>OU426978.1:1330731-1930731 GCA_911387785.2 Aelia acuminata
CATCTTGCTTGGAATATTTTTAACCAGTCTTTAACGCTTGAATCGTCTACTTTGTTGGCTTCACCAGAAACAATGTGCGATGTAATGTTATGTCTTTTTTAAATCGCCAGAGCCAGCCATCAGAGCATTCGAAGTTAGCAATGCCAAGTTCACTTGAGAGTTCTTTAGCCTTAGCTTTAATAAGAGGGCCCGAATTTCTTATTAGATACCTCATTTGTTTAAACCAATCTATCAATTTTTTTTCCAAGTCTTCATGAGCCCCAAAGCGCAGTCGTTTCTTTGATGCTGAAGTTAATCATTGGGCTGCGGTTGAATCTATTTTATCTTTGTTTTTAATAATGGTTGACAATGTTGATTTTGGAATTCAATTTTTTTCTGCGATGGTTTTCTTACTTAGAATTCCCGATTCAACATCAATTTTCAATTTTTTCTCGTTGATAAGGATTTACGTTTGTGACACGCGTTTACTAACGAACTCGTGTATAAAAAAAAAAAAGACTACATAACTATGAATGCAAATAATCCAGAGGTCGATACAGAACTGAGCTAGTTGTGAGAAAAATGTCAATGGAATCAGAGAGAGAAAAATAAAATCGGATTAGTTAACTAAATAGATCTCAATTCTAGAAACTGGTGCTACATCGTCCCGCGCTCATTCTAATACAGTAAAAAAAAATATATATTTATTAAAATTCTAGCAGTTCGTTATAACAGAATATAATAATTCACAGGCATCAAGTTTAGTTCGTAGTTCGCACTAACCGAGGGATTTCGCTATAACGAGGGGTTCAGCAGTAAAACAATGGTAATTTTGGGGGGTAGTATTTTGGTCCGCTTTATCGAGGTGTTCGTTATATCTGAGTTTGTAATAATGAGGGTTTACTGTATTATTATTAGTTGAATGGATTTTCATTCCACATTTCTCAAAGCATTATTGGTTTCGTAAAAGCTAGTAGGGAGGTGAATTCTGAGAATGGGAAGAAGGTATAAGGTGTGCCACATTAACTAAACTGTACTATAAAGTTAATAGTTCGACAAAATATCCATCAAAAATATCCCATAAGTAATGTCGGTTTTTAATATTCTCTTTGGTTATGTTTAGATTACTAATCCCTCCTTTTCAATTTATTTTTGTTTTGATAATAGGTAAGGAACTAAAACTGGGAAATGGGTCCCTCAATAATTAAGACCCGGTGATTTGCAACAGCAGGTGAACACTTACTTTTCTTTTCTCTCCTGTTTAAATCAAGAACCTTTTCTGAACAGGATAGTGACTGGTGATGAAAAGTGGGTTTTCTATCGGAATGTTAGACGGTCGTGGCCGTGGTCAGGACCTGGAGAAACACTTAGGACAGAAGCGAGAGAAGGACTTCATCCGAAAAAAGTGATGATGTCTGTAGGGTGGGATATGGAATGAATCCTTCTTCATGAATTCCTTGATGTTAACAACCAAACTATCATTAAAGATCTGTACTGTGATCAGCTGGACTGATTGAAGCGAGCAATTGAGGAGAAACGTACATCACTTATCAATAGACAGGGAATTTTATTCCATCATGACAATGCGAGGCCCCATGTTGCAGAACAAACATTGTAAAAATTAAAGGACTTTGGATGGGAAGTCTCACCACCGGATTCCCCAGACTTGGAACCTTCGGATGATCACCTTTTCCGCAATCTCCAAAACTCATTAAGCGGCAAGTACATTAATTCAGTCGATGAGGTGGAAAACGAGGTGTTAGCTTTCCTTAATTCAAAACTAAAGGATTTTTCAGAACAGGAATTTAAAATTTGGTTTCAAGATGGCAAACTGTTTTTACAGCAAGATGGTAAATACATTTTAGATTGAACGTGGTTCATTGATTTTGTCCTATACCTTAAAGCACGCCATTAAAAACCGACATTACCTACGGGATGACCTGAAACAAAATATAGAGAATGGTGTATAATGATAATTTATCGCTATGTTGTATAACAAGAGACTAGAGCAGAACAGCGGTAAGGCACTCAACTGCTATGCTCAAGGTCCTAATTAATATAATTATTATCTGACTGTTCTGTCACAGATTGTTTCTCAGATTAGTCGATAATTTCTTCTTATAATTTTTTGATACTATTTTAAAATATAAATAAAGATTAAAATAAAAAAACAAAAAAAATACTAACCTATTGCAGACCTTTCTGTGTCTAAGCAGTTGACCCACTCGGTCAAACTGATTTTCTTGTCATGGTTTACATCGCAATATCTCGCAAACTTCTTTCCGCATCTCTTCACATTCGGGCTGAATGAAAGTAGTAAAGTTCTCAATGTGCCTATTTCTTGTTTCTCCAAAAACTGCAAGAGGAAAAATTATATTGTCATGATTGATATTTAAATTAGTTATCAGGTTAGGTTCCCAAAAATGCATTACTATAACAATAATTTTTCATAAGCAAATAATGATAAACATATAATTACAATACTAAAATACTAACTTGTTATGAAAGCCTGTGTGTATTAATATAGTATTATTTCAGATTACATATTTTTAAACATGATAGAATTTTATTTTATTTATTGCCAACCCTACCGTGTCTGACAGGCAATAAGGGTTTTGGCAGCAGTTGGATGCTATCCATTTCTGGGTAGCAACCAACTACTCCTAGTAAAACAATAACACAATTTTTCACTTTCAGCTCTTCTAATTTATGCTCCTCTTTTTTCTGCCCCTGCCCTGCCTGGTGGTCTTCCGGGTACAGGACCTTCTCTCCTGCCCAAGAGAAATTCGTTGGACCGGCAATCGTTTTCCACCCACTCACAAAGGCCTTAAAGTGCGGGTAGTTTTATTGTGCCATTAGCTGAGGGAAATGGCTTTCAGTCAAGAAGACCTGTTTCCTTCAGCATTTTTGATTGAAGGATCAATTTTTTTCCTGTAATGGACAAGCTTCGTACGGAAGCCACCATTTCCAGTGAGTATTTTTATTTTATTTCTCACTCTGCCGTACCTTGGAGGTAATATGAGTGTTTGCAACATAGGAATGATAAGCATGACTGCATAACATACCACTGCTGCAAATAGGTCACGTTACTTCACAGTCGGTGCACACCATCTAACATTTTGCAGATCAGCCACCATCCTCTTCTTCGCCTGCTCTGTTCTGCGGCCTCACTGGTGCTGCATGTCTTCTACCCAAGGAGAAGTGGTTTGGGCCCACAGTTTCCTTCCACCCGGATACAAAATTTGTCAAGTGCTGGTAGTTTTCTTTAGACACAAGCTGAGGAAAGTTGCTCTCCGACCGTGTGTATAGCCCAGTTTCCCTCAGCAGCTTTGCCCTTAGTGGCTCACAGGCAACTGGGACATAGAGGATGAATGTTTATTCCGGGCTTGTGAAGCTTCGCTCGAAAACCTCCATGTCCTGTTAGAATCTGAGAAGTCCAGTAGTCCGGGAGGTCTACTCTAGTATTCTTCTCCAAGTCTGTCCATCTGATATCCGATCCAAGTCTTCTCTAGCCGCGATCCGACAATGGGAAAGTACTTCCTTTGTGTAGCCCCATTTGGGGTCGACACCCACCTCCGATTCCATTCTGCATGTCCAGTGAGTAGTTGGGAGACCCAATAATCAGGTACTACCCATCTTGCTGCTAACCTGGAGCTGACGGTTTAAAAATATTTTCTCAGTGTAGCTCCCTTTGGGGTTGCTAACAATCTCTGATTTCATTCGTCCAGGGTGTACTCGTGAATGATTTTCCTTCATCTGCCTGGTTCTTCATTGATCCTAGCACATAGACACTCGTTGACCCTACCCTTATCAATTGGTGCCTAACATATCTTCCTGCAAGAGGAGGTCGATAAGTACTCCTGCAAGGACTTGTGTCGCCTTATGAGACAATGACTTATAGGCCATAGTGACTCGCAGCAGAGCCAACCGTTTAATTGTAGCCAACCTGCTCTTCTGCTGGTGCGAGAGATTCTTATTCCATCCAGGGGAAGCATACCTCAGTATACCCAGGACTACACCTTTATAGATGGTCATAGTCACTGGGTATTTCAGGCCACAAAAGGTTCCTCTGATCCTTCTTAGTCCATTTAGAGTCCACACTACTTCTGAGATACTCTGAGAAAGTGAGGAATTTCTTCCAATCCTGTTGCCAAGGTAGGTGACAACTTCACTTGGATATATTCTGGCTCCTTGAAGATCCATAGGAACAGGGTGAGCCCGATTAATCCAACCTCTAAGAAGGATAGCCTGTGTCTTCGGCTGCTATCTTCAGCTTCTTTCTCTCGCACCATCTTCTTATCAGGTTGGGGCACCACTCCGCTTCTTCTTTCAGCCTGGTTCTGCTGTTCGATGCCACTAAAGCGGCCAAATCATCCACAAACGCAATGGCGGGGAACCTTTCTTCCTTAAGTACTCCCAGCAACTCGTCGAAAACTATTTTCCACAGGGCGGGGCCAAGGTCAGAGCTCTCAGGACACCCTCGCTCTACACAATCTTCTACTTCCTCTCAGTTGTATTGCCCTCTCCTGTAGATAGATGTTTCCCAGGGAATACAAGTTGGTGGGAGCTTCATACCTCTGCACCTGCTGGAGTATGCTAGGCCACCAGATGCTAAACCGTTTTTGTAAGTATTAAACTCTTTAAGTAAATCACATTCTTTTCTAAGTAATGTCTCATTGTACATTTTTTTCTAAGTAATGTTTCAAAAGACAGTGAATTACAATTTTTTCTTCACTCATTTTACCAGCATTTTAAAAATGTAAATGACCCTTTAAACCCGTTAAGTCTTAAATATGTTATTAGTGAAAGTTTATGAATGTTTCTATCACTACTCAGTCTCAATGGAAGAAGATTGGCAAAAAAATTAATATCAATCGACATCATTATTGGGTTTAAAAAGGACTTTTTAAATTACAGGAACAACCTAGGAAGACCTACCAAGATTCAAATTAAAAATTGTAGCTATTAAAAGTAATTTTGAATGTCCTATAACTTTTTTTTTTGTCAATATCAAACTTTAACAAGATTTTAAACTTCTAATTTTATTAGTAAATTTTTATAGAACTATTTATAAATAAACCATTTTTTCATTACCTCTCACTAAATGCAATAAAAAATAAATTATTTTTATTAATTAATACACTTATTTAAAAAAAAATCACAATATATTATTGTTCATTTTTAAAACACTGATACTTTTGGTAGTAAATCTGATTAACATATTCATGCTGGGACTGTAATTCATGCTCCTCGCCCATTGGCAGCTGAACTTAATGATTTTCGCTCTATCGGATGGGAGTTATTCAAGGGCATTATGCAGTATTGACAATTCAACATTAGTAAAATAATAATACAACCCTACCTCGCTATACATTGTCGTGGAAAGTTTTGTGATAGACTAAAGTGTCCGATGCGGCAGTCTAGTGCGGGCCACTGGTGGAACACGCCAGCATGAACGTATTAAAGTTATATTTTCAAAGCTTTTTCCTATCAGGAATATATTGTACATTTCTCTGGGTTAACAAATATTTATTCAACATAAATATACAATTATCAATGCCAACGAATTAATACAACTCGAATATTTAGGCAGGTTACAAAAATGATAACGTTATAGCACACAAATCATATGACTTGAGCTTCGCAGTCAAGACACAGACTTAGACTAACGCCCAGTCACTCCCTCCTTATATTTAGTCATAAAACGAACATTCTGGAAGGTTCCAGGTCTTCATCGAAGGTGGTGGAATGAAGTAGATGGACCTCAAACAGTTCGCTCCAACCACTTAGTTTCCTCTAACAAATGGTCTGGGATTTCAAATCATTTTATTTAACTATTGAACGTTACAATATGTTTAATGTTAGAATAATTCACTATATTTATTATTCCAAACGAATGCCCATTCATTTTTTTTTAATACCTAAGTCTCACATCCCTTCCCCCAAATCTTACATCCAGTCTCCCTTGACCCCATAATTGCCCTAACAAAGTAATCAATATTAAGCTATAGGTATTTCCCATAGGGCAAGATCAAGGTTTAATAAATATAACATAATTTAATAACAATAATTACAATTATTTGCATTCAAAGATGATATAATTGATTAATTAATTATTTTTTTAAAATATGATAAATATTTAGCTATCGTAAATTTGCTGAAGAAACATGGTGAAATCCAATTTTTTTATTTTTGCTATAATATTAAAAATGTTTCATGTATAATACCTTATTTTTGCTGGTGTCAATTACTTGAAAGGTCCAAACAGCAAATTGTTCTCCAGTTGGATCTGAAGTACTACAATAAAATCATTCATGCTCTTAATAATAAATAATTAGAAAATTAAATGATAAATGAATGAATGAAATGTCATTTTATATATATATATATATATATATATATATATATATTTACATATATTTTACATCATTGATATTTGGGCAAAAGGACCTAAGTCATCGACGTGAAACTTAAACGAAGATTTACTAAGCTTTAAAAAAATCATTATTAACTCTGCCTGATTGTATTTCTTTATTCCAGAATAATAAATGAAACTATATTATTGAAACTAAGACTGGTCTTTATAGTAATCCGAATTTTAAGAAGACAAAAAAAAATCTGGTGCGATGCGCGTAACACAACTTTTACTTACCAACTTACTTTGAATAGAAATTGATGTGTTTTGTTAATTGCCGCTCCTCGAAGTCACACATTTTTCCACATTCATTTCTTATTTTTTACTCTGAAATTTTTTTTTTATTTTTAAATAAAAGTTTTTATTTGTGATAATTCGGCAATGCAAGCATAATACTCCTGTATGTAGTTCTTGCAAACTTCATTTGGTTCCCATGAACCAAATAATTTCCATATAAATGAATTTAATTATAAAGCATTGGTCTGTCATTAAATACGTACTGCGCATGCGTGAGCTCAACGTGTTTTACGAGTTGATGGAACATTTTTCTTTGTATATGTCTACTTGATTTTTTTATTTTATTCATATTTCATATTTAGCCATTTCTTATTTTTAGGCAAAACGAGAGACAGGTAATTTATAGGAAAACAAAAAAAGGCCCTTTCCTCCTGTAAACCCCCTCAGAACATTTTAATAATGATAAAGCTTACATGATATTAAAGAATACTAAATTCTCTTTAAACATGACGGGTTTAATCAAAATCGTTAAAGCAGAACGTAAAAAGTTATTTAACAAATTATCCCCTCCGTTTGACGAATTTTGATGACATTTTTGCTGTCACATCACGGGCATATAAATATACCAAATCCCTAATTTCAGGTTCTTACGGTTATAGTTTTTGAGCTAGTCTGTTAACACACATACACACACGCACGCACGCACGCACGCACGCACACACACACACACACACACACACACTGACCATTTCGCGGGACTTGGTTATTTGGACTCATGGGGCCCCAAAACGTGTATTTCCGTTGAAAAGCGGAAGTTGAAATTTTTCACGATCAAAGTACTTTCCTTTACCATATATTTCATATATAGGTAAGTGAAAGTAAAAATTTATTACTTGAGCTTTTATTATGACTTTTGCCCAAACACGAATGATATAACATATTAAAGTAATTATAGATAAATTATTTAAATATCGCATGCCAGTTGCAAGATGGTTACAACTCGAAAATCTGTTTTTTTGGATAATCACTTGTGAGTTTCACTTCCATTTTAATTTTCCTATGTAAATACAGAGAATATGTCCCTAGGAATAGGGACAGTATTCTATGATTGGGGTGGTTAGTACCACTGGTACTAAATGAAACTAAAAAGTAGCCCTCAAGCTGTGTTGATAAGACCATCCCCCCCATAAAACAACATAGTAAATTACACCACATATGAACGGAACTATTAATACTATTGTGATTAGATTCTGGCATTGTAAGTTTTGTCATTCTGATTCCAATGGTATGCATAACTCAAAATATATTTTGAGTTTTAACCACCTTGCCGACGTGCGATATGAAGTGCTTATCTATTTTCCAGTTATTAAAAATTAAACAATTAAAAAAAATATAAAGATAAATTCTTACCTGGGATATTTATTTATGAAAAATTCCCTCAATTCATTTAGAAACAACTTCTTCTTTTGTTCTGGACAACCTTAAATAAAAAATCAAGTACATTAATTGTTTACAATATAAAATATTAACATTACTTAGCCAAAGCTAAGTGTTATGGCTCACTATGTAAGACCATTTTCTTTTGTATGATTGAGGTCATACTTGGGCATACCCAGGCTCTATAAAATGACTAGGGGAGTGTGGGGAACAATGAAACACAAAAGTTTCTTTTACCCACAGCACCCCACCTGAGTCTTTATTTCATTTTTTTATTTTTTCCATGTTACCTTAGGATCTAATCTATGTAAGAAATGTGTTCCACATTATTTTATGCATCATGTGTGACAGCGAGCAGCCATTTTCCAAAAAATTAATTTCGTTTCATTGTGCCCCATGCCCAGGGTACAATGAAACAGCATGAAACAACTAAAAAAACAACACCATACTTAACGAAAAAACTTTATTCGGCTACCAAACGGTTTTTCGTTCTCCTGCTTTAGGATAGCAACAAAATTCATCTTCAGGAGAGAGGAAAGTTGTCATAAATTAATAGAGTTTTTTTAATATATAGCTCTCGATTTCGCACCATTCGGTAAAAAAAATGTCGGTAAAAAACCGACTGCTTATTGCACAGTGAAAAACACATGGAGCACAATGAAGCACTCATGGGGCTCCACGAAATATATCGTCGCCCCAGTTTCAAGGAACCCCATACGAGCCATTTTGATGTCTTTAACTTCCTACGATGTAGGCGAAGAGGTAGGAAAGCCAAAGTCAGGCAAAATCTTAAGAGATACATACATAACGAAATGTTGTAAGAGCAGATTGAATAAAATAATTACTCTTACCTAGAGACGAAAATCTGTTCGACAAAAATTTTTAGTTTTGCCACACAAAATCGCACTTTAACACTTGGAGTCTGTCACGCAACAAGTCGAAAGGGAACAATAAGCTGACTTTGTTTGGAGTCACCATTACCGCCCGCTGTCTGAATTCGGTTGCACTAGAGCTTTTGGTTCGTCCAGTGCTACGACTGTTTCATTGTGCCCCACCCTCCCCTACTCTTAATTTTAAAAGATTTAAAAGGAGTAAACCTGGTAGCTTATGGAGCTGATGTTTTCTTATCACCGATGCTTTTAGTTGACCTTTCTTATTTTTTTTCTCAAAAAAAATTTTGAAAAAGTACCCTAGTAAAAAACATAACATAGCATGTTTTTCCACTCAGTAAATGCAATCTTGAAAGGAATAAATAAAAAAGAAGAGAAAAGGAAGAGAGAAAGGGATAATATCCAACAACCAATCAGAGCCTTGGAGTCTTGGCGTACTTTCATTTATACAGCTAAATTTGCTAAGGAATAATGCAACTAGGTAGTTACTATGCCTTCCATAAAACTTTTCATAGTTTAGATCGCAGTACTTCTTAATAAAAGGTAAAAATCTCATTCAAAAATGGTGCTGTCAGCCTCTTGATAATGAGACAATGGGGTCATGATCCCCCAAATTTCTTGTCAAATCCGCCCCTGATTACAAGTTGAATGGGAATTAAAATTGAATATAAAATGGGAAAGGTTAAAAATAGGAGTTTGCTAATTGTAAACCAAACTCATATCAACTACTAATTGAACTGAAGTCCACTGTAACCTTGCATAAATGAGGTATCCTCTAAAAGCTTCTCAACATTTCCCTGCCACCGACAACATTCTAGTTGCCCCATTAATCCATAACACTCCAAGTTCCCACCAATTTTCAAATAAATCCGAACGATGACAATAATTTTTCAATTTTAAATCTTCTACATTATGAACTGAATTATATTAATTTCTTACCTTTCATCGGCCTCATCGGTAACTGGAGAGCATCGCACTTGGGATTCAGATCTTTCAGAGATGTGCCTGGAATTGGTTTTCCTGAATCTTCATTGACGCACCAACAGTAACCTTTTAAGAAAAATTAAAAGAGAAATGAAAACTTTCTGGTAATGATTCTAGCATAAGTATTAACTGAAATATGGTACATTTAAAGAAATAATAATTTTAAAAAATATTTAATAATAATAAAATAAAATTTAAGCAATAATTTCTTTGATAATGATATTTATATAATCTGGAAATATAGGACCAGCAATTTTTATTTTTATTTATTATTTAATGATTATGTAAATTGATTTTTACATAATCGGTGACTGAAATATGTCGAGACTCAGGACGAGCTCCTAGTCAATAACCAGCTGAGCGCCTGGTCTGCGGCTAAATCCTCTGGATACCTCTGTTGATAGTAGCCGCAGGTAATAAATATTTATTGCGTGTTGCCATCATTCAGCAACAGATCGCTATACTTCAAGCCCATGCCACGCATGGGGCAGCACTATTCAGACATAGAACTACTTTTTTGGCTCCCTATGATATCATGCGGAAGTAGACAGGTCAAAGTAGCAGTGGTAGTAGGCTTACGCTAAAATCAAGAAGTCAAGTGAGGAGTTTGAAGTTTTTCATTTCAAGTATTACGCCTGGCCAGAAATTGTTCAATATATGGTTGCACTTAATCAGCACATTAAGATCAGCATAAATATTAAGATGTCTCGCCGTCCAGCTCATCCTGCTGTGAGTAGAAATTCAACAATCACCGATTTTTTTGTTTGGACTATTTTTTATTTTTTTCTCCCTCAATTTCAATTCATGGAAAATTTATTTATTTATTTTTTATCTGCTCTAAGAGGTTTTCATTTAATTTTCACCCATCAGAGAGAATTTTATTTTGTTCAGTTTGAAATATATCTTTGTTTTACAACATTTATCTTTTTACTAGACCAGCCCTGGATAATTTAATTCTGAAATTCTCAAATCAAACAATGACTTTTTGCCATCTTTCAGACATCATAATTCTGAAAACGATTCCAGAAATGTTTGATTATGAAATCTGTTGTAAACTTTTGGCTTCTAAATTTATGAAATTTTTATGTAACCTTAAGACTCTGAAAATTACCAGTTGACTTGTAGCACTGGATCTTTTGATAGCGGCCGTCTGGTGTACACTCCGGTATAAACAGCTCGAAGTGAATTTCGGTAAGTTCACCAAGAACGTTTTTCCTATCACTTAAGCAATCACTCACTGAAAAATATACAAGAAAAGTTATAATAAATTTAAAAGTAATGAAATGCATTTAAGAAGAAGGGGAATAATAAATTTTGTAGTTTTACCTTCTGGTTCATCTTTCTTCTCAGGAGGTACTTCTTCCACAGGAGCTACCCGCTCATTGAGAAGACCTGGAAGACCTGAAACATTAATGAAATACTTAATCTAATACGATAATTACCAATTTTTCATAACTAAATTCTTTATCTTGTAGTTGTGAATGAGCCTAATGGAACTGATTACAAACAATAATATCTTTTAGTTTTAATTATTTCTTTTATGGTGCCTCTGCACTTTATGAACCTCACCATTGAACAGATAATCCCCTGAATCGGTGTCCTACAAACAGCTATTTACACTGAAACGTGAACTTGAGCGGAAAATGATCTGACTGCACCTGTGCACCTTAATACAACTATTTTCATTACAACTAGAGGAACTAGAGTTTGTTCTGACTTTTGCTCTAATTTATTATGGATGAAAGCAACATCAGAAAAATGCTTAAAGAAGGTCTAGTTGCTTATCTTAACTAACTCAAAAGGGACAAAGTATCTCTTACTAAAAGTTACTCTACTAGTGTGTCTCACAGATGCTTTATACAATTTAAATCAGGGCTCATTGCAGGCCATTGAAGTTGTGGCGGCAACACTGCTTAGGCGATATAGCCGGATAAAAAAATAGTGTAACCTCTCAGATGATGATTAGTTGCAGGTTGGACACAGAGACTAAATAACATATTGTAATCTTTGTTATCAATGTTAATAAATAATTATTTAACTTTATGTAGTAATATCACTACATACTGGTGACACCGACGTGATAAGTAGTCGGCCATTGCCAGGAACATGTCTGATGTCCGTTGTAAATTGGGAAATGAAATCCAGATGCCTTAATTGCCTTGGTGACGCTTTTTCAGGCTTTTGGGCAAAAGCGTAAACAAGAGGCTTGTGATCTGTATAAACCACAATTTCACGACCTTCTACGAGATAACGGAAATGTTTAATAGCTGAATAAATAGCCAACAGTTCTCAATCATAGGTACTGTAGCGAGCTTCAGTGTCACTTAATTTCTGTGAAAAGAACGCCCAATGGTTGGGGTGCATCATCCTGTATTTGCTGTAACACTCCACCGATGGCAACATCAGAGGCATCTACCTGAAGTAAGAGTGGTGCATCTGGGTGAGGGTGGCTGAGTAAGGTTGCTTCTTTTAGGCAAGTGACACAGTGTTCGTAGGCGTCTGCTAGTTCCGCAGTCCATTGGATTGTATTATCCTCTTTATCCCGTATTTTCAATGCATTTTTCAGGATAACTTGAGGCCAGGCTGCACGATGCATGAATAGCCGATAATAATTTATAGCTCCAAGGAAACGACGTAAGGCGCGATATGTTGTCGGGCGTTCAGCAGTAGTTAAAGCTAAAACTCTATCCGGCAGTGGTGCTGTACCAGCAGAATTAATTCGATGTCCTAAGAAATCTAATTCTGTTGCTCCAAAAACACATTTAGCAAGGTTAATGCTGATTCCATATTGTGAAAGGCGCTGAAACACGATGTTTAGGTGGTACAGGTGTTCTTCCATTGATGTAGACGCTATCAACACATCGTCAATATAAATGAAACAGAAGTCGAACTCACCTAAAATTTCATTCATCCATCTTTGGAATGTTTGGCCAGCATTTCTCATACCAAACATCATTACTGTGAATTCGAACAAACCAAACGGGGTGATAATTGCTGTTTTCTCAATATCTTAAGGAGCTACGGGTATCTGGTTGTACGCTCGGAGCAGATCGATTTTAGAAAATATTTTCTTTCCTGCTAGGGAGTTTCCAAAATCATGTAAATGTGGTAAGGGGTATCTGTCGGGCTTGGTAATTGCGTTCAATTGACGATAATCACCGCAGGGACGCCACCCTGGACACAGAGATTAAATAACATATTGTAATCTTTGTTATCAATGTTAATAAAGAATTATTTAACTTTATGTAGTAATATCACTACAAAGTCTTTCGATTTCAGCATAATCGCGGCAGTCTGTGATGCAGCTTGCAGTGTGGGGCCTTATCGCGTATAGACAGTCTGTCATATACATGAAAGCCATCACATGTAATTCTTGAATGAATTCCTCCACATACCTGGGGCCCGTCAGACGCGCCACGACAAGGTCTGTACAAGCTCCCCAGGAGATGCCTTCCCACATTATTAAAGAGCCTCCTACATAAGGCACATGGGGACTGATGCAGCATTGGCTGAACCATTCCTGAGGCCTTCTCCAGACATGCAGAAAGGCCCACCTCTGCTAAAATGACAATACGAATGGATTCCTCTAGACTGAGATGCAAAGGTCTGTTCATTTTATGCAAATGTCTGCATACAGTCACTATGCCAAAATTATTCACAATATGGGTATACTCACTGTCCAACAATGAAATGCAAAGCACAGAATGAACGGTATGAATTATCACTGTACAAAGACCTTCTTATGTCCCTATTTCTTTCCTAAGATTCTTTCTTAGATAATCCTAATGCTTATCATACTTCACCCTGTCATGGAATTAGGAAAGACACTTCCCATTTTATTTTAAATACCAGAAATTCTTAGGTGTTGCTATATAATTTTGACCAGAAGTGTATATAATTACATATATATGTACATATTTCGATTTTTAATAGATATCAAAAACGAGACCTTAAGAATAGCTGAGAGATTCAATGTTACAAATTAATATAAGCATTAATACATTAAATTAGTAGAATGGTAAGTTTCAGGGTTAGATTAATAGAACAGTGTGCAGACTTTTAGATTTAGCAACATTAGAGCTTTTAGATTTGGTGACTAAGTTAGTGTTTAAAAGATAAACTGCCGTCTGGATTCTGGTTTAAAAATAACATTTAATTTAATCATACTATATTAATAAAAATCAGAAAATTAATAGAAAGAAATCATTAAATATTTCATTAATGTTAAGAAAAAATGGTGCCTAAGCAAACCACCAGATTGCCATCTAGGCAAGAATAATAAATACCAGATATCTGTAGGTCGGCAATTAACGTATTAGGAAGTGTGTTATATCTATATTTACATAATGGTTAGTAGTACCCTAACCAGAATGTTATATTAATATTAATATTATAATATTATTAATACAAATAGCCCTGAGAAAACAAAAGCTGCTAAGCAATAAGGAGAATTAAAGTGCCTGTTATAGGGGATTTTATGAACGCAATGTATAAGTTTTCTTGAGTTCTTTTGGTTTTAAGTGGCTGCTTATTTATGCTAAAATCTCCAAAAATATTTTTTAACCAATAGTATAAATAACTGACATTATTGAATCAACTGCATTGTAATTCAAAGGGGAAGGTTGTAAGCACACAAATAAAATATTTTCATAGAATTGGTGAGGAGGAGGAGGAAAATTATTTTGAATTGAAGCTTTCTTTGCTGTTTGTTTTTCCCCAAGACATAGACTACCTAGACTTTAAATAATTCAAGTTAATTCACAAAAACAATTTACAATAAAATAGCCAAAATGTAAATAGAGGTAGGCAAATAAATATTTACTAGAGAACCTTGCCTCACTTGCTTACAGATTCATGGCATCACTCACATGTTGGATTTAGTCCAATGCTATAGTAATTTTGTGATGTCTTTTGTAAAGAAGTTTTGGTTAAAGCACAAAGGAAAAAAAAAATATGATCAAGATAAACACTATTAAAAAAAAAAATTATAAAAAATAAGCACAATCGAATAACGACGGAACCAGACTGGTAGTCCAACAACACGAGTATATCTTCATAACCATCTCCAATTGAATCAAAGTGTATTTAATACACAGCCCAGCCCTACAGAAAGAACAATTATTGTTTGGTGCCTAGAATCTTATAGAGGATTTTAACTATGTTTGGGGCGCTGATTTAAATAATGCAATGAGATTTTTTTTTACCAGCTCTACTTTTTTATCTTCAGCATACCTTAACTGTAGTTTTATTTAAATTTAAATACCTATGATATAGATAACACAATCAGAAATAGATGTGTAAATGATTTATTTTAGCATTCTTTTCTCCTTATTTTAGAATATATATTAACTATTAGCTAGCTGTATATGATTGTTTGTAAGAATTAAAAAATAATAACTTGTAACAACAGGTTTAAGTATGATTTTACCAACCGGCAAATAATTTTAATTAATGTTTGTTATGGTATACTTTTGAAATTCTCAACTGTATCATGGGATACCCACATGATGGCAGATTACTGCTAGAACCTAAAACAAGACTGTTTGAAAAAACATTCGAGAAAGTCAAGCAAAAGAAGCTTCCGAAATGTGAAATAGAGTCTCTTTGAAATGTAATTGGTTTAGTTACAAAGTGATTATATGAACAATGTGTGTGTTTATATGGTTTTAATTGATTTAAAATGTTTTATGTAAAGAATTTCAATATCTTTGTTTTTTTCCACCTGCTATTAACCTG
Organism: Aelia acuminata; assembly: GCA_911387785.2. Classification (NCBI taxonomy): domain Eukaryota; kingdom Metazoa; phylum Arthropoda; class Insecta; order Hemiptera; family Pentatomidae; genus Aelia; species Aelia acuminata. The sequence goes on from OU426978.1 coordinate 1,346,410, forward strand.
CATATTTATTCGAGTAATTATGTTTTAAGAGGTAAGTCCTGCCATATATATCTCAACAACGAGAGCTGATAAAGGAAAACTAATGGGAAATTTGGATTCAGCGCAACAATTATACTCAGAATCATCTATAAAACTCTCGGCACCGAGACCACTTCAGGCCTGTGATATTTATTATATAACAGTAGAGATGAACAAGTCTGGCTGTTACGGAAAGTTTATTCAGATTTTATTGAACCCCAAATTTCTCTACCACATTTTCAGATAGATTTCAATATTTTCATAAGGTTTTATAGTCCAGAAGATGTAATAGTTGATAATAGTCTAATTTTAATTCAGTTTATTAAGGTGATGTGTAAATTAATTTTGGTAAGTTGATAAATTTGCAATATTTGTTTGATTGTAATGAATCATTATTAATTTTAAAAAGTACACACAAAAAAAAAGAACAAAGTGATTTGTTGGGAATATGCTAAATTGAACATCATCCAAATAGAAAAAAAAAATAAAAAACTTTTTTGATGTTCATTTTCAAATAAAATTCTGTTCACCTGGACTAAGATGTGGGCTTCCAACTTTTGAAGATGATTTCTTCTTCTTTTTGGCTGTAAATGTAAAATAAATTTAGAAACAATGAATTTGGATTATCATGGGAAATATATTTTTTTTCTTTTTAAGTTTTACCTACTCAACTTACCAATTGGTTTTTTGACAAGACAATTCGTCCATTCTTGATAAGTAATCGTTGCGTCTTTGTCTTTGTCGCATATATTTATGAAATTTTTTGAACACTTCTTAGGTTTAACTGCTTTACGGACTAGTTTTTTTAATTCTTGATATTCATTTAATGTGAGATTTTTATTAGAATTCATATCCAACGTTCCAAATTTCCATTCCACTCCCATTTTCTCAATTTCAGTTTCATTCCCTACACAGAATTTTTATTTTATTTTATTTTAAATTTTATCATTACTACAATCCTACAGCTGATGCCACTCGATATAAACAAAAGAAAACTTACCACTAGCAGGAAGCTTATCAGTCCTAGTGAATTCTACTTTAAAAATCCTCACAAGGTTGTTAATTAATTTTGTTCTGTCTATTTTTCTGCAAGCTGCGTTCAAATAAAGCTTTTAATAGTTTATTTTTACATGTTTTCTTTTTTGGTATTTATTTAATGAAAAAAAAAAGGATAAAAAAAATTACCTTTCCTATGCTTGTGCTCTCTTCTCATTGGGTCTCGGCGATGTTTGTCTAAAATTAAATGTTATCAATTAAAACTACAAAAAAAATAAAAAATAGAACAAAAAAAAGCATTGAATTTTGAAAAGCATTGAAACATAGTTAATCAATATTATATATCAATATTTCAGTTGTTTCTAGGAAGATAAAGAATATTATTTTCAAATAATTGATTGGTGAAATATCAAATCCTACTTTTTTATTATATGTTCATTAAAAAAAAACAATTCAAATGTTTTCGTACGCATTTCTTCTTCAGGGTTTGACCATGTATCAGGTTTTTTCACCGCCAAGCTTTCACCCATCTAGCTGTGGGCTTCTTCAGGGCCAATACAAGAATGAGAGTGGAGAAGGGGATCACTAACTTATAATCTTCCGTCGGGGGCGAAGTCTGTGTTCCCATCGGCTAGCGCCCGACGGGGCATAATCAGGTGGAGGGGGTAGGGGAGGGGGGGTTGTCATCAGCTCTCTGAGATGTGTTGTCTAATGTTGTTTAGTGCAGGGTACCAGTTTTTGCTAAGTCTGTATCCGTCTTCTTTGTTTATATTGTTTGGTTGTTTTATAATTCCTATAGCTTCCCTGATGGATCTGTGGTGCTAGTTGTCAATCCTTACTATGGTCTTGGTGTCTTCGAAGGCTATAGTGTGTTGTGTATTGTGAAAGTGTTCTGCTACGGCTGATTTGTCTGTCTGTATTTTCTTAATTGCGGCAATATGTTCTTTCAGTCGTGTGGAGATGTTCCTTCCTGTCTGTCCTATATATTGTTTACCGCATGAGCAAGGGATGCTGTAAAGTCCAGGTTTGTTGAGCCCAAGATTGTCCTTTGGATTGGGCAGGATCTGTCCAATTTTCCTGTCTGTGGTGAAAATTGTTTTGATGTTTTTGTAAGTGTTCTGGCTATTTTTCCGAGGTGTCTTTCACGTAGGGGAAGACAGCTATGGGCTTCTTTTCTGTTTCATTTTCTTCAGGATGGTGTTTGTTAGTTTTGGATTCTTGTTTAATGAATTGGGAAGATATGGTTTCGTCTGAGTATCCGTTCTTTTTATGTGCTGTCCGGAGTTTTCTTTTGGAATTTTGTGGGTTCCGTTATGGTCAATATTCTGTGCATGAGAGTTGCAATGATCCCTCTCTTTTGTGATGGATGGTGGTGAGAATCTGCGTGTAAGTATCTGTCCGTGTGGGACAGTTTTCTATAAACTGAATGTCCTAGAGTGAGGTCTTCCTTCTTTTCTACTAGTACGTCCAGGAAAGGTAGCTTGTTGTTCTCCTCGGTCTCTATGGTAAACTGTATGCTGATGTGTATGTGGTTGATATGTTCAAGAAACTCTTTAAGCAATTTTTCTCCGTAGATCTGCTATGACAGGACTTAGTGGGTTGCCCATGCCTGCTCCTTCTTTTTGTAATACTTCCCGTTGAAGAGGAAGTATGCTGTCTTCAGACATATCTTGGCCGAGTCCCATTCCTCGGATGTATTGAACATGGTATTTAATATTTTAATGTAATAATTTTTATAAACAGTTAGTTTATATTTTCTTACAAATCAAAATAAAATTATTCATTTTATTAATTTTTTCTGCTTATCATAACATTTTAAATTTTGCTTTGTATTAAATTATCAATTACTTTCAATATCTATTATTTTCATAAAATTAGTCTAATTTAATTAGCTATATCTAAATAGCGATTATATATTAAATGTCTGTCTAATGGTTATTTGGTTTTTAAGTGTCTGTTTTTTTTTTTTAAATGCATGGTATCTATAGTTTTTCTATTTTTTTTCTTAGCCTATTTTTTTTATATCATATAATTAATAAACATATAAAATATGAGGATGTGATATCTCACCAATCAATTATTTGAATACAATTAATCAAATAATGAACTCAACAATCCAGAATGCCTTTTCATCACATTCAATCGGTTAGCTAAGAAATGAACATATTAAAAAAAAAAAAAACTTTGTCTGCCACATCACTCTTTTTTAATTTTGGTATCAAAATTTATAACTGAAATTGACTTATTGAAACAATACTCAGGATGATTTATTTAATTTAAGATATAACAAATATTCATTAATATTTCGCCCAGTGCAGTGAGTGTTTCATTCAACTTATTTGCTTCTGGAGAGCTTGGATTTGTACTGAGGTTAAGTTAACAGTTGGGGTTGCTTAGGGAAAGACCCATTCCTGCGGACTATATATTTTTTACTAATTTCCCGCCTGAATAGTGTGGTGACAATTTAATTTTAAAAATTGACAGGGGAATGAAAAAACCTGTGGGACAACATAAAAATTAGTTTTTTTCAATTCTAATCCTTTATCATCAAGGATTCGACTGCTTTTATGAAATTGTACAGTATTTTGAACAAATTGAACAGAAAAAAAAGTAAAAATTGACCTAGTATACGGACACAGAACTCTTACTTTGAGCAGAATCAGACCTCGGGACATGACAGGGGAATGAATTTCGACCTTTTTCTGGTGTTTTTAAGGTACGTGTGTTATACAATTAAAATAAAATCGTATGGGGTCTACCTTCACAACTCGCCTGGATTCGAAAAATTGATGTCTTAGAGTCCTAAGTTTTTCTAAATCGCTATAAACGGCCTGGGACACAAAAGTGCCCTCTTACGTGAGAATGACCCAGATACTAACGTAATATGGGAGAAATAAAAAATTGGAAATAAAGTCTCATGGCTGATCTGCTGATGCTACAGTGAAAGCCCAAAATTAGGCTCTCCAGGTATAATTAGGATAGGGAACTTTTAGAATATTTCACATCACCCTATAGGACACCATGGCACCCTATAGGACATCATGATATATCCATATTTTTATTTTTCTTATTTTTTTTATTATATCATTTCCTATTTTGATATTATTTGAATTGTTATTCTATTTATTATTTTATTGTAATGTATATATATTAAAGTATTTTGTAATTTGTATTTAGTTGTAGGTTGTATTTTTTTTATTTTGTTTTTGCATATTGTTGTTTCCTTGTAGTTTCATTTTGTCTTAAAAATATTCCGAAAAATAGTATTTAAATTATTTTCCTGCACGCAGTATCACCCGATGGAACGTGCAGGTCTTTATGTAAACAATAAACTCCCCCATGCCCAGGGTTACTGGAATGGGGAAAACATAAAAAAAAAAAAAAAATATTTCACATCTCAAATGCTCGAAATATCCATTTTACGTTGCATCCAAAGCATGACATGCACGGCATTTTTTACTAACCACCTGCCAGACAAACTAACTCTTCATATAGTCCATTTTACTTCAAGATAGCAGTATGTGTTTTGCTTAGGAAGTTTGGTCTCTCTCTTTAACACACGCCGCGCTTGATCAAGAATTCAATAATATGCAGTACTTGATTCTCTATCAGCCTATTTTAAGTATAAAACACAAGAGATAAATCTACAAACGCAATAAATTATTTTGGGTAATTATTTTACTTTAGATTCTTGTTTCTCTTGTCGCTGTGACCTTATTTTTAGAGTCATTGCTTTGAATTTTTTTATACAGACACCAGACGTCAGCCCCCTCATCCTACATATGTTTAGTTTACGAGATTGTACCTTATGCATATATTGTTAAGTCTTATAGAGCTACGGTTATGTTAGATGAAAGGATAAGTACGTGCGACACAAACTGGAGTGCTATTCCTGACTGAGGTGTTGCTGAGCGGCTTGCCCTGCGGAGTGACACACCAGCAGTAGCCCGTGGCCTCGTGGCACTGCACCGGGGCGAACTGTCCGTTCGGCAGGCACTTGGGCACGAAATCCAGTCCACCGTCTGTCCTCCTCGCTTCCTGCTCGGCCAAGCACGGCTGTTCATCTGTAAGCAAAGAGATCGTTTCATTAGTACTACATAGGTTATACAGGGTGTCCCGAATTTAAATGGCAAAACTTCAGGAACTTATAGGGGATCGAAAAACTAAAACAAAAAGTCCTTAAGAGATTCGCTCGTTTTTGCTTAGTTTTGGAGAAAATCGCAAAAAAAAAGAAACAAAACAAAAATGTTATAGGTAGCGATTATCACCTTTCAAAGTTCGTCAGGCTAGGCTATCAGGTTAGCACTCTACGAGAGTGCCTAACCGAGGAGTCTTTTCGTTAACTTTTAATAGACAACGAGAGATTGAGTCATTCTTAATGCGTAATGAAGGCGACCAATTCCAGGCAGCAATAAGAGCAGATTATCCAAATAAATAAATTGTATCCAACGCCACTTCAATAACAATCCTGAGACTAGCATCCGAAGAGCATCTGCTGCATTAGGAATATCGCGGCAAGCAATATGGCGAACTTTGAAAGGTGATAATCGCTACCCATACCATCTTCAAAAAGTTCAGAATTTATTAGCTCAAGATTATGTCAAGAGATTGAAATATAGTAACTCGTTTCTTTAAAAAATTCGCGATGATAATTTATTTCCATTAAAAATTATATGGACCGATGAAGCTACCTTTACAAGAGGAGGAATTGTTAATCAAATAATGAATTAACAATCAAATATTGATTGTTAATCAAATAAATTATCAGCTATGGGCTCTTGAAAATCCCAGAGCTATTGGAGAGAATACATTTCAGCATGAATTTGCTATTAACGTTTGGCTTGGAATTTGGAACGGAATACAGGTGGGACCATATTTTTTACCTGAAAGATTGAATGGAATCACATTTACACATTTTTTGGAGAACGACTTTTCTAACTATTTAGATGACATTCCCTTACAACAGCGGATTGAAATGTGGTTCCAACTCGATGGATGTCCAGCTCATTATAGCAGAGCTTGGCTGGATATAAATTATTCACAACGATAGATTGGACGTGGAGGAGTAGTACCTTGGCCACCCAGATCACCTGATATGACACCTATGGATTTCTTCGTATGGGGAACCTTGAAGCAGGAAGTTCATTCGGTGTCAATCAACTCAAGAGAGCAATTAAGAAAACGAATCATAGATGCAGTGCACCAAATATCATCAGAACAATGTTTAGCTGCAATTTATCAAGTGAGTGCTAGATGTAATGCTTGCATTGGTGCAAGAGGACAACATTTTGAGCAATATTTACATTAAAAAGAACACAACATAAATATAAATGTAAATAAATAAGTATAAAAATGAAAACTTGTTTTGTTTCTTTTTTTGCGATTTTCTCTAAAACTAATCAAAAACGAGCAAATATCTAAAGGACTTTCTGTCTTAGTTTTTCGGTCCCTTCTAAGTTCCTGAAGTTTTGCCATTTAAATTCGGGACACCCTGTATAATGTAACGTCCGAGAATAATCTTTGTTTGTCTGGAAACTTCTAGATAGTTCTAATTCAGACTAAATATAAGGAGTGATGGACTGGAGAGGTAGTCTTGCTCTGAAGCTAGAATCAAATGGTTATTTTTGTGTAACTGTATCGTTACAAGTTGATACTTTTTGTAACCTTGTTAATTATTTGTGTTTTACGTTTGAAACTGTGAATTATTATTTTCATTTAGTAAAAACAATTCAAACCCACTCAAGTGTTACCACTGGTCACGTGATGGGTTTAAAGATAAAAAAAATGCCAGGCAAACGGATTGCAGAACTTTTAGCTACTTTGTAGCTGAGGAGGAAACTAAAAGGTCTAGATTTGGAAACTACTGGAACAAAAGCAAACTTGTTGGCCCGATTACGTGAGTATTGAGTCAGGGTGTAGATACTGAGACATTACAGTTTGGATAGGTGTTTAAAGGCTGCTTTAAATAATTTGTCGGCTGAGATAAATGAAAAATTGGCCAGTCGGTCTGTTGAGCTTAATGACAAGAAACCCAGCTGATATGTATTGTGGATGCTACCAGGCAAGTAAATGGTATTAATAATTTTAATTGATGTGTATTAAAACAAACCTAAACAAAATAATTTCCTACCACAAATCACTATTAAAAAATAGGGACCTCGAAAATATTTCGCTGTCTACTTGCTGCCCATTGTACAGCAACCTCACTCATATATCCGGATCCCCCCAGAACCATCTAACCGCCAACATCCCTTTCCCATTGCAACGAACCATCACCCAGATTAGAACTGTTAGTAAATATTCCATGAAGTTTAGTATATACAATATTACCCATAAAATAGATCCAAACTCTCAATGTTTATTATGTAACACACACGCCAACGAAGACATATACCACTTACTGATCAATTGCCCAACATACATCGATATCAGAGCTCAATATTATCCAGAAATAGCAACATCCAATAGTAAAATAGAACTCCTTCACAATAGACTTTCATCCAATAGTAAATATGACCTTATAAAACTACACCAACTGCTGAACAACATACTAAAATACCGCTCCGCTCTCCTACACCAATAGACAACTAACTGATTACAAACACCATGTATCTTCTCCCCGCATCACAAAATATTCACCCAATGTGCTATATTTTATTTTTAGTTTAGTGTGCCGCTGTAATTATTTATTAATGTGTTAATATATTTATTTATGTTAATTTATGTTGATATATTTATTGTAATTTTGTTTGAATACCTTTGCTGCATCTGTTTTATTTACTTTTTTTTACATGCTCTCAATGGTTTATTGATGTATAATATATTACAGTATGTTCTACAATTATCATAAGTTATATTATGGATCACTAGATTATAGATTCCTACTAACCACTACTAAAAAATATTGTGCATGGCCATTGCTCCTGCTATAAGGAGAATTCCTTTATAAGCAATAAATAAATAAAAAAAATAAAATTGATGTGTAAAGTACTGTATATGCTCAGTTATACCTGAAGGCGGCAAGGTACCGGGAATACCGCCTTGAAAGTTATTAGGGCCATAAACGTATTGTTAGAAACTCAAAATAAGTAAAGCCGAAAATGGATAACGCTAGAAGGAAATACCGGGAAAGATTGATATCTAGATGTGTAAGGGAATTTCGGGATATGCCAGAAAATGGGAGGTAGTCTGAAGAGAGTGTGGGAAAGACGATTTATATGGAGGAAGGAAACAGAAGAGGAGAACGTGGAGGAAGTTCTAGGAGGCCAGGAGTTGAGAGGAGAGTTCGGGCGGACGTGCAGGAAGCAGCAATAGTCCAGGGGTCCAGAAAGAGCTAAGAGAGGACGCGGTGCTTAGTCTCGGAGAGAGTCAGAGACGGCAGAGGCTGGTCCACACAAGAGGCTAAGAATGATCCACAGAGGGCCCACCAGATAAGTTGTAGTTTAATATACAGTACTGATTGTAATATTGTGTGGTATACATTCAAAGAATTAGGTCAACATGAGGCAGGGCCATGAGCGCTCCAAAGCAAATCAGTCATATTTTTAAAAATCGGCGTAACCGGACCTCACTCACCACCTTACTTGTCTTGTCAAATATCATACCTAAAAAGCAAGTGAATTAACGGACTAGGAGGCAATCCTTAAATAGCTACTTAAATTGAAAGAGTAAAGAGAAAAGAAAAAGAAATGGTCATGGAATTGGATAAGACCAAAAATAGGGTATCTTATTGAGGGATGGGGGGGGGGGGGGGTAATTAAAACATCGATGAACTCAAAGATGGAATAAGCCACCTACATCGATCCCTATTCACAATAGGATAATTGTGCCAAGCAACATTTTTCACAAAAATAAACTTTAGCTGCAGTTTCCTGTATATTACGCAGGACTGTATGTCTATGATTGAAATGCCACCTAAATATGATTATATAGAGCCTCTATAGTCATATTTAGGTGGCATTTCCATCATAGACATATAGTCCAACGTAATATACACCAAACTGCAGCTACTGTTTATTTTTGTTAAACTTGTTGCTTGGCACTATTATGCCCCGACCACTTCAATTGATCTTCGGGAACTTCCGGCAAATTATTTTCTTTTTTTTAACATCTGGAGCTTACAGTTAGTTTAGTTACAACCCATTCAGACCAAAATTTCGTAATATCGATGATAATATAACTAAAAAGCCAAAAAAAAAACACTTGAGAAGACTATTTGTGAGGATTGAAAGGTGGAGAAGGTGAGTAAAGTGGAGGGTTTAATGGTTGGGCTGAAGGAGCACAGGTGGTGCTGGGAGACCACCAGACAATGGTCGCGCCACCCACAAAGAAGAAACAAGGCCCTCAATGAGGGACCGATGGGAAGGACCGAACAATGGCAAGGAGCTCGATATGCCACGCTTCTCCGCTCCGGCCTCGGGAGACTTTAATGCCTGCTAAGACAGATTGCTATCCATAGCCAGTCTAAAGAGGCAAATCAAAATAAATGTACGGTTCGCCAAAGCACTGTGGTAGTAACTGATCATCAGAGCCAGGATTTTTATGCAGTAAAAAGCGTCAAAATATACAGTAAAAAACTATAAAATAGTGTGAAACGTAAAGTTATTGATACCTAAATACATCGGGCAGGCGCTGTTCCAGAAAAAATCTGGTGCGTGCGCGCAACACACAACTTTCACTTACCAACTTACTTGGATTAGAAATTGACGTGTTTGGCTAAATATCATTTCCCAAAGTTACACATTTTTCTACATTCATATCTTATTTTTGTAAATCGTTAAAGCCGTTTTTGAGTAAATAAAAAAACCCCGTGAAAATGATACAAAATTTATTAAGTACAGTCCCCCCTCCCGTAGATCAATTTTGATGAAATTTTTACAGTCATATCTCGGGCAAATAAATACATCAAATGCCAAGTTTGATCAAAATCGTTAAAACTGTTTTTTGAGTAAATAAAAAAAACACGTGAAAATGATACAAAATTAATTAAGTAAAGTCCCCCCTCCGGTTGATCAATTGTGATGAAATGTTGGTTATCACATCTTTGGCATATAAATACATCAAATACCAAGTTTGAGCAAAATCGTTAAAACCGTTTTGGAGTAAATAAAAAAAACACGTGAAAATGATACAAAATGTATTAAGTAAAGTCCCCCCTCCGGTTGATCAATTGTGATGAAATGTTGGTTATCACATCTTTGGCATATAAATACATCAAATAGCAAGTTTTATCAAAATCGTTAAAACCGTTTTTCAGTAAATAAAAAAAACATGTGAAAATGATACAAAATTTATTAAGTAAAGTCCCCCCTCCGGTTGATCAATTTTGATGAAATTTTTACAGTCATATTTCAGGCATATAGATAGATCATATACTCAGTTTAATCAACATCGTTAGAGCCGTTTTTGAGAAAATCGAAAAAAACTTAAAAAGTTATTAAATAAAGTACCCCCTCCCTTTGAGCAAATTTCATGAAATTTTTGCTGTCACATCGCGGGCTTATACATACTCTAAATACCCAATTTCAGGTTCGCACGGTTTATAGTTTTTGAGCTAGTCTGTTCACACACACAGACACAGACACACAGACACACAGACACACAGACCATTTCGCGGGACTTGGTTATTTTGACTCAGGGGACCCCAAAACGTGTATTTCCGTTGAAAACTGGAAGTCGAAAATTTTCACGATCGCAATACTTCCACTTACTATATATTTCATATATAGGTAAGTGAAAGTAAAAAAATTCGGGGAGGATGGGTCGGTAGGAAAAAAACCAGGGGACTTATCTACTTTACTCCCCCTCTGATTACTTATATGGAACAGTTACCTTGGAGGTTTCTTTCGAATTATAACACATGATCAATAAATATGAATTCATTGTAAAAAAGTTAAAATGTTAAGTGCATTTATTTTCTCATTTATTGTTTAAAAGTTAATAATGAACCGATTTGAATTCTATTCATACCTCGGAAATGATGATAAGAAAGCATTGCAAATGTTCCATGAAGAAGGTATACTACATCCAGCTAGGAAGTGTCAGAACAACCAAGACATGTCACACAAACTGTCGAATCATTATGTGCTGTTGCCAAAAAAAGAAACAAGAGAGAATGTGGAACTCGTAGAAGTTTATTCGATTCTTATTTATGTGTCTTTGTGTGGAGAAGAAGACATGAAGGAGAGGATTTATTCATGGTTTTGTCAAAAAATATTAATGAATTTTATACTATTTAATTCATTTGACAAGTGGTTACTTGGTTTATTTGATTATTTATTAATAAAATAATTTAAATATACATGGGTTTGTTTATGTAAGGTTAATTAAAAAGTAACAGATATAGAAAGTAATCATAGGGGGAGTAAAGTAGAAAAGACCCAAAACCAGCGTAAAAATACAGTAAATATAGTAAATAATACAATGAAATATAGTAACTCGTTTCTTGAAAAAATTCGCGATGATAATTTATTTCCATTAAAAATTATATGGACCGATGAAGCTACCTTTACAAGAGGAGGAATTTTGAATCAAAGAAATTATCAGCTATGGGCTCTTGAAAATCCCAGAGCTATTAGAGAAAATAGGTTTCAGCATGAATTTGCAATTAACGTTTGGCTTGGAATTTGGAACGGATTAGAGGTGGGACCATATTTTTTACCTGAAAGATTGAATGGAATCACATTTACACATTTTTTGGAGAACGACTTTTCTAAATATTTAGATGACAACCATGGGCGGATCCAGCCGATCGTAAAGGGGGGGGGGGGCTGTAGTCCTAAAGGGGGGGGGGGCTGCAGCCCCACACCCCTTCATTTGGATCTGCTAATCAGCTTTTTTACCTTTATATTCCCTTCCTACAACTAAAATACTACTTGTCCTGCACATTATTTGTTATTTAACTTGCTTCCTTACATTAAGGAAAGTCAAATTCTATCTTTAAATGACGAAATATTTTCCAAAGGGAGGGGCTGCAGCCCCCACAGCCCCCCCCCCTGGATCCGCCAATGTAAAAATAGCACACTTTATTTGCTTATGCTTATACATTCAGTTCATATACAAAATTCTGTATAAAAAATTCTCATTGAAGTACTTGAATCAGTATTGAAGCAACATTAGATAAAACAATAAACATCACTGATTATATCTAATAGGGAAACACAAAAATTAAACTTCACTTCCCTAGAAAACTCGTAAAAGTTAGATGCGGAATTAATTTCTTTAATTCATCCCACTAATTTTTTTTTCGTCAAAATTTCGGTGGGGGGGTTGATCCCCAATCCCCCCCTGGGACCGCCACTGTCATCGGGTCCCAAACTGGGGCTGCGGCCCCCCTAGGGGGTGTGAAGAGGAGTCAGGGGGGCCCCTGATACTTTTTTAATATTTAAAAAATCTCGGAATAAAACAAAGTATCGGAACCAACTTAATGTTGCCAGTGACTTACGTTGTGCCCTTACAAAAATCACGCTTAAAAAAAAGCTCACCCATCTTATTAACTTATTTTTCTCTTACGAGTAGGTACTTCTTTAACTTAAATTGAAACTTATAATTTTGTATCTTTTGACCGTAAAAATAAATATTTTGTTTTCAATAAAATTCTCAATGTGTTTTTAATATATCCATTGCTAATACAATTTATTGTTTAAGGGGGTATGGGAGGCTTTATTTCAACAGGAGGGGGCCTGGTACAAAAAAGTTTGGAAACTGATGCCTTAATAGGTACTACATTTCTGTGGTGAAATTTAAAAAAAATACTTTTTCTGAAGGAATTAAATTGAAACTTCCTATAGCTCCTCTTTATTTATCCTTATAAAGACTCAAGAGGTTTTTTTTTTGGCAAAAGTTCAATAGTTTTACAATATGGCAACATATATTGTTAAAAGTGCAAAAACTAGTTATTGATACCCTGTGGATTTTATTGTGAAATCTTCCCTATCGTTAGTTTGTTAAAGTCTTACTTTATAGATGTCTTAGAGGAACCTTCAAACATTAGATTCATGTAAATCTTGAAATAAAATTAGGACTTGTTTACTTATTTCTTTAGGTTAAAGTTGGGGTGTCAATAACTGTACTGAGTGTCAATAATTGTAGGGTTTAACCTATATAACAAAATATGCATCATAAATTCTAAAAATATGCTATTAACAACTGTACTAATCAGAGATACTAAGGTGTATAAAATATTTCGCAGGAGAATAAGTGGAGGGGACTATTTAGAACTGAAACGATTTTCAATTTTGTTTATTCTGAAACAAACATGTATTTCCGATAATAACATTAAACGCATTTAAAACTGAAATATAAAAATAATTCAAACTTACAAGTTAAAAGGAAAAAAACAGCAATATCTATAACTAAATTAACGATAAATAAAAAAATATAATCAACTGAATTAAAATTAATTATTAAATATATTTCTGTGGATCTTAACTTTCTATCGTTTTATAGTTATCGTTAATCGTTTATCTACATCACAAGTACAGAAAGTGGCTTTTTACAGTACGAGGTCTGCTTTGACGAGCGAGGCGCAGCCGAGTTCGGTAATTATATCGAGTATTCTAGGGACATTTTCTATACAAGTAATGTAAATTATTTTTCATTATACTGAAAAATAAAATAAAATATATCATAAGAATTATATTTCGGGTAAAATTTAACCCTTTCAGTCACCATGTCCGCAATTGTGGCCACCGATTTTGTTAGGGATACCAAAACAAAAGATTTGTTTACTTGATATTTCAGATGATTTGTCGCTTGACAGCAGCACTAGGTATTCCAAAGAGGTATAAACTGATATGAGAAATCAAGTTTGGACATTGTAAATACTTTGGCTCATTGTGTTTATTTTTGTCCAACTTAAAAGATAGAATAGTTTTATCTCGATTATTGGCCTCAATATCTTTCATTGAAAATTATGTGCTTATTATACTACAATTGAGTGTGATTATTTGTAAGTTAATAATTGGAATATTATTTATTACAATCACCATAGACAGCAAAAGGGTACCAAATTAATCTTTCTCCTAATATATATTAGTTTAATACAAAATAACATATGATATGAGATATCGTATCAGTAGGTTCTACCTGAAACAGGTTATGAAAAGCGAGCATGAGGAACCTCAAGACATGCTGCATGTTCTAACAGTACTACTTATCAAAACATAAAATTTAATTTTACAAATGAGATAGAAAACATTAATATATAGCTATTTATAATTATAATAATTTACATTTTTTATTATTATCGCAATTTCAATGAATTGTAGTGTAGTAATCTAAAATTATGTTAGATGGAATTGTAGGCCGTCGTTTCGTGAAAATTATGGCTTCTATCTTTTCAATATGTATACGTAAACCCCATTTTTTGAGGTATTTAGATATTTTTCTAAAGGATTATTTCAGTCTATTTATTATTGTGTCAATTCGATATGATGAGGAGAATAATGCTGTATTATCGGCAAAGAGGGTATCTCATATATACCTACCTATATATGGCCCATCTAAAATATGTTATAAGGATACTGTAATAGATGTTGAATACGTTACTGCAGGAGGTAGAGGAGGAGAGAATGGCCTCTACAAGATGTTGGCTCAAGGGGCAGGGACGTCCAGTTTTTTTTCCCGAAGCGAGCAGGTACCTCCCAGACTGCTTGGCTCCAAGCCTTTATAACTACTACCTGCGTCTTTGTCTTCTATTCTTCCAAGCTCGCTAACCCTATTTGTCTATCTATTATATATATATATATATATATATATATATATATATATATATATATATATAAATTGCTATAAATATTATATATATATATAAATCTCGTGGCCCGATGTTAGTCGTAGGTAAAAAAAAATCAATAACTACTCAACCCTAGCTTTATAAAATTTGGCTCCTTGTGTGTATGTTTGTCCAAGTTAAAAGATAGCATAGTTTTTAGCTCGATTATTCGCCTCAATATTCCTTTTATTGAAAATCAAATGCTCTTTCTACTACAATTGTGTGTGATTATTTGTAAGTTCTGTAAATTTCCAACAGATGGCGGTGTAAGTTAACCCTTTAACCGGACGGAACGTATATAGGCCTCCTGAAATAATTGTTTTTTTTTTATTATTTATATATGTATATATAATTATATATATATATATATATATATATATATATATATAAATATATATAAACATAGATACATGTATCTATGACTAATACCTCTGCTATACGAAAATATGAGTCCCATCAGTTCCGGAGAACAACATTTATTTCAAGAACGCATTTATACGTCCCGTCGGGTTAAAGACTTTTTGACCTGCTACTTGTATCCTATCAATGCAAATGCTGAAAATTCGGAAGTATACTGTATATATATATATATATATATATATATATATATATATATATATATATATATACATATACGAGCAGACCCGGCCACGCGTTGCTGAGGCTATAATGCATTGAATTAATTATATCCTATTCTTTTTAATACTTTCAAATCAAAATTCACTAGTAAAGATAAAAGAGTTTCAGCTAATATAAAAACCAACGGGATTTAAAATAGAACTAAAAACGCCAAGTTTAAAATTGTTTGGAAAATAATGTAGAAGGGTTAAAATTTTTATTTTGTACATCTCATATTTAACTATAGTAAGTATTAATGATCCATTAATTTAATACTTACTGCATTATTTCAGTAGAGGTGAGATTTATGATAAATAACACATATTTAGAAGCTACTAATAAAAAATACAATTGGAATAGGGTTTAGTAGAATCACAATATATAGTTATCGAAAATGTACCAAATTAATCGAATTCAGAATATAACACAGTATGAGATGAGATTAGATATCATGCCAGTAGATTCTACCTGAAACAGGTTATCAAAATGTCTTCTTCTAAAACTAATAGATTCAATGCTTTCCCGACACGTGAAAAGGCGAAACACAATTGCCCATGGGAAAAATACAGATTTTCATAGTCCATGCCGGAAAAAATAGATTTGGCTAATGGATGTTTACCCTCCTTAAATATCGAAAGAAAATAAAGTTCTGTCTCAATAAGTGATCCCTTTAAGGTCAGGCCATACATGTCCGCACCGCATCCGCACCGCATTTATGATTCATTTACGATGAATAGATAGTAACCGTTCACACACGCGGATGCGGATGCGGTGCGGACATTTGTGGCCTGACCTTTAGCCGTATCGAGCTATTATTATTATTGTAACTATTCTTGGATTGTAGTTTTTTCTCTGAGTAATATGTAATTTTAATAGTTCAGAATATTTTTAATTTAACTTATATATTACCTTTAGTTATGCCTAAAGGTCAGGCCACACATGTCCGCACCGCATCCGCATCCGCATCCGCGTGTGTGAACGATTACTATTTATCCTTCGTAAATGAATCAGATCCGTGGAATACAAGTAGCAGGTCAAAAAGTTCTCGGCTTGATAATTAAGAAGGGAATTAATATAAAGGACCAATCCCTTATCACGTTTACCTATTCAATAGTTATATCTACACTAACTTTTATAATCCTACCGCCTCTTGTCTATTATTTATAATACTTTTAGTTTTACCAGTTTGCTCTTGCTATTAAAATGAGTAACATTGAGTACAGAGCTGTGATGAAATTTTTAGTTAAAAGAGACATAAAGCCTTTAGAAATTTTTGAACGTCTAACAACTGTGTATGGGGACACTTCCCCTTGCTATAGCACTGTCAAAAGCCACCTGTCAAGTTTAAAGTCACACCTCGACCGGAAAAATCATGACCACAATTTTTGGGATTTATAAGGAATCCTGATGGTCGATTACAAAGACAAAGGCGTAACAATCAGAGGAGAATACTATTGTAATGTTTTGAGAGAATGAATCAAGGAGAAGAGGAGGGGGAAGCTGAGCCGAGGAGTAATGCTTCTTCATGACAATGCATTCTGTGCACACCTCTCGTCAAGTGTAAGCCACGATCGACACCTTGGGCTCTGATGTGATCGACCATCCACCCTACAGCCCAGATCTAGCCCCTAGTGACTACTTTCTATTCCCAAACCTCAAAAAGGAGCTCAGGGGGAGGCGATTTGAAGTTGAAGAAGAAAGTTATTATTTGAAGGGTTTAGAAAAATTATAAATAGATGTGAAAAGTGTATAAGTATCGAGGGACATTACATTGAAAAGTAATATATGATTTGTGTTTTTTACTTTCACTTACCTATATATGAAATATATAGTAAGTGGAAGTATTGCGATCGTGAAAAAATTCGACTTCCGGTTTTCAACGGAAATAAACGTTTTGGGGTCCTCTGAGTCGAAATGACCAAGTCCCGCGAAATGGTTTGTGTGTGTGTGTGTGTGTGTGTGTGTGTGTGTGTGTGTGTGTGTGTGTGTGTGTGTGTGTGTGTGTGTGTGTGTGTGTGTGTGTGTGTGTGTGTGTGTGTGTGTGTGTGTGTGTGTGTGTGTGTGTGTGTGTGTGTGTGTGTGTGTGTGTGTGTGTGTGTGTGTGAACAGACTAGCTCAAAAACTATAAACTGTGCGATCCTGAAATTGGGTATTTAGTGTAGGTATATGCCCGCGATGTGACAGCATAAATTTCATCAAAATTACTTAAAGGGAGGGGGTACTTTACTTAATAACTTTTTAGGTTTTTTTCGATTTTATCAAAAACGGCTCTAACGATTTTGATTAAACTGAGTATTTCATCTATTTATATGCCCGAAATATGACTGTAAAAATTTCATCAAAATTGATTAACCGGAGGCGGGACTTTACTTAATAAATTTTGTAACATTTTCACGTGTTTTTTTTATTTACTCTTAATCGGCTTTAACGATTTTGATCAAACTTGGTATTTGATGTATGTATATGCCCGAGATATGACTGTTAAAATTTCATTAAAATTGATTAACCGGAGGGGGGACTATACTTAATAAATTTTGTATCATTTTCACGGGTTTTTTTATTTACTCAAAAACGGCTTTAACGATTAACAAAAATGAGATATGGATTTTGAAAAATGTGTGACTTTGGGAAATTATATTTAACAGAACACGTCAATTTCTTATCTAAGTAAGTTGGTAAGTGAATGTTGTGTGTTGCGCGCACGCACCAGATTTTTTCTTGTCAGGCCGAGAACTTTTGACCTCCCCTCGTATATTATTCTTTGTAAACCATTGTTTTATTTTTTTACTATAGATAATAAAGGCTTAATTCATTCATTCTAGATTTCTAGCCACTTAATAACGAAATTTCCCCACTGTGCCTCGTTGATTTGATATGGAATGACCCATATGTAATATGGATTTTCCCACGTTGAAAACATAGTAATCATAGTGAAATCTTTTGTTTGGTGGTTCCCCGATCCTCGTACGATAAATCAGGAAGACAGCTCTGAAGGTAGGGAGCTAATTATATAGCGGACAGTTTTTGCCCCTCTCGGAGTAGGGTAGAAAAAACTAAGATGGGAGACAGAGCGGCACCAGAACACACGACAAAAAGCGGCGAGCTCTCTCATCCTTTTCCTTTTCCTATCTGCTATTTCACTTTCTTAAGTTGCCCTTTTTTTTCTCTCCTTTTCTTTACCTTCTTTCTCTGGGAACAGGTTTAAAATTCCCAGGGTGTTAGAGCACGTGCTAGGCCAATACCTATCTCGCCACTTACGCTTTCAAGCAGGGTTTGAAAACTATAATAAAAAATTTGGTGCGATGTCCACCAATAAATAAAATTTTAAAGATTCATTCGAATTCAAAAATAAAATAATAAATATCAATGTTCCAAAAGCTTAAAATATAGTTTCATTAGAGGATTCTTCATTATTAACAAATATTAACATCAAAATTAAAAAAAATAAATAAAATAATTATTGAAAAAAATTCCGGGAGCAGATGGTCAAAAAATTGCCTGATTCGAAAAAAGTTTTTGATCTTATAGCCTCAAAGCACAAATTACAAAGACAAAATATGTGAACGTCTGCGACCCCTGATCGGTTGCTGTCAAATTTTATCGGCAAACAAAATCGAAGTTTCAGAACTTTTTTCAATTTTTTGTTCATAACTGGAAAACAATTAATCACAGAGAAAATTGTGTTCTCTTTAAAATAAAAGGACATGAAATCCGTGAGAATATTGGATTTTTTTTTTCAGTTTCTCGCATAAATAAATCTAAGTTTATTTATATAATAATACTTGATTAAATCGGCAAGTAAAGATCAAAAAGTATTATTTTCTCCGTACTATAAAAGGCTCTACTTTTCCAAATAGGATGATACATTTGAATTTTAAATCGATTTAGTGGTTCAGCCGGGTTTGGAACATCTCCATTTTTTACGATTTTGGTGGAAACCGTTTTCGAACGCCTATAATTAAAAAAACATCTAGTTTAAATTAAAATGTTTTAGATATAAGCTACAGACCGTCAAATTCAGCATGAAAAAAGAACATTATATACAACATTAGCTATCTTCTGCGTAGAAATAAAAAAAAAAAGATTGGTGCGATGCGCGCAACACACAACTTTCACTTACCAACTTACTTTGATTAGAAATTGTCATGTTTTGTTAAATGCCATTTCTCAAAGTCACACATTTTTCCACATTTATTTACTTATTTTTGTTTGTATTTGCTCTCCAAAGTACACTGATTTTGTTTATTATTAAATAAAAGATTTTACTTGTGATAATTCGGCAATGCAAGCATAATACTTTAAGTCATCTGATTTTTTAACTCTCTATGTAGTTGTTGAAAACTTCTTATAGTTCCCATGAAACAAATAATTTCCATTAAATGAACAGAACATCTTTCATTATAAACAATAGTCAACAAAGGCGTACTCCGAATGCGTGGACTTAATTTTATGATTTGAAGTAATATTTTCCTATTTTTCTCCTCTATATGTTTACTTGATTCTTTTCATATTTCATATTTGGCCATTCCTTATTTTTAGGCGAAACGAGAGACGGATAATTTCTCCATATAAACAAAAACAAGCCCCCTCAGAAAATTTTTAGAATAATAAAGCTTTCCTGATATTAAATAATACTTGATTCTTATTAAAAATGACGAGTTTAATCAAAATCATTAAAGGTATTTTTGAGAAAGTCGAAAAAAATGGGAAACATTTATGAAATAAAGTGCCCCCTCGGGTTGATCAATTTCGATGATATTTTCAGTCGTTTCAAGGGTATATAAATAAATCAAATACCCAGTTTTATCAAAATCGTTAG
Source organism: Aelia acuminata (assembly GCA_911387785.2). Taxonomy (NCBI): domain Eukaryota; kingdom Metazoa; phylum Arthropoda; class Insecta; order Hemiptera; family Pentatomidae; genus Aelia; species Aelia acuminata. The sequence goes on from OU426978.1 coordinate 1,366,635, forward strand.
AGCCATTTTTGAGAAAATCTAAAAAACGTAAAAAGTTATTAAATTAAGTATCCCCTCCGTTCGACCAATTTTGATGAAATTTTTTCTGTCACATCACGGGCATATGCCTACATCAAATACCCAACTTCAGGTTTTTACGGTTTATAGTTTTTGAGCTAGACTGTTCACAAACGCAGACCATTTCGCGGTACATGGTTATTTAGCCTCAGGCGATGCCAAAACGTAATGGCGTTGCAAAACCTGAAGTCGAAATTTTTCACAATCGCAATACTTTCCCTTACTACATATTTGATATATAGGTAAGTGGAAATAAAAAGCTGGTGTGATGCGCGCAACACACAATTTTCAATTACGAACTTGCTTAAGTAAGAAATCGGCGTGTTTTGATAATATGTAAACGCCATTCCTCAACTTGAGATGGTTTTTCACATTAATTCACAAGTTAATAGAGTATAGGTATTGCAAAACTTGGAAGTCCTTAAGTACTTTTCGATTCATTATTGCTTATTTTTTAATTAAGGGGCCTAATTTTATCAACGGCACATAATTGTCAACAATAAACACAGTGCCCCCTCCGTTTGACCAATTTTGATGAAATTTTGACTGTCACATAGCGGGCATTTACATATTGGGTACAACTAATTCCCAATTTCAAGTTCGTACGGATTATAGTTTTTGAGTCTGTTGTGTCTTCACTTCTGTTCTGTTCACAGACACACAGAACATTTCGCGGGACTTGGTTATTTGGACTCAGGGGACCCCAAAACGTGTATTTACGTTAAAAGTTTTCACGATCGCAATACTTTCCCTTATTATAAATTTCATATATAGGTAAGCGAAAGTAAAATTCAAATTTGATCAAAATTTTTATCACGATTTTTTTTTTTATTTGTACTCCATTTGTATACCAATATCAACAACAAGTTGACAATCAGCAGATTCGATTATCGCTAATAGACATACAATCATACATGGGCGTACCCAGCGGGGGGCAGGGGGGGGGCAGCTGCCCCCCCCCTAGAAGGCTGGAAGCAATAGTTTTTTAGGCTTTTAAGACTGGAAGCAATAATAGAATACTTTTTTTTAAGCAAATAATTGTAATAACTTAGTTGATAAAGCACTGCTACAATTATACATGATTTTGGTTTCATTCTCCTTTTCCGCTATAAGGTGTTACAACCTGAAGGACCATAGCTTGCCCCCCTCCTAGTTTTTAGCTTGCCCCCCCCCCCTAGTTTTGATCCTGGGTACGCCCTTGCAATCATAGTAGGATCCATCCATTTGTAGTTGGGTGGGGGCTGCAGCCCCACGTTCTTCCTTAATAAATTCTGTTTCAATTAATCTAATCTTAGTTTGTGGCTGACCAACATTTTAAATTATTTTTAAATAATTAAATAAATAATTTAAATAATTAATTAAATAATAGGTATCAGTGAAGAGGAAGGATTTGCTCTGCCTTGAGCCGAGCTCTGTGGTGTAGCGGTTAGCATCCTCGCATGTAACGCAGGAGACCCGGGTTCGACTCCCGGCGGAGCCAAATCTTTTCTCTTCAAAAAAAAAAAAATAAATTATTTATAAATTCTGTTTCATTTATACTTTTTTTCTGTAATCGTTGAATAATGATAACATTACTAAACTGAAATGAGTGAAGAAAGAGAAACATTTTGCAATAGAGTGAAGAAAGTGAATTGCCTTCTTAATTACTAATAAGTATAAATTAAAAAATAATTTGAAGTTGGAAATTAAATGCTTTTAAATGTTTCTTAACATTGTAAGAATTTATTTTAACAAAATAAATTGAAATGTGAATAAATTATTGGTGGAAATAATCAATATATTTTAAAATTTAAATATAATAATAATTACCTTCCTTGTTTATAACCTGCACTTGTTTATAACTGCACTACTTCACAACCATGCTTATAACCTACCAACAACATACCATAATCTTCACAACATCCTAATTTTGTTCATATTCCGGTTAGATCTGATCATGTATTACACGATTACAGAAAAAATTTAATATTACACTCGTGAAAAAAGTAGAATTTACAAATCTCGTGAAATTACACGGTAAACGTTTCACTCGAGTTGTAAAATGATCTACTTTCGTCACTTGTATAATAAATAACTATTTCCGATTTTGTCAAAAACGGCTCTAACGCGATTTTTATCGAACTCGTCATGTTTAATGAGAATCAAGTATTGATGTGCCACCATATAAGTAAAAGAAAAAAATCGAGTAAACATATATAGGAGAAAAAAGAAAAATATTCCGACAATTCATAAAACACCTTCAGTTCATGGAAAAGAGTTGTCAACGTGTTTGAGTAAATATTTGTAGATATTTAATGGAAATTAAATATGTTTTCGTGGTAACCAAATGAAATTTTCAACAACTACAAAGAGAATTATAAAATCATGGCGTCTGATTAACTCTCGTCATGACTACAAATAAGAAATGGCTAAATATGAAATATGAAAAAAAATCCAGTAAACATATAAAGGAGAGTAAGAAAAAATATTGCGACAACTCATAAAACACGTTTAGCCCACGCATGCGCAGCTCTCCTTTAATGTCAGACCACTGTTTATGATTAAAAACGTTCTGTTCATTTAATGGAAATTATTTGTTTCGTAACTATATGAAGTTTTCCACAACTAAATAGAGCTTTATAAAATCATACGTGATGGAGTATTATGTTTGCATTGCCAAATCATTACAAGTAAAAGCTTTTATTTTATAATAAACAAAAAAAAAAAAAAAAACTTAATGTACTTTAAAGAGGTAATACACACAAACATAAGTAAATTAATGTAGGAAAGATGTCGGACTTCTATTTTTCTGATCAATTTCTAATCAAAGTAAGTTGGTAAGTGAAAGTTGTGTGTTGCGCGCATCACACTAGATTTTTTGTTTTAAACTGAACGTAACAGACTGAACGTATTAGATTCATACGGGAAGATGGATTGTAAAACTCAGCTGGAAGGTCCTTGATTATTCTTCGGATAGAATATTTCCCTTGAGCAAATGAGTTTTATTCGCGCATGACTCAAAAACTATCCAAAATTTTTTCAAATGACGAGGTTAAAAGATTAAAAGATCTTTCGATTTACGAAGTTACAGCCATTTTTTTAAAAATTTATTTATTGAAATTTACAACTTTATAATATCAATACAATAAATAATTATGATATATGACGGAAATTATTTGTTTCATGATAACTAAAGCTCGGAATTCCATGCAGTAAAAATTTGAAAACGTGCAATTAAAACTGTAAAACGTGCATTAAGAACTTCAAAACATGCAATAAAAATGTACCTTTTACTTGAAAATAAGGCATTAAAATATTTTTGTGAACAAAAAATAGCTACTTTGGAAAAAAATGAGTAGCGGAGAGTAAATTGAAATAGAAACTCTTTTATTTTTACAGATTATTTTTATATTTACAATTTACAGATTTAGCATAGATTTTTGTAAAATCACTTAATTTTGTATCTATTGTATAATACTATTAATATATTTTGGAAAAAATTCCTGTAAAAATATCAGAATGTAAAATATTCACTTAAAATAGTAACAGCAAGATCTGTAATACAGAGTAAAATACTCGCATGTGAGCTGTAATTACTTATATTGGAAATAGGAAGAAAAAGGAAAAATGAACCCTCAGTTCTGGGAAATCGGAGGTTTGTGTTGGTTTACATCTCCCAAGTTCCCTTTATTTTTTTTTCCCCTATGATATTCACATTTATTTTTCCACTATTTTTTTTATGTGTATTAAAGAAAATTACAATTTGTAATAATTTTTTTCTTCAAAATATCAAATAATGCGATTTCGTGCAGGAAAATTGCACAACATGCGATTTCGTGCAGTAAACCCCAAAACGTGCAATTTCGTGCAGCATAAAACTTCATTAAAACATCCCATTAGGCTTGATTCGGATAAGTAACTCGATTTCGCTCTATTCTGGCTTTCCAATAAAAAGATGCAATTGCACGGGAATCCGAGCTCTGATGATATATGGTAAAGTTTTCAGCAACTACATAGAGAAGTATATAATTAGATGAAGCATTGCCGAATTATCACAAGTAAACAATTTTATTTAACAATAACAAAAATGATTGTACTTTAGAGAGCAAATACAAACAAAAATAAATAAATGAATGTGGAAAAATGTTTTTAGTAGAGGCATAGCGTTTACATATTTATCAAATCATGTCAATTTCTAATATAGGTAAGTTGGTAAGTAAAAGTTGGGAGTTGCGTGCATCACACCAGCTTTTTTTTTTTTTTTAATTCTCCCTTTGCAATTCCTGATTCTTAAAGTAAAATTTCATTCATACGAATCTTCACGGATGTCCTTAAACTCGAGTATGAAAATTTTGGTATTTGCCCATATACCAGAAAACAAAAGCCGACGTATAGGTCACTCAGTATTCAGCCTGCGCTAAAACCTGTTGGTTGCACACCAATAGGTTACTGCTAAAATATTCATCTAGCGTGGCAGACGCTGTCATGAAGCCGCCCATAGCGAATCAGCGCTGCAGGGCATAACGTTACGCGGCTATTTATAGAAGTTATCGATATACATAGGGCGAAAAATATCGATTTAGATTTTTATCGATATTTATAACTATCGAAAATTATATACCCTTCTCTATGAGTCATTTAGATTCCTTCTATAAACAATTTATGGGATTCTTTTTGTTATTACAGTAAAATCTTGATAATCCGGCGGTTGGTTAATCCGGCATGTACGGTAATCTGGCGCTATGGGGGCCACCCAAAAGAAGAGGAACATGATCGCATGACCACAAATTTATGTCCTCTACATGCCCCAATGGATGAAAATGTAATCCAGCAAATTAAAAATTAATTACAAAAAATCAAAAGATCTGGCCAATACACTAGGCCTTGTTTGAACTATAAAGACGTGATTGACGATTACGACAAAGGTACCTTTACAAGCTCAACTCTACAATTGTATTCAGAATGTTTGCAAGAGTTTTCCAATAAATGTGAACTGAGCGTTACCCTATCATATGAGGATATCAAAGAACGGCTTAAAAGCACGAAAAAAAATTTCAATCCTTATCTGACGACGAAAACCTCAGTCAAATTCGATCCAAGGATGAATAGGAAGATTGCTATGACCAGGATGTTTCAACTCAAGAACGACGCATTCAATGTCTACACATAATGGTTAGAGTTCAAAAGGTTGAAGCAGTGCGTTTTCGATAAAATGTTTAAGGCAAAAAAGCAAAAAAAAAAAAACAATTAATGATTACTTTTCATAATAGTTTATTTAATATGAACGTATTCTTCATATGCACCTAGTATTTTTTTTTTTTTTTTATATGTAGAAAGGTACCTACAAATATAAATATTATACAATAGTAAAAAATGTTGCAATATTACATTTTAATACTTTTTTATTTTACTTCCGATAATCCGAAAATTATTGATAATCCGACGTTTGTCTGGTCCCATAAGTATCGGATTATCAAGATTGTACTGTACCTCGGTTAAGCAGCTGCAAGATGGCGGCCGGCGTGAGTAAACAACAAGGTATTCCGATCACGCCCTACCCGATATCCACGTTCCAGTTCGGGTTTACCGAGAGTTCCCGAGCAGATGTAGTCGGGAATCAGAGTATTTCTAACCACCATATTACCAGTTTTTGTTTTGTTGTTGTTTTTTAAAATCCATTTATGCTACTTAGGCTAATCGGACGATGCTACAGTAGGAATCCTAAATTTTGCCTATGCAGGTATAATTAGGGTAGGGATCTTTAACGAGTACCTGACTTCGTACAGGCTCGGGGCTTCCATTTTACGTCCTATCCGAGGGACGCCATAGCTAAGGATTTTTTACTCCCATTAAAAAATCATAGGGCCACAGTGGGACGCGAACTCGCGACCTTTAGATATTGTAGGTTGCCATGCTAACCACTATGCCATAGGTGACCCCTATCGCTTTTTGTTATTTCAAGAAAAATGTATTCAAATAATCAAAAAGGATGTTTTTTAAAATGATTTGATGATGATTTTAAATGATATGACTATACAGGAAAAAGAACAAATTGTATTATAACGTGATTTATTAGATTCAATAAAGGGAATAAAAGGTTTAAGAAATTGTATGTATTAAAATCAATTTAACCGTAATTATCGACTAACTGTATTACGATCCACTAATGATTAATTAAATAGAATTAATTTAATTCATGTTTATATTTTTTAATTTAATTTTAATTTATTTTAATATAAAATTAACAAATTGAAAAATAACAAAAAATCTAGCTACCCCCGAATACAGGCGAACAGATTAAGTACCTAGAACACCCGAAAAGTCGACGTGAAGGCTGTTCTCGAACCTCGGTTTGTGTTCGAAGGTAAAGTTCGTAGGCACCTTAACCGCTCGCTGTCTGAATTTGGTTGCTCTAGACCTTTTGGTTCGCCCAGTGCACCAACTGTTTCATTGTGCCCTACCCTCCTCTATATAAATATACGGGAGAGATACTTGCTATTTCACAATCGATATAAATAATAATAAAAAGGAAAATAATAAAACTGTATTTTATTGGCTATTAAATGCTGATATGTGACATTGGAAGTCAGTGCGCATGCTCTTGGGGCAGGCCAAGCATAGTAATGCCTTCTGGATCATTTACGACTCGCTCCCTTGGCGACTGTAATCAAAGAACCAAGTTTACAAAAATTACTATTAAGTATTAAATACGACCAGTTGATAAAAAGTATAGAAAATAGATGTTTTTCGGTCGAAGTTTAATATATGTCGATGTTTTGTACTGAATACATTTTTCTAAAATGCTCCAATTACTTTTGAGATATTTTCAATAGGATGCTGTGAGCTTTTACTGATAGTTACTCCATCATGAATTTTTTTTTTTTTCTTGATAGTGAATATTTTCAATTTTACAAAAATAAGCACATGAGGTATGATTTGGAAACTAAACATTTTCTATTATGTACATAAGAACATACATGGATATCGTATAGTAGGGTGCGGCATTAATAACTTCCTAGATTTAGTCAATACATTATTATAAAGAAATCTTTGTTTTGTCAAAAGGTCGATGGTAAAAAACCATTGTTTTTGTTTGTTAAAAATATCTTTGAGTTTTCGAAACATCGACGTCAGAAAAATCTTCGATTTCGTCAAAACATCGACTGAGTAGAAAAACTGTGCTGAGAGGTTAATTTTCTAGTGTTATGTTTTTCCATTAGAGAACTTTTTCAATTGGGGAAAAAAAAAAAGTGAGCTAAAAACATCTATTTTAACAAAACATCAGCACACGAAACGAAGCCTTGTCTTCCATGTTCCTAACATAGAATTAAATTCATTCCACCAAAAGCCAGTGGATGATATGCTTTTTGGACAAACCGTGCGAGGGAAGAAAGACGTAACATTTTATACAATGACCAATTTAGAAACTTTAAGGTATACATCACATTAACAATGTAACAATTTCCAATGCCACACCAATAACCATATGAAGAGCTTCAGAACAAGACTAACTAAATCTCAGGTTCATCGCTCCTTATATTTAGTCATAAGAAGAACAGCCTGGAAGTGCGGAAAATCATATTTCGGTACATATATCATAACCATATGACGAGATGTATTTTGTTTATTTAACGTCACTTTATGCCACTAAGGCTAAACGAACGATGCTACAGTGGGAGTCCTAAATTTTGCCTATCCAGGGTTTAATTAGGATAGGGATCTTTAACGAATACCTGAAATCATACTGGTTTGGGACCTCCATTTGAAGCCCTATCCGAGGGACGGCATAGATAAGGATTTTAACTCCCTTTAAAAAATCCTTGGGCCACCACTAGACGCGAACCTGCGACCTTTAGTATCTTAAGTTTCTATGCTAACCACTACACCACAGGTGACCCCTAGGTGTTTGATGTATGATTGACACAGGATCCAAAAAGACGCACATATTCGACATAACAGCATTATAATGGATAACAAAAATATTGTAATAGAAATGAAGTTGGATCTTAATCAACAGAAACAAAGGACAAATAAAATATCGATCTTAATAAAACATCGGCATTATAACACCGATTTTCAGAAAAAGTAACCCTAGTAGGTAGTACGTAATGTTCCTGTACGACAATGTTCGGGGAATTGCTTGTGAGTCTGGTGGTTCGGCGCGGTTTGCTGGCACCTCGGCTTTAACCCAGGCGTGCTACCTGTACTCGAGAGGGTTGGGCACGATCCAGGTACAATTTACACCCACTTAAGCGCTTTGCCTCACTTAATACCGTTTGGTTCAACTAGCTAAGTAAATGGTGGTCTTAGGGACTGGAGATTATCGTGCGGTGAACTCTTCCAAGTCGAGTAGCTCAGCAATCTTCCAGCAATTTTTCTTTGGAAGATCGCACTTTTTAATTTTTTAATAGTATTCATTATTACGATTGCGTAAGGCGTATGTTATCATATTCTTTTATGGATGTGACTTGACGATCGTGTCAACGCAGCTAGAGGGCTAATTTTTAGTTTCAGTTAGTACCAGTAGTAACTGCCCCAGTGGTAGACTTAGTCGCTGTTTTTAGGGACATATTAAAATTTAGAATGCAGTTGAAACTTCACCTGTAGTTCACCAAAAAAAAAAAAAAAAATCGGCTTTTACTTTCACTTATCTACATATAAACAATATAGTAAGGGAAATATTGCGAAAATGAAAAATTTAGACTTCCGGTTTTCAACTGACATACACGTTTTCTGAGTCTAAATAACCATGTCCCGCGAAACGGTCTGTATGTGAAAAGATTAGCTCAAAAACTATAAACCTTTCTAACCTGAAATTGGTTACTTGGTGTATGTATTATATGCCCGCGATAAAACAGTACAAAATGGTCAAATGGAGTTGGCAATTTATTTAATAAATTCTGTTTGATTTGTACGTTTTTTTTCGATTTTCTCAAAACCGGCTCTAACGCGATTTTGATCGAACTCGTCATGTTTAATGAGAATCAAGTATTGATGTAGCAGCATATACGTATAAGAAAAAATCGAGTATACATATATAAGAGAAAAAAGAAAAATATTCCGACTATTCATAAAACACCTTCAGTTCATTGGAAAGATTTGTCAACGCGTTTTAGACTATAGATATTTATGGAAATTATAAGTTTCGTTTATCAACTATAAACCATACAAACTTGAAATTGGGTATTTTGATTTATGGGTGTATGCCCGCTATGTGACAGCAAACATTTGATCAATACAGGTCAAACTTGTTGCACTTTTATAATGCAGCAGGCACTTTATTTCATAACTTTTTTTCCTATTTTTTACGTTCTTTCGATATTCTCAAAAACGGCTTTAACCATTTGATCAAACTATATACATACATCTTACACACAAATTGTATAAAGACATTTGCAAGATATTTCAGTAGATAGATGTGACACGGATAATAAGTAGTAATGAACAAGTAAAAGAAATATAGAATATAAGCTAATTGACCATGCCACCAAAAAATGAGAAGAAGGTATGGAATAATAGAAAATTGCCCTGAAGATGAACGAGAATTATTCGAAACGTCGGAGTGAGACCATTTTTAAACATGTAATGTTTAAATAAATGGAAGATTGTCATTCGCCAATCTTTGTATAAAAAACATTAGCAAACAAGTTTTTAGGAAGGGACTATTTAATTATAGATATAGAATGTCAGGCCTCAAAGTCTCGTATTATTTCAATAATTCACTTAATCATGCAGATTACATGCCAAATTTTCGCCTATTCAGACATCTTCAGGGCTGTAAGGGTTTCACAGGCAAGCTAGAAACAGACTGAAACCTTCCCATATGGAAAAAAATAAAAATCACTTGCAAGCCCTGCAATAAAATTAATCAAATACTTACCCCGCTCAAAGATAAAATTGCAACTAGTCTCATGTCAAATTGCATGGATTGCCAAAATGCATATATTGGCATGACTACTCAAAATCTCTGCAATGGAACCTATCAGCATAAAAATTCATGCACAGAATACAAAAATAAAAATAAAGGAATAAAAGAACCCAAAACTGCCCTAGCTAAACACACTTCCGAGCATAAACACAGCTTCGTTATAGCAACACTATAATTTTGCATAAAGAAAATTCTGAGCAAAAATTAAAATATCTTGAAGCACTATATATAGCTTCAAACATTAATAGGGTTTTCAATTTTAAAACTGATGCAAGAAATCTGAACAATTTTTTTGCTGAAACTATTAACATTTTAAACTAATAGTTAATTATTTGTTCGAGATTTGCCTTCACTTTTCATATGTTGTATATACACTTATATTTATATTTTGAGTGCATGATGGTATATGTGTGTATGGGTGTGAGTGTGTATGTATGTATGTATAGATGTAAAATTAAATTACCTTAATTAAACCATTTTTAACATTAATATTATCTTTAAATTTCTATAGACCTGATTGAATTCTGTTATCTAAATTTGTTTGAATGTTGGCAACACAGTATATTTCCCTGTTAGCCCTCCTTCCATAAGGGAAGGTTTCAGTCTGTTTCTAGCTTGCTTGTGAAACCCTTACAGCCCTGAAGATGCCTGAATAGGCGAAAATTATGGCATGTAATCTAAATAATTAAGTGAATTATTACGAGACTTTGAGGCCTAACATATAAATAAATAAAGTTGAAATTCTGTTTGTTTGTTTGTTTATTTGTTCTTTATAGAAATCCATACCGTTTGTCCTAAATTCTCCAAATTTCGCTGAGTGGTTCTTTGATACCAGGTGCGAACACCTGTCCATATTAAAATTGCATAACTGCAGCCGATTTTCAGCTGATATTCTTTATTCTCCAAAGTTCGCTAAGTAGTTCTTTCGGACCAGGTGCGAACACCTGATCATATTAAAATTACATAACTTCAGCCGATCTTTAGCTGATATTCTTTATTGTTATAAAAACCATAATGAATCTCAGAATCTCACTTTACATTGGTTTTTACAAAATCGACCGTTTGAGTCGATAAAAGTCTCAGTTCATAGATTGAAAAAATGAAATTCTCCGGGTGAAACCGGGTTATACAGCTAGTTCTAAATAAAAAAACATTACTATCTTCCTTTATAATTAATATATACTTTTGCATATATAAGAAATTTGCTTATATTTGTGCATATAGACTGATTCAATAGATTCTGTACGAACTTGTTTTGTATATATTCATATAATTGTCCCCGCACAATTTATGCATACTTATAGAATATTTCCTTCAGGCAATTATCGGATCATTGCGCAAGACTCGGACCTGCATCGCCCTGGCGCCAACAGAAACTCACTTAATTGCGATTGCTCAATGCAACATGTGCGCACTGAGCGAACACAGCTGTGGGCCGGCCAGCATTACAGTGAGTATAGGGAAATAAATTAATAAAATACGATAGAAAAAGTAATAGCTAAAAGTATATAACAATAATAATAAGATTATTTGACAAATAATGAACAAAGTATATGTATATACATAGAGAGAGAGAGAGAGAGAGAGAGAGAGAGAGAGAGAGAGAGAGAGAGAGAGAGAGAGAGAGGGAGAGAGGGAGAGGGAGAGAGAGAGAGAGAGAGAGAGAGAGAGAGAGAGAGGGAGAGAGAGAGAGAGAGAGAGAGAGAGAGAGAGAGAGAGAGAGAGAGAGAGAGAGAGAGAGAGAGAGAGAGAGAGAGAGAGAGAGAGAGAAAGAGAGAGATTTGCTTCAGCCAGTAATAAACAACTATATTTTGGCGACGTTTCGAGTATGAATTGTTCTCAGAATCATGCCATCTCCAACAAATAGGTTGGAATACAATTATATGGAATATAAACGTTGTATGACACGTCCCTTAATACTCCAAGAAATGATAAATAGGTTTGGTGAATACTGTAAATGTGGGATTCTGACCATAGGCGGATCCAGCCGATCGTAAAGGGGGGCTGCAGTCCTAAAGGGGGGGCTGCACCCCCACAGCCCTTCCCCAGGATCTCCCAATCAGCTTTTTTACCTTAATGTTCCTTTCCCACAACTAAAATTCTACTTTTTCTGCACATTATTCGTTCTTTAAATTGCTTCCTTACATTAAGGAAAGTCAAATTCTATCTTTAAATGACGAAAACATTTTCAAAAAAATTTTGGATATTTTTTTACCCCCCCCACCCCCCTGGATCCGCTAATGAATCTGACTATCAACCTAAAGAAATTCCAAATTGTTGTTTTTAGAAATGGGAGTAGGTTGGCAAGAAACGAGCAATGGCGACTGGATGGAGAGAGCATATCAGTAGTAAATGAATATAAGTATCTGGGCATAACACTAACCTCTAAATTATCACTTAATGAGCATTTTGACGAAAGGTTGAGTGCCTCCAGTTTCAGCATTTATTCCACTTATAACAATTTTTTAAAAAATTATAAATTGCCTCTAACATCAAAACTTGTTTACAACGCGGCCAGCCGAGCTATTCTCTGTTATACTGCCAAGGACTGGGGTTTTAGACGGTTTGATTAAGTTGAAAAAATATTTGTTTTCTTTATTAGAAGGTTATTATCACTTCCGCAGAACACACCTCATTATGTAATATACCTAGAGACCGATAGTTATCCCTTGTTTCTGTATGCTCTACAGTTATATATTGAATATATTCAAAAAGTATTGAGACTGCCTAGCCATAGACTAACCAAGATCTTAGCAGACGAGATAATTAAAATAAATATATTTTGGCATGGTGAGTTCCGGTCTCTCTGTCAGAGATATGATTGGGCTGATAGTGATTATTTAATTAATGGACACAAGCAATGCTTCAATGGATTAATAGATAAAATAAAAACAGATTTTAAAAATAATTTGTTGCTTAAAGTAAATAATTCTACCTATCACAAGCTCTGTAAGGAATTAACTTATGATTTAGGTGAGAAAAGATATATCTGATAGATGGGTCTCATTAAATCAATAATTAAAATAAGGGGGCAACTTCTATACCTTAATTGTAATGTAAGCCGGGCGATGGAATCCCATTATTATACATTATGTAATAATAGAGATATAGAGGATATGTACCATTATGTTGGTGTATGTCCAGTGTTAATGGAATTGAGGGTAAGATGGTTAGGCAAGGCAGTATTGTCTACAGAGGAATTCATTGAATGGTCAAGATTGGCAAGCATTGTACAACTATCATATTAGAGCTTGGAATTACAGGTATCTCCTTATTGCAGAATTCAATACTCAATAAAAAGATATAAATAATATTTTTATTTATGTAAAATAATTACTTTGAAATAATTGTTATATTGAAAAACATTTTTTTTTTTTTTGTAATTGATAAGTAATCGATATATATTGAGTTTTTGAAGCACTCGCTACTCTGCAGATGGACTTAAATCCATGCATAGTATGGTTAAAATGTGTGTTGTAAAATCATGTATTTTGATTTGGTTATGTAAATAAACACTTTATTATTATTATCATAAGTTGTATGACTCTATATAATTCAAATGTATGCATTGGTAAACAAGAGTTTGGTAGACATTTGCTCATTTAAATAAAATTTGAAAATAACCCTTATCAGTGCATAAGGCGAGCATTTCGAGGAATTGGTGTGATGTAATGTAAGGGATTTTTCGGTAGTGATTTTTGTAGAATGTAGGAAACATACCTTTTTTATGTTGTTTGAGTTATCCTTATAATATGTTTGTGTCTGTCATTAATTTATGCGTTGGATTGCTAACGACTATTTTGTATGTTTGTTCATCTTTTAATAAAATTTTTGTTTCAGAAATGAGGTTATTATATAAGGTCGTGTTCTCTCACATACATACACACACACACACACACACACATATATATATATATATATATAGATAGATAGATAGATAGATAGATAGATATAAAGAATATCGAAATAGGCATAGGAAACGGTCTGCTCGAGTTGAGTTACTTACAAGAAGAAGAAGAATTTTGGAGAAGAAAAAAATCGATTCAAAAGATATTGATACACTTCTGGAGATCAACAAATAATTATTCAACAGAAATATACAATAATCAATGCCACACGAATTATCACAACATAAATATTCGAGCAGATTACATAAATTATAACATTATATCACACAAATCATATAACTTGAGCTTCACAGTCAAGACTCAGACTAAGAGTAACTGACCCAGTCACTCGCTCCTTATATATAGTAGTTATATAGCAAAACCTTCTGGAAGGTTCGAGATCCTTCTGGGGGGTTCCAGGTCTCCGTCGAAAAGATCTAGATCTCCGAGTTTGTTCCGACCAATAGTCGTTCCTACAAAAGGTTAGGGATTTTAAACAAAAATGTTTTTATTTGATTATCGATTTAACGTTACAATATTTTTAAAAAAATATTTCTTTTAGTACTGCTATAATAAAGGTTAATTGACGGTTAATCGAGTACCGGATAATCGAAGTTTTACTTTACCTGGAAATTCGATTACAGTTTTAAATACCTGTAGCCTCGTGTCCTTTATATCGATTAATCGAGTACTGCTTGCGTCATTCAATTTCCTTGCTGTTTTTTTCAGATTTGTTTTTTTAGCTCGCCCTATTGTTCTCCTGCTTCTAATTAAGTGATTACGTTCCAGCAGATTGTCAACTTAATTATAGGTCTATTTAAGTACGCCAAGATTTTCTCCTAGCAATAAATATCTGATTGATATGTTTTATATCCTTTTTAATATTAAACTAGCTGACCCGAGCGAACCATTCGCACTGTAACCGGTCGAGAGTGCGCTGATTCTATTGACTGAAATCGCATATTTTTGCTTGTAACTCCCAAAGGACGGCGACAGTCGGAAAAGTGTATATAACCAAAAATGTTCGTCTCGACAGACTGGACAAAATTAAACCTATGAAAAAACCCTGCAACCATTTTGAAATTTTCGCTGAGACTTGTAGTTTTTCGCTTACGACTCGCAAACGAAGAGGTTAGTACCTGAAAAGATTGAGAAAATTTAGAAACTTCTACAACCATTTTGATTTTCAAGAACAGCTTATAACTCGAAATCGAAGGCGAAATGAGTGATCTGTATAATTTTCCCGAGTATCGGTTAAAGAAAGCTTTAAAATTATGCCTCATTCATGAAATTAGATAAAGTATTGAGGAAGTTATGGCGTACCGACAAAAAAAAAGGTCTTGAGAAATAATATATATGATTACTAGTCGATGATCATCTAGATGGAAAATGATTCAAAACTAACAACAAAACACTGCCTATTAGAACCAATGTAGGTTTGAACAATTTTGTTCATCGTAATATTATAATGCAAAAATTTTAAACAAATATTTAAGCTAGAATTAGTAACAACGCTACGAATTACCAGAGATGGACAGCGAATTGAAAGTAACCTTATGGTTCGATGTACAATGCAAGACTAACCCAGAAAGGCCTAGATCGTTCCAAAATATGTGATCACTTACTAATACACGAATGTAACTATTCCAGGCAACTCTAGAACTCTTCCAATGTTGCAGGAAGTTTTCTTTTTTCTCTCCAAAATTATCCATCTTCTTATAAGTAACTAAACTCCAGCTCACAGTCTTCCGTTCCAATTCGATTTATTCTCTCTCATCCTCCCCCCCTCCCCTACCCATCCCCCTCCCCCTCCTTTTTACTAAATTTAAGACAGACTTACTGAAGTTTAAAAAAAGAAATTCATTTTAGTCGGCTGACTAATAACAGAAGGGCATCCTAAAGCTTGATGTGCTTGTAATTGATATTTAAGTATTTCCCATTTTTTTTTTTAACGCGAAACGACCAGCAAGGACCACGCGAATATCATTTCAGTTTCCTCCTCACACCCCCTGCCTTCCTCTTACTCCAATACTCCCTCATCCTCCTGGACTGTTCTCTTCGCTCTTCCTCAGTCCATTTTCTCCCTCGTCTCTCCTTCCTACCCACAAGAACACCAACCCCTTTCAGTTTTTCCCTAAAAAATTCTCTATCCAAGCAATCCTTATCAGTGATTTTTAGCCTGTCCAATTCTTCTTCTGCAGACTTTGCCGAAAATTTTCTTGTTTTGTCTCTCATTACTCATTCTGACCATGTGCCCGTAGAACTTCAGTCTTCTGATCCTGACGAAAGTTTCCAAATCTTCCACATTCTTGTATATTTCTTTATTAGATTTTAGTCTGTACCTTCTTGCGTTATCTTGGGCCCATGAATCCTCCTCAGAATTTTCTCAAGGCTTGGAAGGCTGACTGTTTCTATACCATACAGTATTACAGGTCTTACCACTGTACAGTAATGCCTTATTTTTTGCACTTGAGGACAAATTTTTTCTTATCATAGACATTTCTAGTTAGTTCGAAGTTTAGTCTTTCCAGTTTGGCTATTCTTTCTTCTATGGATGCCCTATCCGTTCCGTTACTACGATTTCCTATTTTATTTTATTACTAGCTAGGGTGCCCGGCTTCGCTCCGATAGTTGTGTGGTAGTTTTAATATCAAAAAAACTTTAAAATTAAAGGAAATATAGAACAAAATTAGCACCTTCTTGAAAATTCGGTTTTAACTTGGTATCAATATTCTGCAGACTTGAGAGTCCTCCCTAATAAGGAACCCCGTATAATTTACAGGGGGTTGAAAATGGTAAATGAACAATTGATTTTCCTGCAACATTGTCGAGTTATGCTTCGCTTTGCTGATTTCTGTGATTTTGAATCCTATAAGCCCATTCCAAGTAGTCAGAAGATGATAAGTTATTAGATTATTGTTGAAAAATCTGGTATCTCAGTTAAAAAAATTATATCTTGAGTAAAAGTTAAGCACTGACTACTATGATGGTCCTATTTGATCCAGAAGTATAGACACTAACGAAGATTCATAAAAACTTTTTTTAAGACCTTTTTTCCATTTAAACCTCCCTTAAGATATCCCCCGTAATTTGAACGGTTTCTGCATATCTCGAATCTTATTACTATTACAAAGTGAAAACCAAAATTTCTTGAAGGCACAATTTTTTCATCATATTTCTTTTTATCTTAAACTATGAGGGATGATACAATCTTGAATGCTGTTATTGGAGTTTGTCGTTTTGTCAACTGGAATGCTCATCGTACGTAGTAACCAAACCAACTTCTTTTTCATAAATACAATAAGAACACTTCAAACTTTTTATTTTCGATTTATATTTAGTCAATTCATCTATTTTTTATGTCTAATTTTATTCGCTCACTGTACTACTAAAAAATGTTCACTCATATTGCATTAAATTTACTTAAGTATATATTATAAATAGATTAAATGTAATGTGCTGAGCATATATTAGCCTGCTTATGAGAAAACTATTTTTTTAAGGAATCCAGTTGGTTTTTTAATTTATTGCTGAGATGTAAAGTACTTATTTTAGTTTAAAACCTAAACTAATTATTTTCTCTTAATTTTTTAGTAATTTAAAAAGAACAGCTGAAAAACTATAGAACGATTACATACTGAATGAATGGACAATAAACATTGAGTGAAACGCACCCTAGCGCTTCCTGGTAGCCTGGAGCTCGAACTAAATTTTTCATTCATAAACTCGTATCTCAATCTCTGAGAGGCTAATTAAATGGTGCGAGAGGCTTAAAATTCCCGTCCATTTCTCTTCAATTTTACACTCTTAAGAGAAAAACGGAAACCTTCTTCTCCGTAAGGAGTCATATGGCTAAACGAAGACATAACTTCCTTAATCCTACGTGGAGTCGTTTTTGAGCCTTTTCGGCACGCACATTGTACACTTGGCTTTATAATATATATTGATTATTATTTTTTTCTCATACTTTATTACTATTGTTGTTTTTACTCTACATTCTGTTTCAAACTTACTATGTAGTAATTTAAAAAATTTCTAATTTATTTGTAAGCATCTGCAGAACTACAATATGCGTAGTATAGGTGACATGGGGATCGGGGATAGTAAAAATCTCTATGGGGTTACCATGAAGAGAAAATATATAAATATATATATATATATATATATAAACATTTACCGGAACAGGGGCCGACATGGACGACAGTGAGATCACTGGCGCCCGAACACCTCGCCCTGAGGAGGTGGCACCGGGTCGGGTAGGTCTTGTTGTCTGAGCCGCAGACCGCCCTGCTCGGGTTCCTCAACTCGCAATCCCGCAGTTTGTCCTCGCAGCTACCCTGCAACATATAAAACTACTATTATTATAAATTATATAGTTATAAATATACTACTTCCTAATTATATATCCCAAGAATTTGGATTTAATATAAATACTGATAAAACAAAATGTATGGTTAGCCGTAGAAGTGGTGAAGATTTTGCTGATATTAATGTAGGAGGGAATACGTTTGAACACGTAGAGAAATTTAGATATATGTTCCAAAATTCACATTTCCTTCCATATTACAGTAACACTAAAGGGGACTACATTGGCGCATCCTTCTGAGGGCTTGTGCTGGGGCGTCGCGGACGTCTCCTGTACCATAGAGCATGTTAGCTCCGAGGACTTGGGAGGATTTGGACTTTTCCATGTAAAATGTATTGTAAGCATTAGTGTATAGTACTAATGTAACTTAGGTTAGATGGCCAACATGGTTTTTATCCACATCCTCCGTTAAAGCCTCGTGTCAAAAGATAAGCCACCAAATAATGACATGTGGGACCGGGACGCCCCCTTTGCTCCGGCTGGCCCCCATCGGCCTGGGTCCCCCTCTCGGCGGTTCCTGGTCATTGGTTTCCTTAAAACAGGTAGCCATAGAAACCAACCGGCGTTGATGACCACAGATGTTTTACGCCCCTAAAGAATAAAATACAATACAATACATATTTACTTCCGAATGGGCACAAGAGATGAATTGTAAAGGAACGAAAAGCGACAAAATTCACAATGCTATCACCTTCTCCTGGTCGAAGAAGACAACCATGCATGGCTGCCTCCAAAGAACCTAACTCCAAAGTGGAAGCAGCCATAATAATCAGGCTAAGAATTTGGCACACGAAGCTTCATATCCACCGGCTTATTGGACTTCACCGGCCAACTTGCCAAATTTGAGGTAATACTCCTCTTACTGTGGAACACCTAATGTCAAAAAACTCGAAGGAACGCGGCGACCTTAACATTATAACGTCGTATCCCTACAAAGCGAACAATGGTATGGACAAAACCCTCAGATACCTCAAGAGCACAAAATTTAATGTGCCACATTTAAGAAGAGCCGTCGTAGCTAATGGCATGGACAGTCCAAGCGTTGTACAATAAAGCGACATTAAATTAAAAAAACAAATAATCTGGAGCGTGCGCGCAACACACAACTTTCACTTACCAACTTACTTAGATTAGAAATTAATGCGTTTTGTTAATTGCCACTTCTCAAATGAACAGAACGGCTTTAATTATGAACAATGGTCAGTCATTAAAGGCGTACTCCGCATGCGTAGGCTCAACGAGTTTTATGAGTTGACTGAATATTTTTCTGTTTTTCTCCTCTTTATGTTTTCTTTATTTTTATCATATCTCATATTTAGCCATTTCTTATTTTTAGGCGTAACGAGAAACAGTTAATTTCTCCATATAAACAAAAACAAAGGTACTTTATAGGAAACAAACAAACAAAAAAGCCCCCCCCCCAAAAAAAAAAAGCCTTCTCAGAACATTTAAATAATGATAAAGCTTACCTGATATTAAAGAACACCTAATTTTCATTAAACATGACGAATTTGATAAAAATCGTTAAAGCCGTTTTTGAGTAAATAAAAAAAACACGTGAAAATGATACAAAATTTATTAAGTAAAGTCCCCCCTCCGGTTGATCAATTTTGATGTAATGTTGGCTATCGTATCTTTGGCATATATATACATCAAATACCCAGTTTGATCAAAATCGTTAAAACCGTTTTTGAGTAAATAAAAAAAAAACGTGAAAATGATACAAAATTTATTAAGTAAAGTCCCTCCTCCGGTTGATCAATTTTGATGAAATTTTTACAGTCGAATCTCGGGTATATAAATAGATCAAATACTCAGTTTAATCAAAATCGTTAGAGCCGTGAGAAAATCGAAAAAACGTAAAAAGTTATTAAATAAAGTACCCCCTCCCTTTGACCAATTTTGATGAAATTTTTGCTGTCACATCGCGGGCATATACATACACTAAATACCCAATTTCAGGTTCGCACGGCTTATAGTTTTTGAGCTAGTCTGTTCACACACACACACACACACACACACACACACACACACACACACACACACACACACACACACACACACACACACACAGACCATTTCGCGGGACTTGGTTAATTGGACTCAGGGGACCCCAAAACGTGTATTTCCGTTGAAAACCAGAAGTCGAAATTTTTCACGATCGCAATACTTCCACTTACTATATATTTCATATATAGGTAAGTGAAAGTAAAAAACATTTGATCTTTAGAGTCTGTGATATCTGGAAAAAATGAAATCAATGAGGAAATCAAGGCTCGATTAAAAGCCGGTAATGCTTGTTACTTTTCAGTAGCCAAATCGTTTAGCTCCCGCCTTCTGTCGGGAATTCGACTCAACTTAATGAAGTTTAGTCTGTGAGTTTGTAACTATAACTACATTATAACTAACTTCAATTATGAATGTCTAACTGTAATTTTCTATTTTTATTTTTCATAAATGATCTTTTATTATACTCCTAAATGTATTAAAAAATAAAAAAAAAACATCGTACCATCAACGCTTTGTGGATTTTTTTTTTTTTTTTTGGAACAGTTAAAGTTGAACCCCTGTTATTTTTAGATTCATATCAAGTGATTGAGGAAATCCGAAGCCAAGACAAACATTTACCCGAGATATCAGATCCGCTATAAGTTACTGATAACATGAAGGGACGCAGCGCTGCAGGTGAGCATACACCACACTAATCAATTACTCGGAACACGATTGCGTACTTGCATGCACCACAACTGCAACGTGTGTGTTCAGAAATCGAATCCTTCTCGTGCTAGAGCGTACGGAGGATTTCGTCTATGGTGGGAAGGGGGGTGTCAATCAGGTAAAATTTTCGTCTGGGGGGGGAGAGGGGTATAAATTACATAACTGGTGGAGAGGGTCGAAATGTTGTCACTATGTAAGAAAAAAACTTATTGAGGGGTCACATGTGGTGTATTGGTTAGCATGATTGTACTAAAGGTCGCGGTATCGCGTCCAGAGGTGGCCCTAGTATTTTTTAAAGGGAGTAAATAATCCTTGTATATTCCGTCCCTCGGATAGAACGTTAAATGGAGGTACCGAATCCTGTAGAATGTCAGGTACTCGTTAAAGATCCCCTATCCTAATTATACCTGGATGGGCAAAATACAGGACTCCCACTGTAGCATCGTCCGATTAACTAATTGGCAAGAGCTTAACCACAGTAGGGACGCGTCCCTACCAATTTTTAGGCAAGAGAGGACTTTCCTTCCTATGTAAAAAAATTAAAATACGATTTTACAAATTTATCCGAGTTTAACCAATCTGATTTAATAAAATAAAAATATAAAATATTTGTTAATCACACCATTCTTTATTGATTGATTATTCCCGAATTCTCTATTTGATTCTTTATTTTCACAAATTTGCGCCGTATCGCTCTTTTAAATTTGATAATCAAATTAATATTTGATGAATTATTTAATTTTTATTCCAGCTTAAACTCTATTGCTTTATGAATTATTAAACAAAGTTGTATCTAAGGAATTGGCCCACATATCTTTTTATAAACCAATCAGCTTGATACTACTTTCTATTAACTTGGCGAAGCTTAATGAAGTTTGAAAGAAGACGGAAAGCAATAAAATTAGTAGGATCTGGACCTGAGAACTTGAGATGAAGTTCAATCAAGACATTTCGGCCTACAACCTTCAACATGAACTTTAGCATGTACCTATATTTTAACTGAGACATAAACTGACAAGTATTAAGAGACAATAAATACCTCTAAAATACATCATTGGGAGAGGAATTAAATGATCCGACAGTTGTTTTTAGGTGTTATTATTTCAATTTTAAGACTCTCGAATTTCTACCTACTCTATCTAGGATAATATTGAACCCCCCCCCCATAATTTGATGCCTTGGCTATGCCCTCCCTCGGATAGGAAGTAAAATGGAAATCCCGAGCCTGTACGATGTCAGGTACTCGTAGCATCGTCCGATTAGCCTTAGTGGCATAAAGTGACATTAAAACAAACAAACTTATTGATATTTGTAAATTAAAATAAATATGTTAAATGTGATTATTACAAATTATTGCTACTTATTCTGACCGCACCCCCAACCATTTCCTCTTCACAAATTGTTATCAGTAAATCCGATATAAGTTAATACCGATCTGTCTAGATGAAACAATATTATATCAACGAACAGCTCTCACGACGGATTACAGTCGAACAAAACATTGATTCGAATTTGATTTCCCCCAAAATTATACACTATGAATTATGATAACCATAGAAAACTTTAAAAATAAAAAGGAATTGTTTAATGACCAACTCCCCGTGAGAATGTTTCTTAGAAGAGAAGTATTTGCAAGTACTGAGAGAAGGCAATTAATCCAGCTGGATCAAGATAATTAACAATTAACTGTCATATTCTAATTGTCGCTAATTGCCACAACGCACTCAAGAGCGCTTCCTCGCACTCCATGTAGGAATACCTACCTAATCTGAAACTGTTTAGAAATTTATCCATTTTTTTTTAGGTGGATAAACACAGTCAGCCCACCAATGCTATCCACTAATGGTCGCACCAATGTAAGAATCGGTTTCTTTAAGAAATGTAGTCGAAATGTTAGTAAAATTTATTTTTAAAGATGAAAAGTGACATTGACAAGGAAAATGTAGTTAAATATATTTTATGATGGATATATAATATATATATATATATATATATATTGTTGTTAATAAGGATACATTGATAAATAAAAAAACTCTGGAGCGATGCGCGCAACACACAACTTTCACCTACGAACTTACTTAGATTGGAAATTGTCATGTTTCGATAATTTATTGTAACACTTATGTGGGTAACAAATATTTATTTAACTGAAATATACAGTTATCACAATGCCAACGAATTATTACAACTTAAACAATTGAGCAGGTCACAAAATTGATAACTTTATCACACACAATCATATGACTTGAGCAACACAGACTTCAACTAACTCGTTCAGTCTCTGCCCCTTATATATATCGTAAATAGTGGGGCCTGGATCATTCTAGAACAATGTCGGCAATTCTCCGTCATTCCGGAATGATCTAGACAAAAACAGTTCGTTCCAACCGGTTATTTTGTTCCAACATGCGGTCCGGGAGGTTACGCCATATGTTTTTTTTTTTTTATTTGCTTATCGATTTAACGTTACAATATAAACGCTATTCCTCAACTTCCCACATTTGTATTCTTAAAATATATCTCCCTAAATTATAGACTATTTATATTGCAAAACTTGAAAGTTCTCAGTACTTTTCGATTAATTATTGCTTATTCTTTTAAGGGACCGTAATTACATCAACAGTCGAAGCATTTTTCCTGGTAGCTTGTTTTTTTCTGCGAGTTGCTTTTTGTAAATATATCGTCATTTCTTTCTGGAAACCGAGAACGATCTCTCTAAATTCCTCTAAATTCACTTTATATTACATTCAGAAATCTATTATGGAACTAAAGTTTCTAAACTAAAATATAGTTAATCGAAGATTATCATATTCCATATTTATTTACACCTTAAATGATTTAAATAATATGAGCATCGCGTATTTACTCTCTAAAGTACACTAACAATTTTTATTGTTCAATAATAGCTTTTGTTTTCATCAGTGATAATACGGAAATGAAATTTTGAAGATATGAAATCGGTCATTATATTAGTATTCCTAAGAAAAATACTTCTTTTCTATGTTGGAATTCATGGATACAATATATCACGCATTTATCGTCAACTTTGTGCATAAATAAATATACTAATTTATTTCAAATGAGGCAGGTTGATTTGATTTTTTTTTTTATTTATTGAAATTTACAACTGTATTTTAATAAATAATTTATTAATTGAGATATTATTAAGAAAATATATCTTGAACAAACATGAAGAGAAGCTACCCATTGGTAGCTCTCAACTGATGCACTTAACATAGAAGGTCCCGAGGCCATCTTCTTTTCAGACGCCTAGGAGGATTGTCTGGTATAGAGGAGGAAGCGAGGCTGGAATCAAGAGGGTTCGAGTGGGTCCGGAGTTTATTATGACAGGATTGGTATCTGGATCGGGCCAAATCGGCGATACATGGGACATTAAGGTCTTTATCGATAAGTTTATTTGTGACGAAGTAAGGAGCGTTAAGGATTTTACGAAGGATTTTGGATTGCAAGGATTGGATTCGAGAGGAGTTTGATGGTTTGGTGGATCCCCAAAGCTCGATGCCATAAGTCCAAATATGCCTTCTTATTGTCATTTAAATTAACCTTATATATTTAATTGGTAGTTTCGAGCGTTTGTCAAGTAAGTGTTGAAGTAGTCGGAAGCGACGAGCAGTTTCTTTTCGTTTCAGTCTCTTGTATGCTGTATATATGGATCTGTTCGACAGGGATAAGTGGAATGTTAATAAAGGATGCTGTAGGAAGGAGGTCGTAGGCAGAGTTGGGCAAATTGTAATCTGAATAATGATAAATGAATATGAATAATTGTAATCATAAAACAAATGAATAATGAATAGCCATTATAAATAATCAGTGCGAAGTATTTTTAATGATTATTGAGTGTTTATGGTATTCTTCTGAAATGAATAATGAATAACTGGTATTCAGTTATTCATGATTAACGAATACTGATAAATAAAATATATTCATGAGTTAGGAATAGTATAATATTCATCAATCATGAATACCTAATATTCATCAATCATGAATAACAAAAGTCCACCAGTCATCAATCATGAATATGATATATTCATAATCATTATTCATTTAAATTTAAAATACGAGGATACATTTCTGAATTAAAAGATGTCATAAAGAGCAAGGACAAGTCCTAAGAGTGGGTGTAGTCAACTGAACAGCATTTGAAGTCACAAGTAAAGCATTAGACCCTAATTCCAATGGATATTTTAAAGTTCTATTGGCAAGAATGGAAAGAACAAACAAATTTTCAATCATCATTCATGATTAGTAAGACTCAGAATTGTGATTTTTTTTTGTAATCATGATTAATGAATTTATATTATTCATGATTAATGAATGATCTGTAATCATGAGCAGTGAATTCCCATTAGTCATGATTAATGAGTAATGAGTTATCATAAATAATGAATTCTTGTTAATCATGATTACTGACTAACATTTAATAATGAATAATGGTCATTCATGATTGTTGAATAAATTATATTCATGAATACTCCACAACCAGTGATTAATACAATTCATGATTAATGATTCCGCGCTAAAGAATGATTCGTGAATGATGATTACAATCATTATTCACAGTTTTGATTATTAGTCATAATCATAATAAGTGTGAATGTGATTTGATGGGATTTGTTGGGATTGATTTTGATTCTCCAGTTTTGACACCATTCTTAGAGGATTGTGATGTGGGATTGGAGAGTTTGGGATGCAAGGTCTGGGTCATTATTAACTACTAACACAGCTGTGTCATCGGCTTAAGCGGTGATAACAGTGTTGGGATGGGTAGGAAGCAGGTTGATTTAAAACACAATATACCTACATCCATAAATTGATCTCATATGCGCTTATTTTTTATGAATAAACTTAAACTCATCAGTTCAAAGTCGTTTAATGTTTCCCTTTTAAACGTGGCTTTTCTTGACTAACTACCTCATCCAAGACAACGCCTCAATCGGTCTTAAATTTATTTATATCTCTTTGTAAAATTATATTTTTATTGCAAGAGTCTCTCTCTCTCTCTCTCTCTCTCTATATATATATATATATATATATATATATATATATATGAAAAAGCTTAGCAAAGAGGCTCCGATATTGTAGATAATGTTTTAACGAGTTCAAAACGGGTTGCAAGTAAAAGGAATGCCGGGCCTTTTGTTTGTTTTTCCCTTTCACGGGACCACGGCAGAGGTCGTTGCTGCCTTAAAAAGCTTCTTATATTTTTATATTTATATTCCTTCTTAATTTTGGCTAATTTATAACAATCAACTGATTATTTTAAACTGTTAAACACCTTCATGGCAGCCGTTTAATTTAATAAACTGTTACAATTTGCAGAAGTGAAAGGAAAACAGAAAGAGAGAAAGTTATTTAAAGATTTAAAATATTAATAAAACTCTTTACATGATCTCGGATATCATCCTTGCAATCGACATATTATATTTTTTTAATTAAAAGTGGTATAATGATAATGGATATATATTTTTATGCGGACAATAAGAAAAACTATAACTTTCATTAAAAAAAAAATAAAAAAACTATCTACCCAACATTAACAAAATTAAATTAAAATTCTTGCTGGCTACAGTTTCTAATCAATATATATTATAAAGCAAAGTGTACAATGTGCGTGCCGAAAAGGCTCAAAAACGACTACACCTACTATATGGAATTTTATGTCGTCATATTGCCCTATTGCCCCTAACGATGAAGAAGGTTTCAGTTTTCATTTTAACTGTGTAATGTTGAAGGGACAAGGGCTGTAATTTTATGCCTCTCGCTACATGTAATTAGCCCCTCTAATAAGCCCAGGCGAGTTAATGAATGAAAACATTTAGTTCGACATTTGGAAGCCAGGAGCGCTAGCTAAGCTCAATTCATAAGGTTATCGTTAATTAGTTCGCTTTGTTATGGTTTTAGCTTCAGCTGTTTTCTTTAAATTACACGAAATTATGTATAAATGATTATTTTTTCCTTTTTATTTTTAAATAAGGTCATTACATCTCTGCAATGAATTGAAATTAAAAACAAAACCAACTGGATTCCTAAGCGCATAAAGTTTTACAGAAGAGGAAAGAATTGGTCGAAACATTGCCTTTAATCAATAGACAATATAAGAGTAAATTTACAACAAAAGAAAAATTGCTTATTAGTGTAGTGAGCGAATAAAAACTAACATTGAATAAAATAGATAACCTATAGATAATATGAATAAAAGATATAAGCCAATGGAATATACATCGAAAATGAAGTGTTCATATAGTGTTTCTGTTCTGTTCTGTTCGTAAATTTTCAACCGAATTCGAAAAACGAGAAGTTACTTGATAAGGATTCGGTATCGTCATGAGAATGGTCTCAATGGAATCAGAACATAGAAACCATAAGAAATGGTACATACCAGGACATATTTGCTGACAAAATAATTTTTAATAATTTTTTTAAGGATCTCTCATACCCTAACCATATAAGGGCGGACTCTGAGGTTTCTAAACTTACCACTAATACTAAACTGAAGTTTCAGGATGGTAAAAATTTTGTTTTAATCATGATTATTTTTGGTATATTTTTCTGTAATTTAAAGTTATTCTTTCATTCCACCTATTCCACAGGTCCCTGAGCGAAGCCGGGCCCCACAGCTAGTAACAAATATATAAAATTAAAGAAATTAATAATAATTATAGTAATAATGCCGACCACAACTCCGCTCCTCGCACACCTCTACCCACCGACCGCCATCCAACCTGAATTTCGACATATATCCCTTCATGCAATCCTCCCACCTCCGCCTAGGACTCCCCGAAGGACGTTCTTATTAATCTTTTAGGGATTCGCTCACGAAATTTTATGTGCCCATTTAATTGGACGCGAAGCAATTACTTCTATTACTTTTACAGGATAGAGTTCACTCACAAGGGGAGGGCACAGCTATTGGGTCGTCGATCGGGCCCATTTTTTTTCTGGTGATTCTACATCGAAAAATAGTCGACACGTGTCCGAACGTTCCGTCCAATGGGCCTTAGGTTTTGAGAAATAAAATAAAATACCTTGAAAATCCTTTATTTTTTATCTTGAGTTTGGAAAATGATATCGCCATGATTCTTTCACTAATTAATTTATTTTAGAGAGTAGATTAAAGGAAAAATACAATCGTTAAAGAATTATTCATATTTCTTCAATTTAATTTAAAAAAAGCTTCAAGTTTTCAAGTAAACTAGGTTTATAAATTTTTTCACATAAAAAACAATAGCAGAATTGAGTTCAGCACCTCAAGAAACCCTGATGTTTTAAATATCATCCAAAACAAAAAATAAATTGTTTTTCCTGTCAGGAGCAGCTTAAAAATGTTTCAGCAAAATTGTATGTGTAGTTTCAAAAGTCTGCATCTCGTGTTGAGCTGATCCGATTTTTACGTTCTTGAGCTCGTTGCATAGAAGAAAGCTCCCTTTTTCTAACCATATAAATAACTATTGTATTATCTCGGGAAGCTCTTGTAAAAAATGGTCCTCAAAATAAAAATTAAATTCAAACTTTTCTTTATATTATGTTGATTCCTGAACGCGTAAAAATATCTCGATTAGGTAAAAATGTGTAACTCTAGGGCCTTTATTTACCCTATAAATTTGATGAGAATCGGTAGAATTTTCTCCGAAATATGGTCGGATTTTTGGATGTTTAACGAAATTGTAAGGCCTTAGCGAAACTTTTAATGCAATTTTTAATTTTTTTTTTTTTTTGTAATCTTCCCAAAATTTACTTATAGGTTTTTTTGTTTGTCCTCAAAACGAATCTGAAAACTGTTATGAAACAAATGAGCCGAGTAACAACCAAAAACAATACTAATAATTTAAAAAAAAATCCAAGAATGAATGAAAATAAAAAGTTAGTCGATCACTTTGAGAGAGAGGTTTGTAAGAGTTTTCAATAACAAATAACAATTAGGAATGATTCACATCGTATCAGTTTTAAAATCCCCCACCTACCCTCACCAGTAAGTAAACAAAGAGTATATGCGGACGAGTACAAAGTACGTTTTTCTATTTTAGTTCGCACTTGTTTCATTATACCACCTTCACATTGGAAGTATATCCATAAGAAAAAAGTACTACTTATTGATGGCGAGGGCATAGAAAAAACACATTGCAGATAGATCATTGAGAAAAAGTAGTTTTAAATTTTAGTTCGTTTGAAGTTCAAAATCATTTTTTGTAAGGCGAACGTGAAACTATCGGGATGAACCCATTTTCTCCTAGCCGAGCAAGAAAAACAAAATAGGCTCCGTAAAATGAATTTACTAGTGATAAAAACATCGTGAAAAGGATGGAAATAATTACTTTTTAGAGTTATGTTGATGGAATATTCTGGCAAAATACTGACATTAAAAAATCATTTTGTGCAAAACTGTTTTTGTTTCATAGCAGTTTTCAGATTCGTTTTGAGGACAAACAAAAAAACCTATAAGTAAATTTTGGGAAGATTAAAAAAAAAAAAAAAAAAAATTAAAAATTGCATTAGAAGTTTCGTCGCTAAGGCCTTACAATTTCGTTAAACATCCAAAAATCCGACCATATTTCGGAGAAAATTCTACCGATTCTCATCAAATTTATAGGGTAAATAAAGGCTCTAGAGTTACACATTTTTACCTAATCGAGATATTTTTACGTGTTCAGGAATCAACATAATATAAAGAAAAGTTTGAATTTAATTTTTATTTTGAGGACCATTTTTTACAATAGCTTCCCGAGATAATACAATAGTTATTTATATGGTTAGAAAAAGGGAGCTTTCTTCTATGCAACGAGCTCAAGAACGTAAAAATCGGATCAGCTCAACACGAGATGCAGACTTTTGAAACTACACATACAATTTTGCTGAAACATTTTTAAGCTGCTCCTGACAGGAAAAACAATTTATTTTTTGTTTTGGATGATATTTAAGACATCAGAGTTTCTTGAGGTGCTGAACTCAATTCTGCTATTGTTTTTTATGTGAAAAAATTTATAAACCTAGTTTACTTGAAAACTTGAAGCTTTTTTTAAATTAAATTGAAGAAATATGAATAATTCTTTAACGATTGTATTTTTCCTTTAATCTACTCTCTAAAATAAATTAATTAGTGAAAGAATCATGGCGATATCATTTTCCAAACTCAAGATAAAAAATAAAGGATTTTCAAGGTATTTTATTTTATTTCTCAAAACCTAAGGCCCATTGGACGGAACGCTCGGACACGTGTCGACTATTTTTCGATGTAGAATCACCAGAAAAAAAACGGGCCTGATCGACGACCCAATAGCTGTGCCCTCCCCTTGTCAGTTCAGTGTAAGCGACTAAATGCTCCATGCTGACTCGGTCCAAATATTCTACTCAATACCTTATTTAAAAAATCCTCAGCCTTGGCTCATCCCTCAACGCTAGTGCCCACGTTTTGTATCCATTAAGGACCGTAGGAAGAATAATAGTTGAGTAATTCCTAATTTTTAAGTTTCGGGACAGAAAACGCGATCTAAACTATTTCGCTACTGACAAGTAGCAAGTATTTCCGTGTTTTAATCTAGCCTTAATTTCCTCATCGATTTATTTTTTTCTAGTTACCATTGCCCCTAAATATCTAAATTTCTCTACGTGTACAAACGTATTCCCTTCTACATTAATCAGCAAAGTAGTCACCACTTCTACGGCTAACCTTATATCTTGTCTTATGCGTATTTCTTTATCTTATCGGATCTAACTTTATTGAACGTTTCGGTCTTTCAGAGTTTTACTAAGTTTACAAATTTTGTTGGTATTCTCTGCTCGAAAAGAATATTATACTGCTTTGCAAAGGTGAGAGATAGTCAACTGTTAATCTTTATGATAGGTTAAATGATGATCAGGATTTTCAGTTTGAAAAAACTTGTGGATCTTCATCTGTGCTAAAAGAAAACAAATATATGAGAAACTATGCTAGAAGATGACAATAAATGAATATTTTACAGAACTGATAATAATATAAAACATGGTAAGGATTATAAATGAATATTTAAATAAGTAGCTGGTTAGCAAGATAAAATAGGACCTGATATTTACCTTTTGAGTCAAGGTAGATACAAAGACTGAAAGTAAGATAAGGTAAAAGGTAGTGGTAGAGGGTAGTTTGCCGACTTCAAAGGTTCATGACGGGGAAACCCAACGCTTTGAAGTCAAAGGCTACATGACAACTAAGTGAAAATATTAAAAACTAACAAAATAGATGGTACTGTGTACATATTGTTATGTCTGGACTCAATAATAACACTAAATTGAGATAATATATAAGGAAGATGAAGATCCACAAGTTGGATCGAAACGTTGGCTTTTAAACTGAAAATCCTGATCATCATTTAACCTATCATACTGCTTTGCGGTTAATCGAATCATATGCATTTTTGAAATCGATGAAAAGCCGATGTACTGTACCGTTATATTCTAATGCTTTCTCTAATATGCAAATATACTCTAATATATAATTATATTCTGTTATAGTTCAACAATATAAATAAAAAGTTATGTTCCGGGTCACCTCTGGTGTAGTGGCTAGCATAGCTGTTTACAATAATACTAATGGTTGTGGGTTCGCATCTCGCTAGATGGTATCGTATATGGTATAGGATATATATAGTAAGAACTGAGAAATAACAATGGAGAGCGAGCAATAGAAATTAGCGTTGAGATTTCGCCACGCAGCGAGGTCACTCTGTTCACTTTTTTTTTTTGAACGAGCACTCGGGACCGATCGCTATCGACAATTAGCTGGAATCGATTAATCATCGACTTAATCAATCATCGGCTAGTTATTGTGCCAAGTGCCAGGTTAGAAGATTAATATTCCATCAGCTGTTATTTCCGTATTTGTTTGTTTTCTTTTCATTTTGTTTTTCTAAGGCTTCTCGCAAACGTAGTCAGCAGATTTTGATGACGTTGATATAAAAAATCCGTTGCGATGCGCGCAGTACACAACTTTCACTTACCAACTTACTTTTATTAAAACTGGACGTGTTGAGTTAAATGCCATTTCTCAAAGTCAAACATTTTTCCACATCATTTATTTATTTTTGTTTATATTTGGTCTTTAAAGGAGGGGGGACTTTACTTAATAAATTTTGTAACATTTTCACGTGTTTTTTTGATTTTCTCAAAAACGGCTCTAACGATTTTGATTAAACTTAGTATTTGATCTACTTATATGCCCGAGATATGTCTATAAAAATTTCATCAAAATTGATCAACCGCAGGGGGCACTTTACTTAATAAATTTTGTATCATTTTTACGTGCTTTTTTTATTTACTCAAAAACTGCTTTCACGATTGTGACCAAACTGGGTATTTAATGTATGTATATGCCAAATATGTGATAGCCAACATTTCATCAAAATTGATTAACCGGAGGGGGGACTTTACTTAATAAATTTTGTAACATTTTCACGTGTTTTTTTTATTTACTCAAAAACGGCTTTAACGATTTTGATCAAACTGGGTATTTGATGTATTTATCGGCTAGTTATTGTGCCAAGTGCCAGGTTAGAAGATTAATATTCCATCAGCTGTTATTTCCGTATTTGTTTGTTTTCTTTTCATTTTGTTTTTCTAAGGCTTCTCGCAAACGTAGTCAGCAGATTTTGATGACGTTGATATAAAAAATCCGTTGCGATGCGCGCAGTACACAACTTTCACTTACCAACTTACTTTTATTAAAACTGGACGTGTTGAGTTAAATGCCATTTCTCAAAGTCAAACATTTTTCCACATCATTTATTTATTTTTGTTTATATTTGGTCTTTAAAGTACACTATTTTTACTTTCACTTACCTATATATGTAATATATAGTAAGTGGAAGTATTGCGATCGTGAAAAATTTCGACTTCCGGTTTTCAACGGAAATACACGTTTTGGGGTCCCCTGAGTCGAAATGACCAAGTCCCGGAAAATGGTCTGTGTGTGTGTGTGTCTGTGTGTGTGTCTGTGTGTGTGTGTGTGTGAACAGACTAGCTCAAGAACTATAAACCGTGCGAACCTGAAATTGGGTATTTAGTGTAGGTACATGCCCGCGATGTGACAGCAAAAATTTCATCAAAATTGCTCAAAGGGAGGGGGTACTTTATTTAATAACTTTTTAGGTTTTTTTCGATTTTCTCAAAAACGGCTCTAACGATTTTGTGTGTGAACAGACTAGCTCAAGAACTATAAACCGTGCGAACCTGAAACTGGGTATTTGATGTATTTATATGCCCGAGATATGACTGTAAAAATTTCATCAAAATTGATTAACCGGAGGGGGGACTTTACTTAATAAATTTTGTAACATTTTCACGTGTTTTTTTGATTTTCTCAAAAACGGCTCTAACGATTTTGATTAAACTTAGTATTTGATCTACTTATATGCCCGAGATATGTCTATAAAAATTTCATCAAAATTGATCAACCGCAGGGGGCACTTTACTTAATAAATTTTGTATCATTTTTACGTGCTTTTTTTATTTACTCAAAAACTGCTTTCACGATTGTGACCAAACTGGGTATTTAATGTATGTATATGCCAAATATGTGATAGCCAACATTTCATCAAAATTGATCAACCGAAGGGGGGACTTTACTTAATAAATTTTGTATCATTTTCACGGGGTTTTTTATTTACTCAAAAACTGCTTTAACGATTAATAAAAATAAGATATGAATGTAGAAAAATGTGTGATTTTGGGAAATGATATCTAACAAAACACGTCAATTTCTTATCTAAGTAAGTTGGTAAGTGAAAGTTGTGTGTTGCGCGCACGCACCAGATTTTTTTTTTTTATAATTAAATAAAAGTTTTAACTTCTGATAATTCGTCAATCCAAGCATAATACTCCAAGTCGTCTAATTTTATAATTCTCTTAGTAGTTGTAGAAAACTTCATTTAGTTTCCATGAAACAAATAATTTCCATTAAACAGAACAGAACATCTTTAATTATAAACAATCGTCTGTCATTAAAGTCGCATGCGTGGGCTCAACGTGTTTTATGAGTTGACGGAATATTTTTTTTTTCTCCTGTATAAATTTTATTGATTTTTTTCATATTTAAGCATTTGAATAAAAAACAAAAACAAAGGTACTTTATAGGAAAAAAGGCCCCTTCCCCATTAAGCCCACTCATAACATTTTAATAATTATAAAGCTTTTTTGATATTAAAGAATACGTAACTCTCATTAAACATGACGAGTTTAATAAAAATCGTTTAACCTATCACCACTATATTCTTTCCACATCACACGCCTTAAAAGAGTTTGAAATTATTTATTGCACTCTAAACACCGACTTGGTTATAAAAAATCTGGTGCGTGCTCGCAACACACAACTTTCACTTACCAACTAACTTAGATTAGTAATTGACGTGTTTTTCTAAATATCATTTCCCAAAGTCACACATTTTTCTACATTCATATCTTATTTTTGTTAATCGTTAAAGCCGTTTTTGAGTAAATAAAAAAACCCCGTGAAAATTATACAAAATTTATTAAGTAAAGTCCCCCCTCCCGTAGATCAATTTTGATGAAATTTTTACAGTCATATCTCGGGCATATAAGTACATCAAATACCAAGTTTGATCAAAATCGTTAAAACCGTTTTTGAGTAAATAAATAAAACAAGTGAAAATGATACAAAATTTATTAAGTAAAGTCCCCCCTCCAGTAGATCAATTTTGATGAAATTTTTAGTCATATCTCGGGCATATAAATACATCAAATACCAAGTTTGATCAAAATCGTTAAAACCGTTTTAGAGAAATAAAAAAAACACGTGAAAATGATACAAAATTTATTAAGTAAAGTCCCCCCTCCGGTTGATCAATTGTGATGAAATGTTGGTTATCACATCTCTGGCATATAAATACATCAAATACCAAGTTTGATCAAAATCGTTAAAACCGTTATTGAGTAAATAAAAAAAAACATGTGAAAATGATACAAAATTTATTAAGTAAAGTCCCCCCTACGGTTGATCAATTTTGATGAAATTTTTACAGTCATATTTCAGGCATATAAATAGATCAAATACTCAGTTTAATCAAAATCGTTAGAGCCGTTTTTGAGAAAATCGAAAAAAACTTAAAAAGTTATTAAATAAAGTACCCCCTCCCTTTGAGCAAATTTGATGAAATTTTTGCTGTCACATCGCGGGCTTATACATACTCTAAATACCCAATTTCAGGTTCGCACGGTTTATAGTTTTTGAGCTAGTCTGTTCACACACACACACACACACAGACACACAGACCATTTCGCGGGACTTGGTTATTTTGACTCAGAGGATCCCAAAACGTGTATTTCCGTTGAAAACGGGAAGTCGAAAATTTTCACGATCGCAATACTTCCACTTACTATATATTTCATATATAGGTAAGTGAAAGTAAAAATTCATTTCAAGATGATACATTTATTAAAAACAGGGGGGGGGGTGTTGGGGTGATTTTTTTTTCTTTGTGGTATGGCAAGCAGAAGGATTGAACTTTGCATTAATGCAAAAATATCTGCCCGACAATACATCATCTATTTTATTCTTTTAAACAAGTCTAATTTTTTCATCGTAATCAAAAGAACTACAAGCTAACCGTTATAATATTAAACCTTGCTAAAAACTAGTAATCACAGAGAAATACACACCTTTCGAAACTGTGTAGAGAAATTCCAGATCATTTGTTAAATGGATTCCACGGAAATCACAAGACCTTTAAGCATCTTACAACTCAGGAAAAACCAACTGTGTACTCGATTTATGGATTCAGACTAGTTCCCTCGGGCAGGAAGTGGATAACAATAAACGAGATAAATATATCTCGATGCAAATATTCTTAAACTACCAGGAAATACGTATTGTTCTGAAGTAAATTTGCGTAAGTTGGTTGTGAGCGA
This sequence comes from Aelia acuminata, assembly GCA_911387785.2. Lineage (NCBI taxonomy): Eukaryota > Metazoa > Arthropoda > Insecta > Hemiptera > Pentatomidae > Aelia > Aelia acuminata. The sequence continues at coordinate 1,402,480 of OU426978.1, forward strand.
ATCCGCACAGTGGAGTATTTACCATCAAATCATGGCCAAAAGACCGAAAAATAAATTTTACATTAGAGCATCACAATAGGTATTTCCTAGTAGCTTAGGAATGTTTGCATCGAGATATATGCATTTAGTTAATTGTTATCCACTTCCTGCCCGAAGGAACAAGTCTGAATCCAGAGTTGAGGACGGTGCACGTACACAGTTGCTTTTTCCCGAGTTGTAAGATGCTTATAGATGTTGTGATTCCTGTGGAAACCATTTAAAAAGTGATCTAAAATTTTTCTACACTGTTATGTATTTCTCGATGATAACTAGTTTTTAGCAATTTTTAATGTCATAACGGTTAACTTATAGTTCTTTTGATTACGATGTTTAAACGATAAAAATTAGACTTTTTTAAAAGAATAAAATAGATTATGTTGTATTGTCGGGCAGATATTTTTATATTAGTGTAAAGTTGAATCATTCTACTTGCCATACCGCAAATAAAAACTTACCCCAATACCCCCCGTTTTTAAATAAATTTAGGAAATACCTCTTAAAGTGAATTATTTTTATATTTTTAAATAATTTATTTTTTGAAGAGAAAAGATTTGGCTCCGCCGGGAGTCGAACCCGGGTTTCCCGCGTGACATGCGCGGATGTTAACCACTACACCACAGAGCTCGGCTCCAAGTAGAGCCAATCCTTCCTCTTCACTGATACCTACTACCCGATCACGCAAATTTTGCGAGTAACGGGAGGTGGAGAAAGTTTGTCCAATTTATGGTATTTATTGACTACGTCAATTTTAAATTATTTTATATTAATCTAATCTTAATCTGTGGGTGACCACCTTTTTTAAATAATATATTTTTTGAAGAGAAAAGATTTCAACTCTGTGGTGTAGTGGTTAGCATCCGCGCATGTCACCCGGGACTCCCGGCGTAGCCAATTCTTCTCTCTTCAAAAAATAAATTATTTAAAAATAATTTTAAAAAAGTGGTGACCCACAGATTAAGATTAGATTAATATAAAATATTTTTATATTTTTTGAAAATTTTGTATTGTCAGGCAGATATTTTTGCATTAATGTAAAGTTGAAACCTTCTACTTGCCAATACGCAAAAAACAACTCTTCCCAACACTCCCCCCTTTTTAAATAAATGTATGAAAATACCTCTTAAAGTGAATTATTTTTATATTTTTTGTGAAATTTGTATTGTCAGGCAGATATTTTTGCATTAATGTAAAGTTGAACCCTTCAACGCAAAAAAAAAAAAAAAAAAAATCACCTTAACACACCCTCCTTTTTTTAAAATAAATATATGAAAGTTTCTCTTAAAGTTAATTTTTTTATATTTTTTGTCTTCTGTTTATATATGTAGTCACATCACATTATTTACATGCAGGTTTTCACACTTGAAATTCACCTCGCAAATAATGTATTTAGTATTTACAAAAGCTAGATATGAAATTGCAATAAAACTTTCAAATGTCTTCTGCTCAGACATGTTTTAAGTGAGGTAACTCGTTTAGATATAGCCTATTTTTAAAAAAATTATTACGTTTAATGAAGTTATGTGTTAAAAGAAAAAGCTATTTTTCCATCTTGCGGTCATTGAGATCTGATTATCCGTGGAGGTCGCGCCAGCTTATACCTTTTACAGATGATCGGGACTTTACTATTTGTATGTAACCTCTACCTGGGCACTACAGGTAGACATTACACCTGGAGAAGGTAACGCCTTGCAAAACTACTCCTCACCAAGTCCATTACGTAACTAATAAACTCAAGGCCTACACCTTAATGCAATAATCCATGTCAACTATTCACTCGTACAAAGGCCCGTGTATTTGTTATAAATATATATATATTGTTTAATTGCTTCTGTTTTTTACTGATGATTCAGATTGTAGTTTTGTGATTAAAAATAATTAATGAACGATAGGTTAAATGATGATCAGGATTTTCAGTTAGAAAAAAAAAATATTTTTGAAAGCCAACGTTTCGATCCAAATTGCGAATCTTCTCCAGGGCTAAAATAAAACAAATATATGAGTATCTATGCTACAGGATGACAATAAATGAATATTTTACAGAACTGATAATAATATAAAAGATGGTAAGCATTATACATGAATATTTAAATAAGTGGCTGGTCAGCAAGATAAAATAGAATCTGATATTTACCTTCTGAGTCCAGGTTGATACATAGACTGAGGGTAAAATAAGGTAAGAGGTAGTGGTAAAGGGTAGTTTGCCGACTTCGAAGGTTTTTTTTTTTTTATTTATTTATCCATATCTACCAGATGGGTCATTAGCGATTCCGTGATATTTACAATTGCAGTTTTGTAAAATGATTACTTATTTACAATTTAAGTTATGTGCAATGATTACTTATTTACAAAGCGTATTTTGTCTTATTTACATTTCATTCCAAAATTTTTGTTTCATACATTTCTGTAAATATTGATTAGATTAAATGAACAATTTTGATCTCTTTTAGGAAATTAGGTACATTATCAATTTGTTCTTCGTCGTCCTCGACAATGCTTTGGTAATAGTAGGTGGTATGTTGTGTCTTGTTCTGGTGTCAGAGTATAGGCTACATATGTATATATATGTATGTTGTATAGGCTACATGTATGTTAGTGTTAGTGGTGTTTTACATGGTTCACCAAATGGCGTTTCCTGGTGTCGGAGTATGGAGTAGTATGGAGTTAAAACAATTTTCACATTTTGCGTCATACCCCAAATCCTATTGACAGAAATCGTATGATATCGGTACCAATCGATAGGGCATTCTTTACACTTGCGAATGACAAATATAAAAAAATTGTAAGCGTTAAATATTGTGATTAAAAATCCACTTGACCGTAAAAAGTCTTGTTTCACTTGTTTCTTGTTTCAACTTGTTTCAACTCCCCTCATACCGAGGAGAGTTGAAACATGATTTTCGAGAACTATCAAGGTCTGTAAAATAAAAATGATAATAAAATTTAAAGTAATTTATTAAAATTAAACTTTTGAAGTACGAAACAAACTTTTTTATTCATATTTTGTGCAGATATATCAGTTAAGGAGGTAACTACAGTTACTAACTAGGTAAATACAAATAATCAACTCCTAAAGTAGTTAAAAGTACCATAACGTCCTATTCGTGACATCAATTAAAATAACAGTAACATAAACAAATTGTTGTACATTGTAAATCTTTGAAATATAATAATTATTAAATTTTAGCCGTTTCTTAAGTATTAAAATCAGTTTTGATAAATATTTCTTCAAATATTTATGTTACAATAATCTCATAAATGTCAAAAATAAATATATTATGATAATAAAAAACGCGAATCTGACAAGCAGTTGTGGCAAACATAAAGTTCCCCACAAGTGCAAGTTTCGTGAGCATCATTGTTGCATTCCAGTCATTGCATCCATTTTATTTGGCCCAGCTTTTTGAAAATGGCTCTAAAAACAAATTCTTCTTCTGCAGAATAGGTGCTACAGTGACCAATGTTCCCCCCTCAGCGGAAGTCATGCCACTCACTTGTTTTTGTCCTCGGCGGGCAAAACGAGATGAGTTGAAACAACCTGTTTCAAATCTCCTCAGTAAGAAAAACCCTCACAATTTTTAATTAATCCACTATCAAGAAACAACTGCGCAGAAACTAATTGTATGAAACATATCTATTAAATCTTAAGTAAAGATGAGAGATGGTCAACTGTTCTTCAATTACGATAGGTTAAATGATGGTCAGGATTTTCAGTTTACAATGATATTTATTATGGTAAGCCAACGATTCGATCCAACTTGTGGATCTTCATCAGGGCTAAAAGAAAACAAATATATGAGTATCTATGCTAGAGGGTGACAATAAATGGATACATTACAGAACTGATAATAATATAAAAGATGGTGTATACATGAATATTAAATTAAGGGGCTGGTTAACAAGATAAAATAGAATCTGATATTTACCTACTGAGTCCAGGTGGATACTAAGACTAAAGGTAAAAATAAGGTGAGAGGTAGTGGTAGGGGGTTAGTTTGCAGTATTTCCACGCGTAATTCGTCTACATCTAAATTAGCAGAACATGCCATTGCCCACAACCATTCCTTTGACTTTGAGAACCCCTCCATATTAGCAACTGTATCTAACCACGACAAACGTCTCCTCTCAGAATCCATTTTCATCCATCTAGAAACTAATAACCCGGTAAATCACAAAACAGATAAAGAGATAATTTCATCCACTTATTCTAACATCTTCCGCATCCTCAAATCCTAGTTTTGATTTCATAGGTACCTGCAATTATCTCTGTACCTCTTGTACTATTATTATTTTTTGTATTGTATGCTTCTTTCTGTATATTTTCCAAATTTGTATGCATTGTTACATTATGTATTATCTCATTTTTATGTTATTATTCAGTCCAGACACAACTATTTGTATACAGTACCATATATTTTGTTAGTTTTTAAATATTTTGTTCACTCAGTTGTCATGTGCCTTCACTTCAAAAGCGTTAGATTTCCCCGCCATAAACCTTTGAAGTCGGCAAACTAACCCTCTTTCACTACCTCTCACCTTATTTTTACTTTTAGTCTTAGTATCCACCTGGACTCAGTAGGTAAATATCAGATTCTATTTTATCTTGTTAACCAGCCACTTATTTTAATATTCATGTATACACCATCTCGATAACCGCGCGACTTACGCCACTGACGCGTACTGACATGTCAGCGGGCGCAGGGAAGTGATTGATAACCGAAGTTGCCAAATCGCTAGCGATTTCAAGTTTCGAGAAATCGCTACTGTTTCAACTCCCCTCGTTCTCCCCTACATCAAATGTCAGAGTACGTTTCTGTGGCTACGATTTTCGAGTACCATGTAGGCCGGGTCAGAACATTTTACCCCCGTCATCTTACGATTAAATATAAAGAACGAAGGACCGGAGAGCTAGTCTTGTTCTGAAGCTGAAGTCATATGGTAATTTCTGTGTTATAAAGTGATAATTTTTGTAACCTGTTTAAATATTTGTGTTTTCATAATTTGTGTGGTATTGTAAATATTATTTTTCATTGAATAAAATTTGTTTGACCCAAATAAGCGTTACAGTAAATTGTTATCTGCGTTACATTATATTGTTAGTATATAGTATGAGATTAAAAAAAAAAAAAATTTAATCCGTCTGGAAACGGGGACTGTTCAGATTGGGTATTATGTTCTAAAATACACGCTCAATTGGTTAGTCAAAATTTTAGAAATGGAGGATACCAGATACCCTAAAATATGTTATGAGATGCTACAAAGGAAGGTGTGCCCATCTGACCCCTTACAGTCCAAGTATAATTGGTGCTCTCAGCTGAAACAGCTCCTTGACACTATTGATGAGGGTTATTGGATATTCGAAAAAAATCCTGCCAAGATTAAAGCTAATATGAAAAGGATTTTAAAAAAGTACGAACTATACTTAATTGAAGAAGACAAGAAGCAGTTGGAGATGTCCAGATATAATGACCACTTAGGCCTCTTTTACAATCGTTCCGGAATTCCCCAATATTTGTTGATGCCAACTAACTTTAAATATATCCGGTTATATATTCAGATTATTCTCTCTGGGAAATATATAATTAGTGTATCGGTAAATTACAGGATTGTTAGATTTAACCCACAAACGGATTGTAAAATGTGCAATTATAACGCCAACGAAACACTCCACCACATATTATTTGATAGTCCAATATATTCCCATATTAGAAGGTTTCAGGTAATGGATAATAAGCTTGATATATTTAGACCGCAAAGTGTAAATGAAATGAGAATTATGTACAATTTCATGGCAAATATATCAAATTACAGGGATATGGTTGTGTAAAATAGTTTTTCTCAGTAATGTAATGGGTTCTTTTATTTTTACTTTCACTTACCTATATATGAAATATATAGTAAGTGGAAGTATTGCGATTGTGAAAAATTTCGACTTCCGGTTTTCAACGGAAATAAACGTTTTGGGACCCCCTGAGTCGAAATAACCAAGTCCCGCGAAATGGTCTGTGTGTGTGTGTGTGTCTGTGTGTGTGTGTGTGTGTGTGTGTGTGTGAACAGACTAGCTCAAAAACTATAAACCGTGCGAACCTGAAATTGGGTATTTAGAGTATGTATATGCCCGCGATGTGACAGCAAAAATTTCATCAAATTTGCTCAAAGGGAGGGGGTACTTTACTTAATAACTTTTTAGGTTTTTTTCGATTTTCTCAAAAACGGCTCTAACGATTTTGAGTAAACTGAGTATTATTTCATCTATTTATATGCCCGAGATATGACTGTGAAAATTTCATCAAAATTGATTAACCGGAGGGGCGACTTTACTTAATAAATTTTGTAACATTTTCACGTGTTTTTTTATTTATTCTAAATCGGCTTTAACGATTTTGATCAAACTGGGTATTTGACGTATTTATATGCCCGAGATACGTCTGTAAAAATTTCATCAAAATTGATCAACCGCAGGGGGCACTTTACTTAATAAATTTTTTATCATTTTTACGTGCTTTTTTTATTTACTCAAAAACGGCTTTCACGATTGTGACCAAACTGGGTATTTGATGTATGTATATGCCAAATATGTCATAGCCAACATTTTATGAAAATTGATCAACCGAAGGGGGGACTTTACTTAATAAATTTTGTATCATTTACGGGGTTTTTTATTTACTCAAAAACGGCTTTAACGATTAATAAAAATAAGATATGAATGCAGAAAAATGTGTGACTTAGGGAAATGATATTTAACAAAACACGTCAATTTCTTATCTAAGTAAGTTGGTAAGTGAAAGTTGTGTGTTGCGCGCACGCACTAGATTTTTTAATTTTTAGGTTTATGACTGTAAAGTTTAGTTATGATAATATTTTAGCTTATTTTAACTCATTATCCTATAAGATATTTTTAATGTTTTATTGAAATTTTTATGTTTTAATTTGTATTTTTATATTTTGTATTATTTATAATTTTGATAGTATTTTGTATGAATGTGTTGTAAAAGAATTGTAATGTAAAATGTTAAATATGCTTCAACTCCATTTGAACCGGGTTCTTCCATAAAAAACAAATTATGATTAAATAAAAAAATATATAGTATGAGTTCTGGCACGTGGCTTGCTTCTTAATTGTGATTTATTCCTTATGTTATCTTGGGCTACTTGTAGTGGTCACATCCTGCTTCCAGTCCCTGATTTAATAAAGGTTCGTCCTATCAGGAACCAAGGGTTCGGCTCCGATAAGGAAGCCACTTTTATAGGTCTGCTGCATCTATCTCATACACAGGTCTACAGTGGCTAGAGTTTTGTAGCTGATTACGAGTATAATTCGTGCACTGAATCCAAATTTGCCATTAGTTTTCCTCTATCAGCTCTAGTTATTGAGATGCAAAAATGGCGTTACTCTTTAAACATAATTACTCGAATACATGTGCAGGTTAATAGTAGGTGATATTAAAGTTCTTTACATAAAACATTTTAAATGGATTAAAACCATATAAACACACACAATATTCACACAATCACTTTGTACCTATACCAATTACATTTCAATGTACTCTACTTAACACTTCGGAAGGTTCTTTTTCGTGACTTTCTTGAATGTTTCTTCAAACAGTCTCGATTTTGGATCCAGCAGTAATCTGCCATCATGTGGGTATCCCATGATCCAGTTGGGCATTTCAAAAGTATACCATAAAAAAAAGTAATTATAATGATTTGCCGGCGGGTAAAATCATACTAAAACGCGTTGTTACAAGGTGATATTATTTTTTAATTCTTATAAACAATTATTTACAGCTAGCTAATAGTTTCATATTCTAAAATAAGGAAAAAAGCCTGCTAAAATATAATTCATTTACACATCTATTTCGGATTGTGTTATCTATATCATAGGTATTCAAATTTAAATAAAACTACTGTTAGGGTATAATCAAGTATTTTTTAATATCAGTTTTATCATTATTAAATTGTTCTGAGGGGGCTTAAATAGGGAATGGGTCTTTTTTGTTTTCCTATAAAGTACCTAAGTTTTTGTTAATTAGGAACAATTATCTGACATACGATTGTTTATAATTAAAGGCGGTATGATCATTTAATGGAAATTATTTATTTCATGGTAACTATATGAAGTTTTCGAAAAACTACATAGAAAAATATAAATTCAGACGACTTGGAGTATTATGCTTGCATTGCCGAATTATTACAAGTAAAAACTCTTGAGTCTTAGTATCCACCTGGACAAAGTAGCCCTGATGAAGATCCAAAATTTGGATCGAAACGTTGGCTTACAATAAAATCATTGTAAACTGAAAATCCTGACTATCATTTTACCTATCGTAAAAACTCTTATTTAATTTCATTATTAAAATGTTCCGAGGGGGCATGAATGGGGAAGGGGCCTTTTTTTGTTTTCCTGTAATGTACCTTTGCTTTTGTTTATATAGAGAAATTATCTATCTCTTTGAAAAATGAGAAATGGCTAAATGTGAATTATGAAAAAAATCAAGTGAACATATACAGGAGAAAAAAAGAAAAATATTCCATCAACTCATAAAACATGCTGAACCAACGCATGCTTAGTACGCCTTTAATGCCACACGATGTTTATACTTAAAGATGTTCTGTTCATTTAATGGAAATTATTTGTTTCATGGTAACTAAATGTTTTCAATAAGTACGCACAGAATCATAAAATCAGACGACTTGGAGTATTATGCTTGCATTGCCGAATTATCACAAGTAAGAACTTTTAATCAATAATTAAAAAAAAATATATAGTGTACTTTAAAGAGGAAATACTAACAAAAATAAGTAAATGTATGTGGAAAAATGTGTGACTTTGATTTAAAGAATCACGTCAATTTCAAATCAAAGTAAGATGGTAAGTGAAAATTGTGTGTTGCGCGCATCGAACCAGTTTTTTTTTGTTTTTTTTTTTTAGTCATTTTCCAAAATTGGAGATGAGAGTAATTTTCGATGCCCGGGATAGAGTTACCAAGGCTGAGCATGGCGCCAGCATTGCATTAGATGGTGCATCTAAATCATCTGCCATCGCAACGCTAATATTATTAATATATTGTTATATATTCAGGGCGTACAAACATAAATACATAATATAAAATATTCATGACCTCTCCTTCCTCACTAAATAATACCTCCATAAAAAATAAGATTTAATCATCAGTAGAAAGCTAAGCAGCAGAAGTGGTGGGTTTAGTCTTATTAAATATCAATAAATCATTGACGGTATTTATGCAAACAGTGTTGACAGAGCTCGGATATGTTAAACAAGTGTAACTTTTATAAGGATTAAGTAATTTAATTATGGGCACCAGATTTTTTTTATTTTTAACTTAGCTAGGAACAGATGTTAAATAAAAAAAAATGGTGCGCTGTGCGCGGCATACACCTATCACTTACTAACCTACTCGGAGTAGAACCCGTCGTATTTTAATAATAAGCAAACGCCATTCCTACACATCACTCATTTTTCCACATTTATATGCTTGTATTTGTACATCTCCATAAGTTACAGAGTATCTCTATAGCAAAACTTGAAAGTTCTCAGTACTTTTCGATTTATTATTGCTTATTTCTTTCTTTAAGGGACCTAATTTCATCTACAGTCGAGTTATTTCTAGTGGTTGCTTGAGGTTTACTGCGAGTCACTTTTTGTAAATATATTGTGAACGTGAATCGATAGTAGGTGTAGAGCTTGTCTGTCCCCACAGACCATTTCGCGGAACTTTCGTTATTGGTTATTTGAGTTCTTTGGACTGTCGAAATTTTTAACGATCCCAATACTTTCCCTTACTATATATTTCATGTAAAGGTTAGTGAAATTAAAAAATCAATATACCAGGTGTGTAAATATGAAACCGGAATTCGCCAATGATAGGAGTTAGCAGTCAATATAATCTTCTAACTAATCTGCCAGTGGTGTTAACTGCTTTTGCCTACATGTAATAAAGAGATCCAATTGATACCAACATCAGTTTGATTCTATAACCGTGTTTTAGTGGCGTTGAAAATGTCGACTTTTGTGCCAACAAATCAAGATTTGCGGACAGCATTTATTTTCCGTTTCCATCTGAAAAAAATTGGAGCATTATCACATAGGATGCTTTTTGAAGCTTACGGGCAGCATGCCATAGGCAAATCTCAATGTTTCGATTGGTTAAAAAAATTTAAAGATGGATTTCTTTAAAAGAAACAAAGACCGTGGAAAATCACAAAAAAAAACTTTGAAAACGCTGATTCGGAAGCGTTTGTTGGACAATTATTACATGTGACACCGTCTCCATTTGTTTGAAAGGCATGGAAAAGATCCAGAAGGTCCGAAAATGGGTACCTCACCAACTGAATGACAGGCAGCAGGAAGCTCGAAAAACCTCATGGCAAATGCTGCTCGCCAGGTACAGAAAAAAAGTCATTTCTTCATCAAATTGTGACTGGTGATGAAAAGTGAATTTACTTCGAGAATCCTAAGCGTGAAAAATCCTGGGTAACTCCTGGTGAACCATCGGCATCGCTTGGGGAGGAAGAAAATGCTCTGTGTCTGGTGTGATCAGATGGGTGTTACCTACTATGAGCTGCTGAAACCTGGGGAAACTGTTAATACGGAACGCTACCTACAACAGATGATAAATTTGAATAAATATTTGCGCCAAAAAGTCCCAAATATCAAGAAAGGACACACAAAGTGATCTTGCTCCATGACAATGCCACATCACATTCGGCTAAACGGACCAAGGAAACGATCCAAGTGTTTGGTTGGTAAATTCTTCCGCATGCGGCTTATTCACCAGATTTGGCCCCATCCGATTACCACCTATTTGCATCGATGGGACACGCACTAGCTGAGCAGCGCATCACTTCTTATGAAAATGTACGAAATTGGTTAAGTGATTGGTTTGACTCAGAAGAGGAAGCATTATTTTGGCGGGGAATCCACAAATTGCCTGAATGATGGGAAAAATGCATAGAAGGACAGTACTTCGAATAAAAAAGTATGTATCATTTTTACACAAATGATCAACTCTTATTTGCTAATTGAAAAATTCCGTTTTCATATTTGCACACCTGGTATACTGTAAATTTGTAAGTTGATGACGAACCCTACCAGAACGTCAACCGAGTTGGTAATAATAATACTCTTTTTGTATGTGACCTGAATATTACGTTTTATTATGATATATATATATATATATATATATAAAGTAAATATTTTATGTATAATTCTTTTTTTTAAGAAAACACATTCGATGGGCCACCTTTAGTTTCGTGGTTAGCATAGTCAACATAACACTACACAGAAGGTCGATGGTTTGTATACCGCCAGGTAGCCCTAGGTTAAATTAAAAGTAAAAATGTTCTAAATAATAGAAGAATATTGGGAAATAAATAACTGTTTCCAATCCTGAAATAATCTGACAAGAAACGGTCACTGTGAGTAAACACTGGCCTTGAGAAAGCAGCTGGTTGGTGAATCAGAATGAAACGATATTTTCCTGGAATCAAGAGTATGACTGAAAGAAGAGGTGAAAAAGATTCTTTTTAATGCAGAAATCCCAGAGTTTATAGGGAAGTTCAATCACATAAAATCTGTTATTTTAACTCAAATTTTTTTTCGAACGTTAAATATCTCAAAAGTTCAAATGACCTAAGATACTACTTGGAATTCGCTCAAATTTGATATTTTTACTTTTACCTATATATGAAATATACATACAGTAAGGGAAAGTATTGCGATCCTAAAAAATTTCGACTTCCGGTTTTCAATAGATATACACGTTTTGGGGTCCCCTGAGTCCAAATAACCTAGACCCACGAAATGGTCTTAGTATGTGTATAAAAGACTAGCTCAAAAAATATAAACCGTAAGAACATGAAATTGTGAATTTGGTGTATGTATATGCCAGCGAGGTGACAGACAAACTTTCATTGGGCAAACGGAGGGAGCACTTAATTTAATAAATTTTCACGTTTTTTTTTTGTTTTTTTTTTCCTTCTCAAAGACAGCTGTAACTATTTTGATCAAAGTGGGTATTTGATGAATATATATGCCCGCGATGTGACAGCAAGTCTCATTTCCCGTATTATCACTGATGAAAATAAAAACTTTTATTTAACATTCGTACATATCTTACATTCGAGAGTAAATACTTGATGCTCAAATTATTTAAAGAATTTACCTAAGGTGTGAAAAAATATGGTATAAGATTATCTTTAATTAATTATATTTTATTTTAAAAGCTTTAGTTCCGTAATACATTTCTGAATGCAATATAAAGTGATTTTAGAGGAACTGTAATCTTTCTCGATTTCTAGAAAGGCAAAAGAGACATACTTTACTATGAGACGTAAATACACCTTCTATCGATTCGCTTTGACGATATATTTACAAAAAGCAACTCTCAGTAATAAACAAGAAAGCAGAAAAGAACTCGAATGTTGATTAAATTAGGTCCCATAATAAAAGAAATAAGCAATAATGAATCGAAAAGTACTGAGAACTTTCAAGTTTTGCAGTATGAATACTTTATAACTTAAAGAGATATACAAATATAAGCATATAAATTTGGAAAAATGTGTGATGTTGAGGAATGGCGTTTAACTATTATCAAAGTATGTCAATTTCTAATCCAAGTAAGTTCGTAATCGAAAGCTGTGAATTGTGGGCATCGCACCAGACTTTTTTTTTTTTTTACTAACTACCTTTTCCATGTCAGTGCCTCAATTAATACCGTAAAGTAGGTTGTCATTGCCCACTTTTCAACGTTAAAAATAAATTTCACTAAATTTTACTAAAGAAACCGATTCTGTCATTTGTGCGACAATTCGTGGATAGCATAAGTGTCATTCAATTTTTACTTTCACTTACCTATATATGAAATATATAGTAAGTGGAAGTATTGCGATCGTGAAAAATTTCGACTTCCGGTTTTCAACGGAAATACATGTTTTGGGGTCCCCTGAGTCCAATTAACCAAGTCCCGCGAAATGGTCTGTGTGTGTGTGTGTGTGTGTGTGTGTGAACAGACTAGCTCAAAAACTATAAACCTTGCGAACCTGAAATTGGGTATTTAGTGTATGTATATGCCCGCGATGTGACAGCAAAAATTTCATCAAAATTGTTCAAAGGGAGGGGGTACTTTATTTATTAACTTTTGAAGTTTTTTCGATTGTCTCAAAAACGGCTCTAACTATTTTGATCAAACTGAGTATTTGATGTATTAATATGCCTGAGATATGACTGTAAAAATTTCATCAAAATTGATTAACCGGAGGGGGGACTTTACTTAATAAATTTTGTATCATTTTCACGTGTTTTTTTTATTTACTCAAAAACGGTTTTAACGATTTTGATCAAACTGGGTATTTAATGTATGTATGTGCCAAAGATGTGATACCCAACATTTCATCAAAATTGATCAACCGGAGGGGGGACTTTACTTTGTATCGTTTTCATGTTTTTTTTTTATTTACTCAAAAACGGCTTTAACGATTTTTATCAAATTCTTCGTGTTTAATGAAAATTAGGCGTTCTTTAATATCAGGTAAGCTTTATCATTATTAAAATGTTCTGAGGGGGCTTAAATGGGGTAGGGGCCTTAGTTGTTTGTTTTTTTGTTTGCTATAAAGTACCTTTGTTTTTGTTTATATGGAGAAATTAACCGTCTCTCGTTATGCCTAAAAATAGGAAATGGCTAAATATGAGATATGATAAAAATAAAGAAAACATACAGAGGAGGAAAAAGAAAAATATTCAGAGAACGCCTTTAATGACAGACCATTGTTCATAATTAAAGCCGTTCTGTTCATTTGGGAAGTGGCAATTAACAAAACGCATTAATTTCTAATCTAAGTAAGTTGGTAAGTGAAAGTTGTGTGTTGCGTGCACGCACCAGATTTTTCATACTTTGCTCAGCTATTATTTTTTCATTTCAGAGATATGAAAGCTGTGTGTTGCGCGCATCGCACCAGATTATTTTTTTCTCAATCGATAATATATCGTACAGCATATAGCCTTTTATAGTGATGTATGTATTCTTTTTAAACACAATATAATTTATATATCTATCATCTGATTTTTATATTATGGTGCACCAAAGCCACACATTCGTCGTTCCTGATTTAGCTAGAAAAGTTATCAACGACACTGTATTATAATGGAGCGATAACGTTATCATAAATATTTTATGATTAAATCGAGAATAAATAAAATTAAGAAATATCAATAAATATAAATATAAAGATATATAAATTGAGGTATGTATATAAATAAATAGTGGGAGACGTTAGAGCTCGTTCCAGCTCGCCTGGAATTCCAGTCTTCTTTTTGGCAACATCCAAGGTTGTTCCAGCATCTCTCGCCTGATCGTCAAGCAATAGGTCACCTATCGATGAGGAATCGGAAGTCATGTTCATGTCATCGAGGTTAGTGGTAAGTGGCTATGACAAGATTTCAGCCCCCCCTAATAGAAAATAGAAAATAAATAATTCACATAACATTTGTGGAACTTCGAAGGTAGTAAAAAATGTCACTATTTTGATTGCAGAGATTAAAGTGATATGTTCTATAATTAAACAAAACAGGAGATAGCGAATCGTTTCGAAACAGAGTGAACCTCGAACTTCCCAGAAGAATAACTACCGATTCAAACTTTTAGAACGTTTCGGTTATGCACATTTTTACTAAGTTTAATAATTTTTTTGGTATTTTCTGCTCGACAGAAATGTTATACAAATTTATGCTTTTAATCGAATCATGTGTCTTTTTTACTTTCACTTACCTATATATGAAATATATAGTAAGTGGAAGTATTGCGATCGTGAAAATTTTCGACTTCCGGTTTTCAACGGAAATACACGTTTTGGGGTCCCCTGAGTCAAAATAACCAAGTCCCGCAAAATGGTCTGTGTGTGTGTGTGTGTCTGTGTGTCTGTGTGTGTGTGTGTGTGTGTGTGAACAGACTAGCTCAAAAACTATAAACCGTGCGAACCTGAAATTGGGTATTTAGAGTATGTATAAGCCCGCGATGTGACAGCAAAAATTTCATGAAATTTGCTCAAAGGGAGGGGGTACTTTATTTAATAACTTTTTAAGTTTTTTTCGATTTTCTCAAAAACGGCTCTAACGATTTTGATCAAACTGAGTATTTGATCTATTTATATGCCTGAAATATGACTGTAAAAATTTCATCAAAATTGATCAACCGGAGGGGGGGACTTTACTTAATAAATTTTGTATCATTTTCACATGTTTTTTTTATTTACTCAAAAACGGTTTTAACGATTTTGATCAAACTTGGTATTTAATGTATTTATATGCCAAAGATGTGATAACTAACATTTCATCACAATTGATCAACCTGAGGGGGGACTTTTCTTAAAAATTTTGTATCATTTTCACGTGTTTTTTTTATTTACTCAAAAACGGTTTTAACGATTTTGATCAAACTTGGTATTTGATGTATTTATATGCCCGAGATATGACTGTAAAAATTTCATCAAAATTGATCTACGGGAGGGGGGACTTTACTTAATAAATTTTGTATCATTTTCACGGGTTTTTTTTATTTACTCAAAAACGGCTTTAACGATTAACAAAAATAAGATATGAATGTAGAAAGATGTGTGACTTTGGGAAATGATATTTAGCAAAACACGTCAATTTTTAATGTAAGTAAGTTGGTAAGTGAAGGTTGTGTGTTGCGCGCACGCACCAGATTTTTTTAAATGATCTGATGAAGGGAATGATCAATGAAACCTGATGAAGGGTGATCCTGACTGTTATTGATACTCTTAAGACTGCATTTCTGTGGTGAAATTAATAACAAAAAAAAAAACTTTTTATGAAGGGATCAAATTGAAACTTCCTATTGCTCCCCTACATCTATCCTTATAAAGACTGATGATGTTTTTGGGGGTCAAAAGTTAAATAGTTTTACCATACGACAAAATTTATTGTAAAGTTATTGACCCCCTGTGGATTTAATTGGGAAATCTTCCTTATGGTTAGTTTGCTACACACCTAATTCATAGATGATTTAGAGGACCCTTCAAACATTAGATTCATTTATATCTTGAAATAAAATTAAGATTTGTTTACTTATTTCTTCAAGTTAAAGTTTGGGGTGTCAATAACTGCACTGAGTGTAAATAACTGTCTGGTTTACCCTACTGTACCGTTTTAAAATAAAATTAAAAAATGTTATATTTACATTATAATTTAGAAGAAAGACTAAATTATTTATAGAAAGATTTAGCATCTCATCATCCAAATATTTTCATTAATATATAGACGCTTCGGGGATGTGTCCCCATATTCATTATACTTATTTATTTCTTGCTTGACGCTTAAGATTAAGTATTTGAATAAAGTTTACTTAACTGAACCTTAAATGAATAATTTTTTAAACAATGTCATTCATCATATTATCACTTTATATTTCGTTCATCTTTATTTCCTTTGACACAAATGATGAAATATTGGACTCTAACTAATGAAGGCAGTTGATGCAGTTAATAGCAAAGTAACTGGCTCAATGAAAACTTACTCATCTCGCAATGAATCTAATTTGTATTCCTTGAGATGAGGTACATTACAACGCTCATGAAGAAAGATTCCACAGTGAAAGGAAAGCATTGAAGAATTCTAAGCTTATTTAAATGCGGAGTATTAGAACGAAACTGGCGTGCCATTTCCTTGATGGCATGCCATCTCTTGCAGGACGACCGTCTCCTGGCGCCTGGTCAAATCCGGGTTCTCAGGCTCAGAGATGCGACATCGAAAGCAAACATCGATGCAAACATTTTTAAAACATCGATGTTAAAAAAAATTTTGTTTTTGTCTAAACATCGAGGTTAAAACATCTTTGTTCCGTCATTGTTTGTAGGAAAAATTAAAAAAACAAATTGAAATAAAACACTATATTGAGAACTCAAAGTAATTTAAAAAAATAATACTGAAACAAAATTAAAGGCTATCTTCAAGCTTGTAAAAATAAATAAATAAAATCAACTTAAAAATAAATAAAAGGTTTTTAACTTAACTACACAACCAATAAGTGTCACAGCGAAAAAAAAAAACACCCACCACATGCATTTACGACTATAAAAGCGATTTAATGTTAGGTTACCCTAATTAATGCCTTGCATATCATTATACAATTTGCAATTACTATATAGGTCATTCTCCCATTTCATTCAAATTTCATTGTTCTAATTTCAATGCGAAAAAATTACATTTTCCAATGATTTTTTTCTACACATTGTTAGAAGGTAGGCAACTAATGGTGTTTACAAAAAATGCCTTCATAGAAACATATATATATATTATTTCTCAAGGCCTTTTTTTTTGTCGGTACGCCATAAGTTCCTTAATAACTTATCAAATTTCATGAATAAGGCATCATTTTAAAGCTTTCCTTAACCGCTATACCGGAAAAATATACAAATCACTCATTTCGCCTTCGATTGCGAGTTATGAGCGCAAAACCGCGTTTTTTTGCGAAAAAATGGCCGTAGAGGTTTCTAAATGGTGTCAATCTTTTCAGGTTTTCAGGGAGAACATTTTCAGTTATATACATTTTTTCGATATTTCCCTTCGTTTGCGAGTTCTGAGCGAAAAGCGTCCCTCGGATAGGACGAAAAATATAGGACCCGAGCCTGTGCGATGTCCGGTAGTCGGTACGATTAAAGATCCCTATCCTGATTATACCTGGATACGCAAAATTTAGGACTCTCACTGTAGCATCGTCCGGCTAGCTTAAGTTGCATAAAGCGACGTTAAACAAACAAATACGTGACAACTAATTAAGTCTTTGTAATCTCTAAATATTATTTAAAAGTGCTCAAAACAAACCTGAAAATAAATTCCCTTAAATATTTAAATAAGTTTAGAGTTCAGAATTTACTAAACTCAGCACAAAGTCTATCTCCCTTATTCCACATGAGTGAGGGAGATAGATGTGAGGGAGATAGGTTTTTGAGGTTATATTAAAGTAGACCATTCCATGTCAGTCTCTTATGAACAATATTTATGGGTTATTGAAAGCCCTTGTAAACCTACAAATTAACCGTAATATAACGTGAATCAAACTCACCTTTTAGGAAATATCAGTGGGTGAGGGAGATAGGAAATGAAACGACACTCACTGTTTTAACCGATAAAAACACCCTCACAAGGAAACGAGAGCAGAAGTTCTGTGAAAAAGTTTATCCTTGTTGAGACGGGAATCTGTTACAATGTAGCCAGCAATGAATTATACTGAAATAAAGGTTTCCAAAGTTTTGAGGCCCGATTTCAAAACAATGTGAGGGAGATAGGTTGTATCTGTGGGACAGGTAGATTATGGATCATAACTTTTTTTCTATAATACGAAAACAGCAGTATACCGTAAAACCAAATAATTAAGACCTTCTAACAAGTATGAAAAAAAAAACTAGGTCATAAATAAAAGAATATATATCTTTTTTCCGCCATCAAAGTTAGCATCTTGAGCTTTGGACAGGTGAGGGAGATAGATATTGACATTTTAAGATTAAATTTAGGCCTATAAACAAATTGTTACTAAGATAAAAATTCTTGAACAACAAGCTGAGGTCTTCTATTAACCAGTGGGTGCAATTGAATTATTAGCAATTTCACACAAATAATATAATCTCATTTGCACGTAAATTTGTATGTATAGGGAGAATGACCCATTTATGGACAACACTGGCTGGGGTAACCTCCTCTTTGTTGACATAAGGTTACTTTGGTAGGTGAAGTGCTGTCACATTCCTATCGAAACATCTATGTTTAAAAAAACTTATTTATATGTTTAAATTTTGTCAAAACATCGATTAAAAACATCTTTGTAATTGTTAAAACATCGATGTTAAGAACAATTTCTTTTTGTCTAAACATCGGTGTTAAAAAAATGTTTGTTTTTGTCCAAAATCGATTAAAAACATCTTTGTTTTTGTCTAAACATCGGTGTTAAAAACATCGATAAAAAAAATCAGACCTTCCAAACAAAAAACAAATGATTTTACAGACCTTT
The DNA here is from genome assembly GCA_911387785.2 of Aelia acuminata. Classification (NCBI taxonomy): domain Eukaryota; kingdom Metazoa; phylum Arthropoda; class Insecta; order Hemiptera; family Pentatomidae; genus Aelia; species Aelia acuminata. The sequence continues at coordinate 1,421,559 of OU426978.1, forward strand.
CAAGGGATCCTTAACAGAAAATATGGTTTAGTTCATGAACAACTTTAAACCAAGAGCTTGTAGTAAAGAGTAAACATACAGTACTAGTAAAAAGTTTAGACTCACCCTTAGATTTTGTAAAATAAATAAGTAACAACATTTTATTTATTGGAGAACGTAACAACTATAATTTTATTTTTAATTTATTTATAACTAGCTTTAATATCCCGGTTTCATCCACGGAATTTTGAAAACAATGAGAAAAGCCGTGGGTCCAGAAAAGTTCATTAGGACAGGAATTTTTTTTTACTCCAACGGTTGATTTGGTAAAAATCTATTGTAAAGCGAGATCATAATGATTTTTATAACAATAAAGAATATACCCAGAGATTGGCTGAAGTTATGCAATTTTAATATGGATAGGTGTTCGCACCTGGTATGAAAGAACCACTAAGCGAAATTCTGAGAATTTAGGACAAACGGTATGTATTTCTATAAAGAAAAAAAAAAAAAAAAACTAACAGAATTTCATCTTTATTTATATAGATTGTATTCGAAACAATCATATAATTTTTTAAATGTTATCTCTTGAGTTATAATTATTTTTTTAAACTTGAAGATTGTGAATTAAATATAAGTGAGTCGAAACTTTTGACCGGTACTATAGGCTAAATTTTGAGTGTTCTATTTTCCAACATAACAAAAAAAAAAAAAGTTAACTACTTAAAACATCGACGCATTACAAACATCGATGTTTTGTCAAAAGTCGAAATGAAGCCGCGGTTTTGTTAACATCGATGTTTAAAGTTTACCATTTTTTTTTCATAACTGAAAAAGTACTCTTATGATAAATATAACAATTTTAAATTAACCTCGCAGCACGTTTGTTTTAAAAAACGTCCCTTTTAGCTACTAAGGTTAATCGGACGACCCTACAGTGGGAGTCTTAAATTTTGCCAATCTAATTTTTCCACAGCGATTAATATTATATTACATTACTAGTACCGAAAGTGGCATTTTACGTTGCGAGTTCGTGTTTGACTGGCGAAGCGAAGCCGAGTCTATAAATTCGATCGAGCGTAAAGTGTAAGTTATATAAAAAATGGTACAAAAAATTACTTACCGAAATACGAATCATTAATTATATACAAATGATAAACACCTCACCTGAAACAAATAAAAATAAAAATAATAAATTATTATTAAAGAAACCAAATTATCATTTCTATGGTATTTGTTTATAAACTAGAGACTAGATAATAAACATATGAAAGTTAATTTGTGCCAAATTTCAAATGGTTTTTTTTTTTTATTAAGTTTGAAGTCTAAAATTTTTAAAAATCTCCAGATTTTAAAAATTTTGTATTAAACTAAAACCGTGCAAGTCCAATTGGTAAAACTTTGTGAATTTAGAACACCTAATGATATCTATAAAATTTAAAAAAAATAACAAACATTGACTCATCTGCCTTTTTGTAAAAAAATATTTTGAGGACCTATTTTTGTAAAATTACCGCTTTGAACTTTGAAGGGGTTGGTATATATATATATATATATATATATATATATATATATGGACCATTATACATAGTTTTAAGTTAATGCTTGCAACAGCTTAGATTGGAGATCAGTCCTTTCTAAACAGGTTGCTCTTTATGTAAATGTTCTAGGATGAGTAAAAGAGGAGATATTTGATTTGACGCACAGGGCTACAAAAATACAAAAAAATACGCGTTCGGACGACAATTTGAAAATAAATAAAGAAACTAATTACATTTTTTGTACTTCTAATGTATTTTAATTTGTAATGTAAAAATATTTAAAAAAATTGGTGCGATGCGGGTAACACACAACTTTCACTTACCAACTTACTTTGATTAGAAAGTGGCGTGTTTTGTTAATTGCCATTTCTCAAAGTCACTCAACCCCATTGCAGTAACTCTGGGCATGGGGGAGTTTATATAGTCCTGCACGTTCCATCGGGAGATACTGCGTGCAGGAAAATAATAAAGTAGTGCGATATAATTTTTATATTATTAAATAAAAGTTTTTACTTGTGATAAATCGGCAATACAAGCATAATACTCCAAGTTGTTTGATTTTATAATTTTCTATGTAGTTGTTGAAAACTTCATTTAGTTACCATGAAACAAATAATTTTCATTAAATGAACAGAACATCTTTCATTATAAACAATAGTCTGTCATTAAAGGGGTACTGCGCATGCGTGGGCTTAAAGTGTTTTATTAGTTCTCGGACTATTTTTCTCCTCTATATGTTTAATTGATTTTTTTCATATTTCATATTTAGCTATTTATTATTTATAGGCGAAAGGAGAGACAGATATTTTCTCCATATAAACAAGAACAAAGGTACTTTATAGGAACACAGACAGGCCGCTTCCCCATTTAAGCCCACTCAGAACATTTTAATAATCATAAAACTTATCTGATATTATAGAATACTCGATTCTCATTAAACATGAAAGTTTAATCAAAATCTTTAAGCTATTTTTGAGAAAATTGAAAAAAAAAACGTAAAATTGGTGCGAAAAATTATGAAATAAAATCCCCCTTCGTTTGATCAATTTTAATGAAATATTTTCTCTCACATCGCGAGCATATTCATACACCAAACAACCAGTTTTATCAAAATCGTTAAAACCGTTTTTGATAAATTCGAAAAAATTTAAGAAATAAAGTACCACCTTCGTTTGACCATTTTCGATGAAATTTTTGCTGTCACATATACCACGCGCATATACATATACCTAATACCCAATTTCGTATGGTTTATAGCTTTTGAGCTAGCCTGTGCACACACACAGATCATTTCGCAGGACTTGATTATTTGGACTCGGAGGACCCCAAAACGTGTAATTCCGTTGAAAACCGGAAGTCAAAATTTTTCGCGTTCGCAATACTATTCCTTACCTATATATTTCATATGCAGGTAAGTGAAAGTAAAAAATAAATATGTTGAAGCAATCCCCTCTTGAACTCTTAATATGAACTGACGATAAAACAAAAACAAAAAACAACTTTGTTTAATAATGATTTGATCTTGAACATTGGACTTCACACGCGAATAAAACTCCTGGAATGATAAAATAATATAAAATGAAACAAAACTAGATATACTGCTTTAGCGATGATATCATTGAGAGGAAATGAAGTATTAGAGGAAGTCAGGCTCTTAGATACCCAATGCAAACATCTGAATCATTTTTGCTATAAAATGATAAATGTAAATAGTAGACAGTTCACACTACATTGTTTATATTTTTACTTCCATTTACCTGCATATGTATACCTGCATATGGTCTTATTTCTACATTTTAAGTTTATGATTCTAAATGAACTGTTACAATGATAATTCTTCATCAAAGTTGGGCAATAGTCAAGTAATTCAATATTTTGAACTACTAACTTCTAAGTGAAGTAGTTGCATGGAGCAACTATTAACTACTACCTATCTGGTGATTAGAAATGAACCGCTACTTTTTTTAACTACACTAGAAGTAGTGTATTTTTAACTGCCAAATACTAGTTGAAATTAAAAATTAGTTACGATAGGTTAAATGATGGTCAGGATTTACAGTTTACAATGATTTTATTGTGGTCAGCCAACGTTTCGATCCAACTTGTGGATCTTCATCAGGGCTAAAAGAAAATAATAAAGAAAATAGGAGTACCTATCTATGCTAGAGGGTGACAATAAATGGATACATTACAGAACTGACAATAATATAAAAGATGGTGTATAAATGAATATTAAAATAAGTGGCTGGTTAACAAGATAAAATAGAATCTGATATTTACATACTGAGTCCAGGTGGATACTAAGACTAAAGGTAAAAATAAGGAGAAAGGTAGTGGTAGGGGGTTAGTTTGCCGACTTCAAAGGTTTATGGCGGGGAAATCCAATGCTTTTAAGGTGAAGGCACATGACAACTGAGTGAACAAAAATATGTTAAAAACTAACAAAAAGATGGTACTGTATAAAAATAGTTGTGTCTGGACTCAATAATAACATAAAAATGAGATAATACATAATATAACAATGCATAAAAATTTGGAAAATATACAGAAAGAAGCATACAATGCAAAAAATAATAATAGTACAAGAGGTACAGAGATACTTGCAGGTACCTATGAAATCAAAACTAGGATTTGAGGATGCGGAAGATGTTAGAATAAGTGTTTATATATATGTTTGTTGCTATAGATAAGTATGTGCACATATTTTGTATAAAGGTATGTGTATGTGTGTATATGTGTCTATATAGATATATATGTGTGTGTTTATATATGTATATATATATTTAAGCCAATTTTTAAATAGCTAAAGGGCACAAAAGACCTTAGACGTTGTGTGCACATAATAAAATCAATCTAATCTATCTCGTCCGAATAGCCTTAGTAGGATAAAGTGGCGTTAAGCAAACAAACAAAACAAAAAGTTGATTAATTACTGGAAGGTACATATACCTGTATATAACGATATATATGCTAAATATATAGCGATATCTTAGTTTCTTTATCATCGTTTATTATACGTTAACAATGGACCGGTTTGTTGGAACGTTTATAAACAAATACAAACACGCTCGTAAAATACAACCAAAACTGGTGTCATGAATATAGATTATACCTCGGGGAGGCGCCAGGTTATAAAAGTCAAGAGATTTCAGGGCTTGGATTAAGACCTCAATCTTAAATGTCGGCTAACACGGATCCGGATGAATATTAAATAAATAAAAAATATATAAAAAACAAAAACAAGTTGACAATTAAATACTACTTTGAAAGCTACCAGTAAGCTGTTTCTTGCCCAAAACCACGTGGATCCAAGGATGTTTCTCTACAACTATGGTAAAATTATAAAATGGCCCCCCCCCCCCATATCCAGAAATGTCAAATATCTGAGAATTTTTTTTTATTTTCTCCTTTATTTAATTTACTAGCTGTATATACCGGTTTCAGCCGCAGAATTTCATTTTTTAAGTCTATAAAGTCAGACTTTTATCGGTCGATTCAAACCAATGATTTCGTAAAAACCAATGTAAAGCGAGATCAAAACGATTTTTATAACAATAAAGAATATACCCAGAGATTGGCTGAAGTTATGCAATTCAATATGGACAGGTGTTCGCACCTGGTATCAAAGAACAACTGAGCGAAATTTGATTTGGAGAATTTAGGACAAACGGTAGAGATTGTTATAAAGAACAAACAGACAGAATTTCATCTTTATTTTTATAGATTACTAGCTGTATATACCGGTTTCACCCGGAGAAATTCATTTTTCTAATGTAAAAAACCAATATAAAGCGAGATTATTACGATTTTTATAACAATAAAGAATATCAGCTGAAGATCGGACGAGATTATGCAATTTTAATATGGACAGGTGTTCGCGCCTGGTATCAAAGAGCCACTGAGCGAAATTTGGAGAATTAAGGACAAACGGTATGGATTTCTATGAAGAACAAACAAACAAACAAACTTACAGAATTTCATCTTTATTTATATAGATTTGTTTATCAACCTCTGATTAAGTACGCTATCTGAACCTTTACATGGACAAATGACTGACTTGGAAATACCATGCTAGAGGCAAAAGAAAAGAACTGAACCAGCTATATGGACACCCTTCAAGATTACTTGACAGACGTTCAAAATTATCTCTGACTAAAAAATTATCCGCTTACAAAGTACTAATAAAACCACTTTGGACTTACGGTATCGAGCTATGGGGAACAGCCAAAAAATCAAATAAACGACTTATACAGTCATTTCAATCAAAAATACTAAGGAAGATCGTGGATGCCCCCTTTTATGCCTCTAATGAAACCTTACACACTGACCTCGACAATCCTTACGTCGAAGTAACAGCCACAGATCGCTACCGTAACTTTCATGAAGACTTACTTTATATTCCAACCCACTAACTCAAGCCCTACACACTGCCGCAAACCCTTACAATCCGCCAAGAAGACTGTTAAGGTTGTTGGCCACAAGATTTTCTGCATTATACAGTTATAAATATACTTTTTCATTTTCCATTTCTCTTGTTTTTCCTTTGTTTTCTTATATTTCCGTTAGTTTATTGTTTTTTTTTTTGTGTTATTACTTTCACTTACCTATATATGAAATATATAGTAAGAAAAGTATTGCGATCGTGAAAAATTTTGACTTCCGGTTTTCAACGGAAATACACGTTTTGGGGTCTTCTGAGTCCAAATAACCAAGTCCCGCGAAATGGTCTGTGTGTTGTGTGTGAACAAACTAGCTCAAAAACTATAAATCTTACGAACCTCAAATTGGGTACTTGGTGTATGAATATGCCCGCGATGTGACCCCAAAAATTTCATTAAAATTGGACAAACGGAGGAGGTACTTTATTTAAAGAATTTTGTCTAATTTTTTACGTTTTTTTTTATTTTCTCAAAAACGGCTCTAACGATTTTAATTAAACTGGGTATTTGGTGTATGTATATGCCCGCGATGCGACAGCCGAAATTTCACCAAAATCTGTGAAACGGAGGGTGTACTTTATTTAATAAACTTTGTCTTATTTTCACGAGTTTTTTTTATTTACTCAATAATGGCTGTAATGATTTTGATAAGATTGGATATTTGGTGTATGTATATGCTCACAATGTGACAGCCAAAATTTCATCATAATTGGTCAAACGTAGGGGGATCTTTATTTCATACCTTTTTTTTCCAATTTTTACATTTTTTTTCGTATATCTCAAAAACGGCTTTAACGATTTTGATTAAATTAATCATTTTTAATCAAAATCAAGTCATCATTTTTATATTATTTTTAGAAATGGCAATTAAAAAAACATGTCGACTTCTAATCTAAGTAAGTAAGGTATGTGAAGGTTGTGTTTTGCGCGCATCGCACCAAATTTTTTTTATTTTATTTTTAATATCTTGTCACGTTTATTTATATTTTTTTATATATTTTTATATATAAAGTCAATAAGAATGTCATAAGTTATCATATCTAAATAAAAAATGTTCTTTTATTCATTTACTAGCCAAACACGCTTTGCAGTGGGTTACTATAATATTGACATTAAATTAAAATGAAATAGGCCTTTATTATAAATTTGGTTTAACATTTTTAAATTTTATATTTTAACGGGAAACAAAACACAAAACATAAGGCTTAGAATAGTTTTAAACTTGTCGGACCAAACTAACAGTTGCAACAAACTGTCAAAAGACACGTTTATGACTACGTAGTGGAAGTACCACCTACGCCTGCCTAGAACCTTCGAGGCTGTTCTTCTTCAGAATAAATTTAAGAAACGATAGACTGGAGAGTGCGTCTTGTTCTGAAGCTCAAGCCACATGGTAATTTTTGTGTTACTAAGTGATAATTTTTGTAACCTGTCTAATTATTTGTGGGGCATAGAACATTATGCGTAGGAAATTATTCGTTTAAAAAATAATTTTTTAACCTAATTAAATGTAACAATTTATGCATGTATACAAATAAAAATTAGAATTTAAAACTATTACTTATTAAATTATATTTAGGGGTCACCTGTGGTATAATGGTAAGCATAACAACCTACAATACTAAATGTCGTGGATTCGGGTCCCAAGGTGGCCCTAGCATTTATTATTGGAAGTAAAAAATTCTTGGCTATGCCGTCCCTCGGATAGGACCTGTGATGACAGGTACTCGTTAAGATCCCTATCCTTATTATACCTGGACAGGAATTATGTTTAGGACTCCCACTGTCGCATGGTCCGAATAGGTTTAGTAGCATAAAGGGATATTGAAAAAAAAAAAAAAAAAAAAAATCACATTTTAAATTTTCAAATCATAAGAAACCCAAATCCTATCTGAAAATAGCGTTTTATCAGCTGAAAGTTCTTTCCACGTCAACTGATGTCATAAGGGCAAATTTGAAAGATGCTATTAAAGGAGTTAAATCCGCATAAAATTGTCCGTTAATATTTCTTTGAACTTCAACGTTTAAAATATTTGGCTGTTTTTTGTTGGCTAAATTTTCTGTTATAGCAATAAGATGGTAACATTTAAATGAACCAAGGGGTCATAAAAAACAAACTATCTCAATGTGAAGTTTGAAAACGTTTCGAGTGTTACAGTCCCAAGCTGGTTATGGTTAGTTCACCAAACCCTGAAATGAACCCCTGATAATTGATTAAACTTGAAGAATGAGGTTTTTCATTGTAATACAGTGGTGTTTCAAGGTATGTATGATATTTCTAGTTGCTTCTGATGCTTCGAATGTAAATCAGGAAAATGAATCTGTCCCCAAGGTTAGTAGAAAAATTCATGGCGAGTGTTGTCGGCTGTTCTGGGCAACACTGTTCTTTGAAAGTGTCGAGAATGGCCATGATAACCTTTGGTTATATTACCGGCTACCAGTCGATGAGTAACTCGGAGAAGAAATGGGCAGCTATTTAATATCCCATGCATGTCACAAAAATTAGTCATCACGAGTGTTACGTCAATTGTATGTATCAGAGTTCATTGAAAAATCCGAATGATACGGACAAAAGCTGTTGGTTTTGGGGCATTTATTCGAGTTCATCCTCTCATACATTTCCGATGCTTATTTTAGCTAAGGATGGAGATTTACTGTGAAAATGTCACGAGTGTTGTTATTGTTGCTGTGGGGAAGTGTTGTTATGTTTTAATGATTATACGATTCATTCCTTTTGTATAGCCATTTCATGGCCAGAAAAATGGACTAAGGATATAATGAGAAATACATTTTTTAGATCTAGGGAAAGTGCACCTCTTTCATTTAAGAGAAGTTCCGCGAGACCTTTGGGGAGAGAGAGTTTTCGTGGTCAGAGGGCCTCTGGTTCGGATCTCACGGAACGATCCCAAAAAGAACAAGGAGTTTTCTAGAAAACCTAGTTGTCGAGATGAGAGATAATGCAGTGTTGGCTGAAAATATTAACTTAGACTTCCTGGCAATCATCCACTATCACTTATATAGCCACTAATTATGTACAGATATTTTCGTTATTAAAGTTTTATATTTTTATTTATTTATACATATAAAGCTAGATATACCGGTTTCAGCCGGAGAATTTCATTTTTCAAACCTATAAAATCTATAAAGTGAGACTTTTATCGACTCAAACGGTCGATTTCGTAAAAACCAATGTAAAGCGAGATCAAAACGATTTTTATAACAATACAGGTGTTCGCATCTGGTATGAAAGAACCCCTGAACGAAATTTGGAGAATTAAGAACAAACAGAATTTTATCTTCAGAAATCACAGGCCTGCAATTTTGCGATCTGTGAATGATAATCCTAGAAGCAGTGCACCACTGCGCTGCAAAAAGATTAGCAGCTAATAGTAACACCACTATAACAATGTGTTTACCATAAAAAAATATTATTTTTTGAAATATTAGTGTACACAGACTTTTTTTTAATTTTGTATAAATAATTTCTATAAATGTCTTAAAACGTTGTTTATGAAATTGAAAATGTTTAAAAATGATCAAGTATTAAGGGCTAATTTATAAAGAAAAAATTTTAAATCATTTATTTTTTAAAGAGAAAAGATTTGGCTACGCCGGGAATCGAACCCGGGTCTTCTGCGTAATATGCTAACCATTGCTCCACGGAGCTCGCTTCCGGCGGACAGTGCCAAATCCTTCCTCTTCACTGACACCTCTCACACGATCTCACAAGTTTTGTGAGTATTTACGGGAGGTGGACAATTTTTGTCCGATTTTGGGCATCTTTTGACGTTTAATTTTTTAATTAATATAAAGAAAAAATTAAAAAAATAGTCTGTTATTTTTCTTTTTTTTCCTTGGCTAAAATTTGATTTTTGGCATGGTGTACATAGACTTTTTTTGCTAACTGTAAATAAGTAGGAACACAGTAAGGCAGGAAATTAGTTCTGTGCAAATTCTATTACGAATAAAGAGAGCGAAAAAAAAACCGGAATATTATTTTCTCTTTTTCGTACTAGAGCGCCGGATAAGAGGGATCGCTGGATTAACGAACTTCGGATAAGAGGGCGTCCACTGTACTTTTTTCTTATTTTTTTTTTTTTTTTAGATCAGTTTATCTTGCTGGGGACAAGCCGAGAAGCTGAAATATATGTAATAAACGAGAGAGGAGAAAGATTGAAGAAAAAAAATAAATATATATAAAACCAACAAGGCTGGTTAGAAATGAGGGGAATAACTGGCTCATTATGTAAGTGCCAACAGTTTGAGTTTATTTTTACGAAAGGTGGTGGGGCTAAGTGCCCTGGAACCGGAATTGGGGACGGCTACCGGTGTTGGGAGCTCCTTGGAATGCGACTCGATTCTTCTCTTTCCGGGCAAGGTCGCTCTAATCTCGTTCCCATCTCGCGCTGCCTGTCCCCGCTAAAATTAGCTCCGTGTATCGATTTTAATACCGGGTTCGATACCTGATAGCGCGCGATATGGTAATCGATATCGTTCACGCCTTGCGCGGTAAACCGAAACTCATCATGTTATTTGATTCCAGATGCAATGCGAGAGATTGCTACAAGATTCGAGAAGACTTCTCTACGCATGCCGAAAGCATCTGCCTATAATCCTATTTGACTATATCGCAGGTGGGCAAAATGGTGGTTATAAATCAAAATATATCAATTTTGAGCTCCTTTTCTTATTAGAGATACGACATTGAAGGTAAAACCTCTAAAATAATAGGCAAAAACTTTAAATAATTTATTTTTAAAGAGAAAAGATTTGGCTCCACAGGGAATCGAACCCGGGTCTTCCGCGTGACATGCGCGGTATGCTAACCATTACACCACGGAGACGCTTCCAAACGGTGACAAATCTTACCTCTTTACTGACACCTCTCCCATGAACTCGCAAGTTTTGCGAGTATTAACGGGAGATGGACTAGAGGTGTCACATCATGGGATTTGGCACCGTTTGGAAGCGACTCCGTAGTGTAATGGATAAGCATACCGCGCATGTCACGCGGAAGACCCGGGTTCGATTCCCGGCGGAGCCAAATCTTTTCTCTTCAAAAATAAATTATTTAAAATAATTTAAAAAATAGGTGGTCACCCACAATGATGGTTAAATTAATATAAAATACATTCTTTAAACATTAACAAATCATTGCCCAAACGTATCTAAATCAATGTTTAAAAGTAAAGCATGTTATTTTTGTCTAAACATCGATGATAAAATCATCTTTTTTTTTGTCAAAACATCGATTTAAAAAAATTCTTTGTTTTTTATTAAAAAACTATGTTTAAAAAAATCGATTTAAATATAATAAATATAAATTTTGTCAAAGCATTATTCATTTTGTTAAAACATCGATGTCAAGAACATTTTTGTTTTTGCCTGAAAATCGATGTTAAAAGCATTGAAGGGATTCTTTACACATGCCTGTCTAAATTCTAAACAACTTAAAACCAAGATCATCAGGACCAAATTTAATAATAAAGCTGTTTTATTAGTGCACAAGTACAAGTGTTCAAACTACCAAATACCAGCACTGGCATTTGTTTTTTTTTTTATAGTAACCAATATTATATAACAATAAGGTGAAAAATATCACTGTCACACAACTCGCCATTGTTTAACTTGTAACTGACAACCATAGAAAGGTTCAGGGTGCTCCATGATTCCAACCTCTCTGATCGGTTACTTGCATTTACTGAGTGTAAAAGCTGTGTTATGAGGTTAAATTTTATGTGTTCTATTTGTTTTTAAAGTTCTCTTTCAATAAAAAAAAAACGTTACCTACTTTAAACATCGATGTTAACATTGACAAGAATCCATCGATGTTCACATAACATCGATGTCTTGATCAAAACATGCATGTTTCATAAACATCGACATCGATGTCGCATCCCTATTTCTCATCCGGCTCTACTGAGGCTACCGGCTTATGCTTGCTATTGTCTAATAACAAATGCCTGGTCACTATAAACAATTTGTTTGTATCTGTTATAAGCATTTATTTTATTATTAATCATATCATTTTACTACCGGTGGGCGCAACACTCACAAACCATAACCAATAATCATAACGAAATAATATTTATTTGCGGGAGTACTTTCAAGTTGGAATGGCTCTAATGAATCCTAAATAAATTTGTCTCTTAAAATATTTTTCCAAACTTCTGAACCATATTTAGTTTCTTGTGGCTCAGGTAAGTTAATTAATTATCTTCTAAAAGAAGTTTGAGTTTTTTTTCGAATTATTTTGTTTTAAATTGCTTGGGATTCTTCAAAGACGAAGAAAAAAGGAAAAATTAAAATATATTTTGGACATTGAATGAATTATTGTTAGAAGAATGTTGAAAAGTCGAATGGCGTCGTTTGAGTTTATATAATACTAGCTGTATGTCCCGGTTTCACCCGGGGAATTTCATTTTTCTAATGAAACGGTCGATTTTGGAAAAAAAAAAAACATTGTAAAGCGAGATCATTACTATTTTTATTAGGATAAAGAATATCAGCTGAAGATCGGCTGGTTATGCAATTTTAATAAGGACAGGTGTTCGCGCCGGGTATGAAAGAACCACTGGTGAAATTTGGAGAATTTAGGATAAACGGTATGGATAACTATAAAGAACAAACAAACAGACAGAAATATTGCCCTGCAGTTTCAGCTTCACGCAAATCGGTTTGCCTAAGCCTCTGTGGCGCAAGGCGGGCCTCGTATTCCTGGGCAGCCTCAGTTTCCCGCGGTTCGGTCTGTCTAAGCCTCTGTTGTTCAATCCTATTTTGATGTTCGTCAAGAGTTTCAGCTGCTCGTATTTGACGTTGTTTTTTAGCTTTTGAGCTCACTACTCCTCTATTGAAAATCGCTTCTTAGGAGGCATTTATAATAAGTATATTCACCCTACATGTAAATAAACGTACTGTAATGTTAAAAAAAAAAAAAAACATATGGTTTAAAAATCCCAGAACTCGACGCCTGCCAAGGAACAGTCTTACCGGGCCTTTTTGGCCTCTTTAAAATCTATAAAATGATTTTTAGCCCGTTTTTTCGACTCATACGGTCGATTTCGTAAAAAAAAAAAAAAAAAAAAAGCAATTGTAAAGCGAGATCATGATGAATTTTTTAACAATAAAGAATATACCCAGAGATTGACTGAAGTTATGCAATTATAATATGGACAGGTGTTCGCACCTGGTATCAAAGAACCACTGAGCGAAATTTGGAGAATTTAGGGCAAACGGTATGGATTTCTATAAAGAACAAATAAACAAACAATTAAATAGAATTTCAACTTTATTTATATAGATAGTCTACATTTATATTTCCGACTTTTTTTTTTTTGATCAGCCACAAGCATGATCCTGTTCAATGAACCTGGAAGCCCGCGCTGAGGTAGCACTGCACAGCTGCGAAGGTTCGGCGAACAAGATGAGTACACAGCTGAGGTATCTCTCCAGGAACCGGGCTGGAGGTTCCAGGTGTGTCTCCAGGGAGTCTGCCATCATCGCTCCAGGAATGCCGATAACGCTCTCTAAAGATCGCCGATATCTCAAGTGTATTTATCGCAGTGACGTACGTGAGTTATTTCAGTCCAGGGGCAGATGTTGTTGGTCCTTTTTTGTTTTTAAAAAGTAAAATCGAATATATTGAATAATTATTATTCATAAAATATCAGTTAAATAACAAATAAATAAAAAAAAAGGTTACAGCTACAATGAGAAAATGATTCATGATAAACGGTCGCAAGATGCTCACAATTCTTCATTTATATACAAATCTCGTGTCACGATGTTAGTCCGGAAAAAATCCTAAACCACTTAACCGACCTTTATATGATGGGATTGTTTTGTTTCTGAAGGAAGTGAGAATTTACAAACAGATTTAAAAAAAAATATATGAAAAATTAAAAAATACTACTAGAAAAGACAAATTAGAAAAAAAAATGACTAAAATAGACAATAGGAAAAAAAAGAAAAGATACAATTTAAATAATTAAATTTATGACTTGTAAACAGGGGTCGAAGTTTTTAATTGAACATTAACTTATTCATTAGGAAAACTTTTTGAATAAGTTATCTTAAAACTTTTATCCAAATAACTTTTTCCGTAAAATTTCATTTCAAAAAGTTATTCTGAAACTTATTCATAAAAATATTTTTGTCAAAGAAAATAATTTATTAATAACCAAGTCCCGCGAAAAGGTCTGTGAGTGTGTTAACAGACTAGCTCAAAAAATATAAACCATACGAACCTGTAATTGGGTATTTGGTATATGTGGATGTCCGTGCTGAGACAGCAAAAATTTAGTTAACTTTAGACAAGGGAGGGGGTACTTTATTTAATAACTTTTTATGTTTTTTTCGATTTTCTCAAAAACGGCTCTAACGATTTCGATAAAACTTAGTACTTAATCTTATGCCCGAGATATGGCTACGAAAATTTCATCAAAATTGTTAACCGGTGGGGGCAACTATATTCTCAAAAATAGCTTCACCGATTTTGATCAAATTGGTCATGTTTAATGAGTATTATTAAACACTATCAGTAAACAAACTCTGTTTCTATGTTCAAAACTTTTACGATCAAAACCCAGGGCGAAAAAGTTATTGTTTAACTCATACTTTAATTTTAATTGCTCCATATGTTTAGTTGAACCTTGGACTTTTTAAAGGAAAACCTTTATACAAATAGTTATTGGAAAACTTTTATTGATATAACCTTTTAGTAATAAGTTTTTCAAAGACTTTTAAAATGAAACTTATTTAAAAAAGTTAATGACTCTTTCGACCCCTGCTTGTAAACTTAACGTAAACTAATAATATCTTAATAACATCCTATGTTATTTAAGTATTATATGTTATTCACACAAAATTAACAAATTAAACTATCAAAAATGTAACCACACACTATACAACATTGTTACTGTAACGCGAAATTGTAAAGAGCGAAATTGGCAAGTAAATTAAACATAACTTCAATAAAAAAATAAACATGTAGTAACTCAGCACTACCGGGCATAAATAACCAGAGTTGGGCAGTAGTTAACTAAATTTGTAATTAACTACACAGACAACTACATGTAGTTTGTAGTTGGAAGCGCGCAACTACTATTTTTCAACTACCAGTTAAGTAGTTGTAATTTAAAACTACAACTACAGTAGTTGCGAAAAAGTAGTTGGGAATGGCTAATACAACAAGTAGTTGTAAATGTAGTTTTAGAGCGGCAACTACATTTGCTAAGCAACGTCTAATTAAATCACATGTTTTCGCTATTTTTATTTTGTGTTTAGATAAATACTCCATAGATAAATGGGCTCCATTATGGTTGATAGTCTGTTTAAAATATAGTACGATACGTATACGTATTACAAATTTTTTCCATGATTTCCGGCAGTCAATTATTTTTTTTAACCTTAGGTTCTCGATCAATCCCATGTTTTATATATTAGCTGAATTGCATTTGATATACTCCTTATCGATAATACTAGATATCGATAATTACTCGTTATCAATAAAAGTAGTTGTAGTTTCAGGCCCATAATTACAGTTGCAACTACTAGTTGTAGTTGTAAAAATGCAACTACTTTTTTGAAACTACAGTAGTTGTAGTTGTGGTCCATCAACTACAAATTATAAAAGTAGTTGTAGTTTCAACAACTTCCCAACTACTTTGTCAGTAGTTTTGTAATTTGTAGTTCAACTTCTTTTTGCCCAACTCTGTAAATAACCCAAGATGTTTCTTTGCCCCTAAACAACAAACAACAACGACCTTTACAAAATTTGGCTCATTGTGTGTAGTTTTGTCCAACTTAAAAAATTATTGGCCTCAATATTTATTTTATTGCACATTATTTGTTTTTATAGGTACTATAATTGAATGTAATTATTTGTAAGTTAGGGGTGGGTGAAAATCGAGTAACCAAATCAATTTTTAGGCCATGGACTATTATCCGTATTTTTCACATGGGCAATTATATGTATTAGTGAATTTTCATTTGACTGTATTAATAAGGTTAGATATAATTAATTAAACGTATTATAGCAACTGAGCCTAATCTGCTGGTAGGATATAATAGTGATATTTCAAAATAAATAAAATTGAATCAGTAAACGGATTTAAATTAATGCAAAAGTGAAAAAAAGGTATCTAATTTTGCAACAAACGATTCCTTGATTTACTTTTTTTTTTTCTGATGTCTTGTCAAGGTCATATCCAAAAACTCAACTATTTTGAATTATGAATTTTATCTGAGCGCTCTGAAACAGTAGCATATTCCAGCAGCTTCGTAATTTTTACGCAAAAAAGTCATAAACCAAAAGGGAATGTTTACCATTTAAAAATTTAAATTTAGAAACTATTTTACGCTCTAACTTAAAGCGTACAGAATATTTTTGAAAGTTTCCTTGTACAAATAAGATATAAGAATGACTTTTGAAAGTACTCAAATTAGAATCAGCCGATTGGGATGATCCGCATATTAACAGATTCAAATTTATGTAAAAGTGAAAGAAAAAAATTATATCTACTTTCACATCAAGCGATTCGTTAAAATATGTCTCAAAAATCGATTATTTTCAGTTACGAATTTTTTTTAATATCATGAAATGATTGTGTGTTCATGCAACATGTTAATTTTTTTAAGTCAATCCAAGCACATTTTGATGTTTTAAACAAACATATCATATATCTAAACGGGATGTTTACGATTTAAAAAAAATTATAATTATTGTAAAAATCTGGTGCGTGCGCGCAACACACAACTTTCACTTACCAACTTACTTAGATTAGAAATTGACGTGTTTTGCAAAATATCATTTCCCAAAGTCACACATTTTTCTACATTCATATCTTATTTTTGTTAATCGTTAAAGCCGTTTTTGAGTAAATTAAAAAAAAAACCGTGAAAATGATACAAAATTTATTAAGTAAAGTCCCCCCTCCCGTAGATCAATTTTGATGAAATTTTTACAGTCGTATCTCGGGCATATAAATACATTAAATACCAAGTTTGATCAAAATCGTTAAAACCGTTTTTGAGTAAATAAAAAAAACACGTGAAAATGATACAAAATTTATTAAGTAAAGTCCCCCCTCCGGTTAATCAATTTTGATGAAATGTTGGCTATCACATCTTTGGCATATACATACATCAAATACCCAGTTTGATCAAAATCTTTAAAGCCGTTTTTGAGTAAATAAAAAAAACACGTGAAAATGATACAAAATTTATTAAGTAAAGTCCCCCCTCAGGTTAATCAATTGTGATGAAATGTTGGTTATCACATCTTTGGCATATGCATACACCAAATACCCAGTTTGATCCAAAACGTAAAAGCCGTTTTCGAGTAAATAAAAAAAAACACGTTAAAATGATACAAAATTTATTAAGTAAAGTCCCCCCTCCGGTTAATCAATTTTGATAAAATTTTTACAGTCATATCTCGGGCATATAAATAGATCAAATACTCAGTTTAATCAAAATCGTTAGAGCCGTTTTTGAGAAAATCGAAAAAAACTTAAAAAGTTATTAAATAAAGTACCCCCTCCCTTTGAGCAATTTTGATGAAATTTTTGCTGTCACATCGCGGGCATATACATACACTAAATACCCAATTTCAGATTCGCACGGTTTATAGTTTTTGAGCTAGTCTGTTCACACACACACACACACACACAGACACACACAGACCATTTCGCGGGACTTGGTTATTTTGACTCAGGGGACCCCAAAACGTGTATTTCCGTTGAAAACCGGAAGTCGAAAATTTTCACGATCGCAATACTTCCACTTACTATATATTTCATATATAGGTAAGTGAAAGTAAAAATTATAATTATTGTTTAAAAAAAGTTTGTTATTATTATTTTTTTTTCCGGCTTGGGCTAGGAAAATCCGATTTCTTTCTACGGGCAATTATGTCGCCTGTAGGGAACCATTGTATCTATTTGTGTTGGCCAAAGACAGTTTAACAAAAAACAGTGAGCACCAGTTAGTACTTCAATAAATAGAAATTATGAATTATAATAACAAAAAATGTAAATCTACCTTATTTATTATAAAATTCAATTCATATGTTTTGATAAGTATTGCTTAATGAATGAATCATTAATACTTATTATAATCAAAGGCGTTAAAAGGGAGAAAAAAAATCCTTCGCTATGCCATCCCTCAGATAGGACGTAAAATGGAGGTCCCTAGCCTGTTCGATGTCAGGTTACAGTTGAAGATCCCTATCCTAATTATACCTGGATAGGCAAAATTTAAGACTCCCAGTGTAGCATCGTCCGAATAGCCTTAGTGGCATAAAGTGACGTTAAAACAAACAAACTATAGTCAAATATAAAAAAAATTAACAATCCTAAATTCTCTATCAAACACTTCTAAATTTGGGGTTACGCTCTTTTCTCATTCCCTTAGGTTTTTAGATTAGCTGATTATCTTTATAAGTGACGATTGATTCGACTGATTCAAAAAGAATAGGATATAATTAATTCAAATGATCCACAGCAATGCGTGGACTGGTCTTCTGTTGAATTATAGTAATCATTTTTATTTAAAAAAAAAAAAAAACTTGTTAGAAATAGGGTTTTAAAATTTATTTATTACTAGCTGTATACTTATACCGGTTTCACCCGGAGAGTTTCATTTTTTAAATTTATAAAATGAGACTTATATCGAATCAAACGGTCGATTTCGTAAAAGCCAATGTAAAGCGAGATCAAAACAATTTTTTTTTAACAATAAAGAATATACCCAGAGATTGGATGAAGTTATGCAATTTTAATATGGACAGGTGTTCGCATCTGGCATGAAAGAACCACTGAGCGAAATTTGGAGAATTTAGGACAAACGGTATGGATTTCTATAAAGAAAGACAAACAAACAGAATTTCATCTTTATTAATATAGTTCACTAGCTGTATATACTGATTTCAACTGGAGAATTAAATTTTTTAAACCTGTAAAGTGAGACTTTTATCGACTCAAACAGTCGATTTCGTAATAACCATTGTAAAAAGAGATCAAAACGATTTTTATAACAATAAAGAATATATACAGAGATTGGCTGAATATATTTTAATATGGACAGGCGTTCGCACCTGGTATGAAAGAACCACTGAGCGAAATTTGGAGAATTTAGGACAAACGGTATGGATTTCTATAAAGAAAAGACAAACAAACAGAATTTCATCTTTATTAATATAGTTCACTAGCTGTATATACTGATTTCAACCGGAGAATTAAATTTTTTAAACCTGTAAAGTGAGACTTTTATCGACTCAAACAGTCGATTTCGTAATAACCATTGTAAAAAGAGATCAAAACGATTTTTATAACAATAAAGAATATATACAGAGATTGGCTGAAGATATTTTAATATGGACAGGCGTTCGCACCTGGTATGAAAGAACCACTGAGCGAAATTTGGAGAATTCAGGACAAACGGTATGGATTTCTATAAAAAACTAACAGAATTTCATCTTTACTTACATAGATTACAGCTGTGTTCCCCGGTAAAAACAAATGTAAAGCGAGATAAAAACGATTTTTATAACAATAAAGAATATCAGCTGAAGATCGACTGAAGTTGTGAATATTAATATGGACAGGTGTGTATGAAAGAACCACTGAGCGAAATTTGGAGAATTTAGGACAAACGGTATGGATATCTATAAAGAACAAACAAACAAACAGAATTTCATCTTTATTTATATAGATTATAAACACATTTATAAAGACCATTTCTCGGGAACTTGCTTATTTGGACACAGGGGACCTTAAAACACGTATTTCTGTTGAAAACCGAAAGTCAAAAATTTTCACGATAGACGATAGAAAGGAAACACTTTCCCTTTACATATATTTCATATATAGGTAACAGAAAGTCAAGTCAGTCAGTATTCCCCTCAAAAGTAATTTCATGCTACAAGCACGTTTCTTCCCAGAGGAAAAAAAAACACGTTATTATTCGAAACCATTGGAACCTATTAAAATTCATGTTATTTATTTGGAACGGTTGTGGATTAAAATTCAAAATCGCTTCTTATGCACTCCACAAGAATTAATTAAAAGGTCTTCACCAGTCTTGGCGTGGAAAAAGATAAAAGAATTCAAGACAGAGATAAAACTGTATAACTCGGATAAAAAGAAATAAAATTGATTAACATGTTATCGCCGTAATAAATTTCTTAATTGTCCTAAGCGCCAGGAAATATCGTCCAGAAAAATAAAGGTCACAAATACATGAGCTTCCCAGGAATAAAACCAAAAAAAAAAATAAAAAATAAGGCGACTTTAGATTTAGATATATATAAGTAAATATTAAATTTAAGACTGATTTTAATTAATATCTGTCAAGTCAATGTGTCTTTACATAAAATAATAAGTCTAAAATATTTCAAAATCTGGTGCGATGGGCTCAACACGCAACTTTCTCTTACCTACTTCCTTACTTAGAAATCGAGGTGTTATAATAAATATGTAAACACCATTTACCAACTTACACATTTGTTTACTTTTTTATGTTTGTCTCCATAAGTTATAGAGTATTATAATTTGAATTGCAGGACTTGATAGTTCTCTGTTGATTCATTATTGTGTATTCCTTTTTTAAGGAGCCAAGGAAAACCTAATTTCATCAACAGTAAGTAGGGGTTTATTTTTACTGCTCCTTATTTTTGTAAATATATGCATATAATATATTGTAAAGATCAACGCAGAGCAAAAACTTCTAATGATAGAAACTTGAAGTTCGGAATTTAGATTTTAAACGCGATGTAGGTAACCACTAAGAAAGGAATTTCAAAAATATAACCCATAAGGGGTTTAAATGGCGAAATTTTCGTTTAACTCTAACGGAGACCTATTTTTGCACCTTGACAAAAATATGAAATTTGGACTCATTTTAAAGCTCTTGATACGACTCGAAAGCCCCTAAGGGGCGTCGAAAACCATGTTTAAAGCCGAAAGTAAAGCGTTCACGACGAGTAAGCAATTTTTTGTTTCGGAGGTTTGAGTGAACTCTCTCCATTGCGCGCCTCCCTCTCTTCTACCGAGCTGACAGCTTCCCCCTCCAACATTCCACCTACCTGAATCTCCGATTCTACTAAACCTCCTTACCATCAGTTCAGATATTATATTAAATCAATACCAGGATAATATGGGAATGCTAGTATAATATATATAAGTTGAATCGATAGGAGGTTTATTTACGACTCGTAGTAAATCCTTAATTTAACTTAATTTATATATAAATTAAATCATTATCGTGGATGACCGCTCTTGTTTTTAAATTATTTTAAATAATTTTTTTTTTGAAGAGAAAAGATTTGGCTCCGCCGGGAATCGAACCTTCTTCCTGTCAGTGAAGAGGAAGGATTTGGCACCGTTTGGAAGCGACTCCGTGGTGTGATGGATAAGCATACCGCGCATGTCACGCGGAAGACCCGGGTTCGATTCCCGGTGGAGCCAAATCTTTTCTCTTCAAAAATAAATTATTTAAAATTAACTTAATTTAATTAAGGTTATATAAAAAAAAAGGATAATAAAAAGTTAATTTTCAAAGGTCAGCCTCTTATGCATTTCCGACCGAGACCGAGAACGATTACTGTTCCTCTAGAACCAAATTTTATTTCATTGGAACTAAAGTTTGTAAACTAAAATATGGTTTTTAAAGATTATCTCGGGGCCGCGGCGTTGCCGAGGAGATAGCCTCTCCGACTCCCACGCTGGCTGCGGGTTCGAATCCCGCCAAGCCCGCTCGATTCTGTTCGGTGACGGCCTCACTGAACAGACTCAGCGGCTTGCCATGGATTAGAAGAGGTTGGTTACCCGTAGATAGCCCGCCCTGATTAACCCTCGTGGCATAAAGCGGACGAAAAAAAAAATATATATATATATATATATATCGTACCATATGTTCTCCTCTCCTTAACTGCTTTAATTAATTTGAGGGTCAACATTTACTCTTTAAAATGCAATAAAAAATTAATTGTTAAAAACAAATTTTTTTATTTATACTTGTCATCTTGTCAATCCTCTAGAGGAGGTTAACAAATGATGATCCCATTTACAATATATGCCAAATGGCATTCGTAATATTTTGCAAATAAATATTATTATTATTATTATTATTATTATATTTGTCATAATACTAGAATACAAGCATAATAGTTCTTCTCGTCTAATTTTATAATACCGTATTTAGTAGTTTAAAACTACATTTACGATCAGTTACGATAGAAACAAATAATGTCCAATAAATATAAAGACGTTGACAACTCTTTCGCATTAGCAGAACGACTTTACTTATAAGCTCGATTTTTGCCATATGACATATTTATCTATTTCCGATTACTAGACATAATAACAGACAGTTAATCTATATAAATTAAGATGAAATTCTGTTTGTTTTTTCTTTATAGATATCTATACCGTTTGTCCTAAATTCTCCAAATTTCGCTCAGTGGTTCTTTGATACCAGATGCGAACACCTGTCCGTATTCAAATTGCATAACTTCAGCAGATATTCAGCTAATATTCTTCATTGTTATAAAAATCGTATTGATCTCGCTTTACAATGGTTCTTTACAAAATCGACCGTTTCATTAGAAAAATGAAATTCCTCGGGTGAAATCGGGATTTGCAGCTATAATATATGCAAATAAAGATGAAATTCTGTTTGTACTTTATAGGAATCCATCCCAAGTGAAAACACCTGCCCATATTAAAATTGCATAACCTCAGCCGATCTTCAGCTGATATTCTTTATTGTTATAAAAATCGTAATGATCTCGCTTTACATTGGTTTTTTACATAAGAAAAATGAAATTCCCCGGGTGAAACCGGTATATACAGCTAGTTGCTCCATATAACCAAAATCAAATGTATTTTATAGAAAATATTTGTTCCTTCACCTTTAGAACCCCCTCAGAACATTTTATAATTATGAAACCTATCTAATGTCGTTTTGTTTTGTTCTTCTGTTAGTTTCAGTATCGATAATACGGATTTAAGTTGATTCAACTGAAATGATTTAAATACTTATATGTATTCGGAATACAACTATGAACGGATACAAGACTGAGATAAAACCGTACAACTTTGACAAAAAAATATTTTAAGTTACATATTATACCTGTCGTGCAGCTCAAAATGTTTACCGATCGGAAAAACATATGACAGTCGGTAACTTTTAATAAATACAATCACACAATAATTTTGAATAAGGAAATATGTACCAAAAGGTATTCCGACTTTATCAGAATTGAATTGTCAATAGAATCCCATCAGTCATACACAATCCAGGGGTCACCTGTGGAATAGTGGCGAGCATAGCAGCTTACAATATTAAAGATTTTGGTATTGTGGCCTAAGATTGTTCAACACAAAAATAGATCGTTTTGAACATAACCATCTCAGATTTTCTTGAAATCCGTTACATGTATACTACTTGTATCGACTAGAACAATTGTGAAATATCACTGAGATACGTCTACCCGTTTTTGAATTATGGACCTGCAAAGCCCTCAAAATTAGATCAAGTAACAGAAAAAATCATGATTTAAAATAGCTGTAGAAGTTTTCCAAATTTGAATAAGACTATGAGATAGTTGTCTTTTAACAGCCCTGTTATATATTTATTCTGTTTTTAAAAAATTCTTTTTTTGAGAAAATTTAAATTTAAAATTTGGTTTTTAGAAATATTCTTAAGTACCGAACTCTGCATTGTTGTATATCATATGAAATGGCATGGAATGCGCTGTTAAACGACATTAATCTCATAGTCCTAGTCAAATTTGGAAAACATCTACAGCTATTTTTAATCATGATTTTTTCTGTTTCTAGACCTAATTATGAGGGCTTTGTAGGTTGATAATTCAAAAATATTTATATATTACTTAGTAATATTTCAGAATTTTTCTAGTCAATACAAATAGTACGAAAGTACCAAATTTAAAAAAATCTAAGATGGTGAGGCTGAAGCCTGTGTTGAATTGACATGAAATGGCCCGGGAGCAAAATATCATTGGCTGTTCTGTCCATTGGAAGGGACCTAAAATGGAGGTCATGAGCCTGTACGATGTCAGATATTTTTACAGATCCCTATCCTAGTTATACCTAGATGGCCGAAATTTTAAACTCGCAATGTAGCAGTGTACGTTATCCAAAGGTGGATAAATTGAAGTTAAACAAAGCGAATAATTATACATATTTTTTTACGATTTTTCCAAGAACTTTTGATTTCGATTACGTTTGTCCATTTTAATGAGAATCAAATATTCTTTAACATAAGAAAGATTTTATTGAGTTAGTTAGTATTTCATTGAGTTAGTCAAAGTGGGAATCCAGGAGAATGAAATTTCTTTTCATTTGATATCCTTTTCATCAAAATACATACATGGCTACTACAGGCAGCCGAAAAAAAAAAAGAATTATACAAGCTTATTCTATAGAGAGTAACGATTTGATTTCTAATGCTAAATAATAGAACAGAATTACCGTTGTTCATATAGGAAAAAAAAAATATAAATAATTGGCTAGGAATGTGGCGTTGACGTAGTGTAATACACTCCAGTATAACAAGAGCTATTATTCAATATTCCATTAGTGACGCAGGTGGGAAAAAAATATACCTACTTAACATATTATTTATTATACAATTGCCAACACTACCTGGAAGTAGTTATAAACTCAATAAAATATAATTTATCGAATTGAGATACTTCCAACACAACGGTAGAGAACAATATATGGGAATCGAAAATAAAATCGATTCGTTCAAGTCGGATAAAAATAAATCAAGACTTATTAGAATAAATTTAAATAACAAACTATCTCATTGTTTATTCCAGGGTTTAAGTTATTAAATTATAATGCATAACTTAGGCTTGCAAAAGAGGCGAGTAATTTATCTTTGCGTGAACAGAGAAAAATATTATAGCTACATAAAAGATGGAAAACAAATGTTCGATATTATAACTAATCATAAATAGTGGTACCCCAAAATATAATAGAATATAGGTACTTATGAATTATAGCGGCCACATTGAAATCACTACTTAATAATATTAATCAACTTCATTCAATAAGGTTATGCACACTATAGCCTGGGAGCTGAGGGCCAAAAAAGGGTCTGATTTGAAGAAAGTTTTTGATCACATAGGCTGAAAGTACTCATTTCATAGGCAACAATGTGAACTTTTCCACCTCAGATCGATTGTCATCAAATTTTATAGGCAAACAAAATCGACATTTTCGAACTTTTTTCAATTTTTCGTTCATATCTCGAAAAATTTAGACTTCGGTTTTTGAAGTAGGGTAAGCCATACAGTTATTGACACTCTTTACAGTTATTGACAACCCAACTTTAACTTAAAGAAATAAGTAAACAAGTCTTAATTTTCTTTTAAGATATATATAAATCTAATGTTTGAAGGGTCCTTTAAGTCATCTATGAAGTGAGACTTTAACAACCTAACAATAGGTCAGATTTAATAATGAAATCCACAGGGTGTCAATAACTAGTTTAAGCACTTTTAACAATAAATATTGCCATAGTTTGGCATGTGCTAAATCTGTCCGGACAGAAAATTAACTTGAGGTGGGTTTATCGGCATGAGCGTGTACACGATGATCAAGCCATAGTTCCAATTTCAGGCATGCGCATTGAATGAAACCCCTGAATAACTGTTATTTTGATTGCTATCTACTCGTTTACTGTTGCCTTAGTTGTTAGTGACAATGGATTGCTGAATACATTGAAAAATACAAGTCGTTCCCGTGTTTGTGGAAAGTAAAAAGCAGAGATCATAGCGACCGCAACGCACAATCTCATGCATACGATGTTTTGGGAGAAATAATGCGACTCGTGGACCCTGAGGCCAACAGGAAGTCGTTGTTAAAAATATCTAGTGTACTTAATATGTGCGTAGAGTACTGCCTACCGAAAGAGTTGAAGAATTAGTTCATCCACAACGTTTTTAGTGCCTTCTTTATATTAACAGCTCACAAAATTACACTTTTAAGGGTTCATCAAATATAGTTTCGTAGAATGGAACTGAAGGTGTAAACGAAATATTTCTTTCAAGCCATTCAACCATCCATCCACCCTACAGCCCAACTCTGGCCATCCCTAATGGCTACTTTCTTTTCCAAAACCTCAAAAAGAAGCTCAGGGGGAGGCGATTTGAAGTTGAAGAAGAATGTTATTATTTTGGAGGAAGGGGTTTAGAAAAATTAATAAATATATGTGAAAAGTGTATAGTATCGATAAACTTTACATTGAAAAGTAATATATGATTTGTGTTTTTATTTCATTCCCTACTACGTCAGGCAGAGTACTTTTTGATTTCCCCTCATATCTCTGAAGTCTAAAAGTGTGGTGCTATCTTTTTACAGAAAACACCGGTTTTTCAAAAGTTAGTGTAGAATAGCGTCGATTCTGTGTACTGATCGATGCTTAGGAGTAGACCGGACCCTGAAATTTTCCGGATAATAGTCGCGATAATACACAAAATAAAATTGGTATCTAAAAGTAGAAAAAATTAAAAATACATAATACAAATAATATATTTGTTCTTTCACTTACCTACATTGATATAGTGAGGGAAAGTAAAATATTTCTACTTCCAGTTTTCAACGGCAATATACGTATTAGGGTCCCCTGAGGCTCTTAAAAAATGTAAGTATGTATAAGCCCGCGATTTCACAGAAAAACGCGTCATGTTTAATGAGAATCAAGAATTCTTTCATATCAGATAAGTTTAATCATCATAAAAATGTTCTGAGGAGGCTTTATTTTCCTATAAAGTACATTTCCTTTTGCTTATATGGAGAAATTAACTGTCGTTATTCTTGAAAATAAAAAATGGCTGAATATGAAAAAAATCGAGTAAACATATACAGAAAAAAAAAATCTGGTGCGTGCGCGCAACACACAACTTTCACTTAAATTAGAAATTAATGCGTTTTGTTAATGCCACTTCTCAAAGTTACACATTTTTCCACACCATTTCATATTTTTTTTTATTTTCTCTATAAAAAACGCTTATTTATTTTATTAATAAATAAAAGATTTTATCTGTCATAATTCGGCAATGCAAGCATAATACTCCAAGTCTTCTGATTTTATAATTCTCTAATTACTTGTTGAAAATTTAGTTACCATGAAACAAATAATTTCCATTAAATGAACAGAACGGCTTTAATTATGAACAATGGTCTGTTCTACGCATGCGTGGGCTAGACGTGTTTTATGAGTTGACTGAATATTTTTCTTTTTTTCTCCTCAATTTGTTTACTTTTTTTTATCATATCTCATATTTAGCCATTTCTTATTTTTAGGCGTAACGAGAGACAGTTAATTTCTCCATGTAAACAAAAACAAAGGTACTTTATAAGAAAGAAACAAACAAACAAAAAAGGACCCCCCCCCAAAAAAAAAAGCCCCCTCAGAACATTTTAATAATGATAAAGCTTACCTGATATTAAAGAAAACCTAATTTTTATTAAACATGACGAATTTGATAAAAATCGTTAAAGCCGTTTTTGAGATAATTGAAAAAAAGGTAAAAATTGGAAAAAAAAGTCATGAAATAAAGTGCCCCCTCAGTTGGACCAATTTTGATGAAATGTTGGCTTTTACATATTTGGTATATACATACATCAAATACCCAGTTTCTTCAAAATCGTTAAAGCCGTTTTTGAGTAAATAAAAAATATGTACACGTGAAATTGGTACAAAATGTATTAAGTAAAGTCCCCCCTCCGGTTAATCAATTTTAATGAAATTTTTACAGTCTTATCTAGGGCATATTATTACATCAAATACTCAGTTTAATCAAAATCGTTTGAGCCGTTTTTGAGAAAATCGAAAAAAACGTAAAAAGTTCTTAAATAAAGTACCCCCTCCCTTTCAGCAATTTTGATGAAATGTTTGCTGTCACATCGCGGGCATATACGTACGCTAAATACCTAATTTCAGGTTCGCATGATTTATAGTTTTTGAGCTAGTCTGTTCACACACACACATACCATTTCGCGGGACTTGGTTATTTGGACTCAGGGGACCCCAAAACGTGTATTTCCGTTGAAAACCGAAAGTCGAAATTTTTCACGATAGCAATACTTACCACTACTTAATAATATATATGAAATATCCGAAAGTAAAAAATCCGTCATATCATAATAACGTTGAGCCCACGCATGTGCAGTAAGCCTTTAATGATAGACCGTTGTTTATATTCAGGAGAAAGAGTTAACGTGTGGCAAAGACAGTTTGTGCTAAAGGCTTGAGCGTATATACGCACCTTTATATAGATAAACCGCAGAAAATTATTAAATGCCCTGCTGTAAATGTCTTACTACTCCGATAATTAATCACACGGTTGAACAAAAACAAAATAACAACATTAGAACTATTAATTCGAAAACTTAATCTCGCTAAGATCTATCGCGAATGACGAGAAGGCGCCCACAGAGTGGATGACATTAAATAGCTCTTCTCTATCCCCATCAGATAACAACGTCGCGAACTGAATTAATTCCCTGCAGCTCATCTCGTATGGAAGGCGCTTCATGCAGTTATTTTTAGAAATTATTAACATTTCGTATTAGGGTCCAGAAAATATCTAATGTTAGCTGTAGAATTTATTACCTTCTATTTTTCTACTCCACCGCGTCTGATTATACAATTCTCTATTTAGTTGTTGAAAACTTCTTTTAGTTACCATGGAAACAAATAATTTCCATTAAATATGTTCGTTTCAAAACAAGTCATCAACTCATTCCCATGAACATAAACTGCATGAATAGTCTGTCATTAAAGGCGTACTGCACATGCGTGGGCTCAACGTGTTTAATGAGTTGTCGGACTACTTTTCTCTTTTTCTCCTGTATATGTTTACTGGATTTTTTTCATATGTAGACATTTTTATATTCAGGAATAATGACAGCCAGTTCATTTCTCCATATAAACAAAAGCAAATGTTTGGAAAACAAAAAAACGCTCAACGCAACATTTTTATGATGATAAAACGTACATGATATTAAAGAATACTTGATTCTCATTAAACATGACGAGTTTTTCTGTCGAATCGCGGACTTATGCATACATCAAAAACCCAATTTCAGGTCCTTTGCGGTTTATATTTTTTGAGATAGTCTGTTCACACACACACACACTCATATAGACCAGTTCGCGAAACTTGGTTATTTGGACTTAGGGGACCCCAAAATGTGTATTTCCCTTGAAAACCGTAAGTCGAAATGTTTTCATGATCACGATACTTTCCCTTACTATATATATATCATATGTAAATGAATGTAAAAATGTCTTCAATCAGAGAAAATTTCGTATGAACAGTAGTACAATGTAGAGCGGGTTGTATTGGAAATGTCTTCCTTCTCGGAGGTTAGTATTAGAATTCTAACAGCGCAGGACCAAAGTCCAGGAAACTATCTAGGTATAATTAGGATAGAGATCACAAAGATCGAGGCCTCCATTTTACCTCCTATCCGGGGGACGGCGTTTTAAGGTTTTTTCACACCCCTTTAAAAATCCTAGGGCCACCACAGGACGCGAACCCTTGGCCTTTAGTATTGTAGATTACTACGGTAACCACTACGCCACAATTGACCCCGCAATTTTGATGAGGCCGCTTCAAGTTTGGAAATATCTAAATATTGGACCAGTTTGAGGAACTTGATTATTTAGACTCAGGGGTACATTTCCGTTGAAAACTGGAAGTAGAAATATTTCACGATCGCAATACTTCCATTATATCTGTATTGGTAAGTGAAAGTAAAAATATATTATTTGTATCATATGTTTTTATTTATTCCTACTTTTAGATACCAATTTTATTTTTTGCATTATCGCGACTATTATCCGGAAAATTTCAGTATCCGGTCTACGCCTAAGCATTGATCAGTCCACAGAATCGACGCTATTCTATGCTAACTTTTGAAAAACATGTGTTTTCTATGCTACCACACTTTTAGACTTTAGAGATACGAGGGGAGGTCAGAAAGTTCTCTGCCTGCAGGTTCGCGTCCAACGGAGGCTTTAAGATTTTTTAATGAGAGTAAAAAATCCTTAGCCATGCCGTCCCTCGGATAGGACGTAAAATGGACCTGAACGATGTCAGGTACCCGTTAAAGATCCTAATTATACCTGGATAGGCAAAATTTAGGTCTCCCACTGTAGCATCGTCCGATTAGCTTTAGTGGCATAAAGTGAAGTTAAACAAACAAACATGTTCTCTGCCTGACGTAGTAGAGAATGAAATAAAGACACTAATCATATATTGCTTGTTAATGTTATGTCGCTTGATACTTATACACTTTTCAAATCTACTTATTAATTTTTCTAAACACCACAAATAATAACTTCCTTCTTTAACTTCAAATGGTCTCCCCCTGAGCTCCTTTTTGAGGTTTGGGGATAGAAAGCAGTCACTAAGGGCTAGATCCGGGCTGTAGGGTGGATGGTTGATCACACCAAAGCCCAAGGTGCCAATCGTGGCTTACACTTGACGAGAGGTGTGCACAGAATGCATTGTCATGAAGCAGCATTAC
The DNA here is from genome assembly GCA_911387785.2 of Aelia acuminata. NCBI lineage: Eukaryota > Metazoa > Arthropoda > Insecta > Hemiptera > Pentatomidae > Aelia > Aelia acuminata. The sequence goes on from OU426978.1 coordinate 1,452,093, forward strand.
TCCTCGGCTCAGCTTCCTCCTCCTCTTCTCCTTCATTGATTCTCTTAAACGGGTTAAAACATTACAATAGTATTCTCCTATGATTGTTACGCCTTTGTCTGTCTAATCAATCAATCATCAGGATTCCTTGTGAATCCCAAAAAATTGTGGCCAGCTATTAGCAAGGGGACTAGTCCCCATAAACGTTCCTTAGACGTTCAAAAATTTCTAAAGAATTTATGGCTTCTTTAACTAAAAATTTCATCACAGCTCTGTACTCAATGTTACTCATTTTAATGGCAAGAGCAAACTGGTAAAACTAAAAGTATTATAAATAATAGACAAGAGCCAGCACGATTATAAAAGTTTGTGTAGATATAACTATTGAATAGGAAATCAAGATAAGGGATTAGTCCTTTGTATTAATTCCCTTCTTCATTGTTAGGCTGTGAACTTTTTGAACTGCCCTCGTATACTACGTGATGTTCTGCTGTTTTTGTCGCATCCAAAGTTAATAGCCTGGTGATGTGTTAATGAAATCCCGACACCTGATAGCTTGCGATATATTTTTGGAAACGGCCTTCAGATCTCGATGCTGTCATTTCTAAATACTACGAGTATTACCCTTTTAGGCCCAGCTTCAAGTAGCATATCTCCCAGACGCCACCAACTCAACACTTGAGCCGTATCCGCCGGAAATAGCCGATATCACTGTTTATAATGTTCCTTTTCCATTTGGATTCAAGATCGCTAAGTCCAGATGGACATCCATAAAATGGTGTGAGCCTTTCCGGTAGTTCTTCCTGAGATCCTAGTACGAATCCTCGAAAATAAATTAAAGTCATCTAATATCAAGGATTGTTTACCCATTTTAAACTCACGCTATGGTTATAATACACATGCATACTACATGAATGAAAACGTGTTTATTTAAAATAAATAATACAAATCATTAAATACAGAAATTAACAAAACACATAGCCAATGGAAAATTCCGTCTGTCCAGGTCTGTGTTTCAGATTCTATAGTTATGAATAAATAATTTTAAATATTTTTTTTAAGAGAAAAGATTTGGCTCCGCCCGGAATCGAACCCGGGTCATCCGCGTGACTTGCGCTGATGCCCAAAATTGGACAAAAATTGTCCATCTCCCGTAAATAATCGTGGGAGAGGTGTCAGTAAAGAGGAGGGATTTGGCACCGTTTGGAAGCGACCCCGTGGTGTAATGGATAGCATACCGCGCATGTCACGCGGAAGGCCCGGGTTCGATTGCCGGCGGAGCCAAATCTTTTCTCTTCAAAAATAAATTATTTAAAATTATTTTAAAAAAATAAGTGGTTACTCCAAAATAATGATTAAATTATTATAAATAAATACTACGACCGAAATATTTTTCCTTAGTTCGCCATAAACATGGCAGGTCCACAGGAACTGACAAGTGCCTTCTTTCTCCCCTCCATGGCATACTGGGCAGTCATCTTTACTTTCGTTATCCCATGGTTTTACGTTTAAATTTAACATTTCGGTTCGACTACGGAATATGATCTTGATAACTGTAATATCATAACGGTCATCGAGATACAGCGAAGCAGTGCCTGCTGTGCATAAGCCCGCGTAGATATAAAAACGAGAATGGATGCATTTTTCTAGGTTTCTTTGTTTTTCTTCTTCCTCTATCCCCTGACTGACTGAGGCCAACTTCCGCCGCAAGTCTACCACATTTAACAGGTCGAGTTTAATTTTAAAACAATCCTAAAACTCCAACTACTTCCGGTACCAATATACTTTCTTATTAATTACTTCTTTGGCGAGGATGCGAGATAATCGACAGTCCGGCATATCCAGAACCTTCAAAATGTATTTTTAGAGTGTAGGAGTATATAAATACTATTCCTGTTTCGTGGGCCAATATAAGCATACTACATAACGGTTATACAAATCCCTTTTCCGATCCTTGGGGTCGATATATTTTTTTATAAATGATGTTCGTGAATTTTTATAATAAAGCAAAAGTAAATTTCGGGGTGTCGCATAATTTTGGCAATGTTAGAATTCCTAGATTAGGACTAGTTTGCTTTGGTAATGTTTGGATTAATGTGATTTTGTCCCTCACGAATTGTACCAAAATTACTACAGAAGGTCCTAAAATTAATCGAATTACAGAAAAGGGGGAGTTGCTTTAGTCGTGATATTGCTACGAATATTTAACGCAAAATGGTAAAAGAACGTGCCAGACGCCTTAAAATGTTTGCATACATAATTTGTACGTCGACGCTCTTCAACTGCTACTAGAACTAAGTTTGAACTTTCCCTAACTCAAAATTTCTACCATCTGTTACTTCATTATTGCTCGCTTCCCTTCCATTATAATTTATATATATATATATATATATATATATATATATATATATATATATATATATATATATATATATATATATATATGGCAACGTATGATCGGGAACCTGACAGTAGCAAGTTCAAAACCCGGAGCCAGGGGAAAACTTAATTACACTTAGCATTAATCCCCCACCCTCTTCCCTGACCCGGGAAACCCCGTATAGCCTACATTGCGAGGAAGGGAGGAACAAGAAAAATAAATAAATAAATATTTATATTTTTCCAATCAATATTTGAATTCTGTTATAAATAAATCCCTGCAACTATAACCCTCTCTAATATAGCTTTTTAACCTAACCCAGCCTTGCAGCATTGCCTAAACATTTTGTCCTGAGCTCACTTAGTATAAGGCATATTTCTAAAAAATGAATTATGGTTTAATTTTAATTTAGGTTACACATGCTACATTCTTGAGTTCTATTCGGGTTCCAAGGCTTAAGGTTCAAGTTCCCTTCCGTTCCTTAAAATTACCTTCATAAATTGTAAATTATTGTTTATATGTTATTATTTCTATTATTGGCCTCAATAATTCTTTTATTATAAATTACTTGTTGTTTTTTAATGCCACCTTATACCACTAAGGCTAATCGGAGGATGCTACAGTTACAACCTAAATTTTGCCTATCCAGGTATAATTAGGATAGGGATCTTTAACGAGTACCTGACATCGTACAGGGTCGGGACCTCCATTTTACGTTCTATCTGAGGGATGGCATAGCCAAGGATTTTTTACACCCTCTAAAAATCCTAGTGCAAATTAATTGTTTATTATATGTATTACAATTGAGTGTAATTATTTGTAAGTTCTATAAATTTTCAAAAGATGGCGGTACAAGTTGATTTATTGAGACAAAACTTCATTTTCTTTCGATATTTAAGTAAAAATCCAGTAGGCAATTAAATTTTTCCGGTTTGGGCTAGGAAAATCCGTGTTTTTCCTCTGGGCCAATATTTGCCTCCTGTTCATGGGTGGGAAAACCATCGAATCTATTGTGTTAGCAAAAGACAAGTTATCTAAAATCATTGTGCACCTATTAGCACTTCAATAAATAGAAATTATGTATTCTATTAATTAAAAAAAATGAGGTTATTTACCTCATTTATAATATTCAATTTTTACATGTTATTTTATGTTTCGATAAGTACTATTGTAAGAGAATAGTATGGCCTATCGCTCCGTGCTCGCTTTCGATAACCTGTTTCTGGGAGAACGTACAGATGTGATATCTAACCTCATTAAGTGCTCTGTTCTGAATTTAACTTAATATGTATTATTGAAAAAGATTAATTTGGTAAATTTTTGTTAACTATCTTGTGTGATTGTACTAAAACCTTTCCAATTATATGATTTTTTTGAATGAATAATATTTATTTACACATTAATATATAATATAATTAAAAATTGAAAAATATTAATGACAATGGCAAAAGTCGTCGGTCAGAGTTAACTGCCTTTGTTTTATAGAGTAATATTTTACCGAAATGTGATGTAATATTTTACAATTTAGGGGATTCATATTTTTACAGAGATCAGGAAGTAAAGGAAAAAAATACAATTAAATAAAATAAAAAATAAATACCAAGAAAATGAAACTGTCTATATATCAGACAACCAGTCGTACCTTGATTTCCAAGCATGGCTAGCATAGCGTAATAAAGGGCGGGGGTCTTGTTGACCAGTTAGGTACAAAATAATTTCACCCCTTGAGAGGGAAGGCTTTCCAAAAAAAATAATCCTGAATTAGGACAATATGCTACATCCCCCTAGAAAGCGGTAAGTGTCTTCTCAGTTGCATTACAGAGCAACTGCACCAGTTGGAATTACAGAGTGAGCAAGTTTCAGAATCTCGAGTTTTTTCTAACCATGGCCTTAAGTTCACATATAGAAGTTCGCCCTATGCCAATTATATTCTTTATTAGTTCCTTTTACATGTGAGTTATTTATATTTAATCTCGCCTCTGCTGAAATAATCCAGTAAGTGCTAAATGAATGGATCATTAATACTTACTATAGTCAAATATGATATGTAAAAAATAAAAAATATAAATTTTCTTAATTCTTTATTAAACACTTATGAATTTGACGTAGCGTTCTCTTCCTAAGCGTTCTAGACTAGCAGAAACGTTTTTATCTTTATCAGAGAACTTTTATTAGACTGTATTAAGAAGATTAGGATATAATTATTTCGCATTATAGGTACTGAGCCACAGCAAGGTAAGGCCGGGTCTGCTGGTAATAATATTCTAAGCTAATAGTTATTATGCCCGTTACCCGATCAGCTGGTTGATAGCAAGTATACCTCCGCCCGGGGCTATTAGTGAATTCCGATCCTATCTCCTTCAGTGAACTGCTAGGGGATGTATTGTTCGTTCTTATGCCAAGTTATATTTAATCATCTGCAATACTAGGGCAGCTTCCCGAAAATCAAGTTACCGGAAGGTCGCTTAAGCGAGTGGTCCCTGAAAAATGTTTGAAAAAATTGAGGAGAGGGGGGGGGGGCGAGTGGGATTTGTTTTGATCTATTTGACCGAATAGATGCATGAATAAATTATTTTAGCACGCTTTTCTCCTTGTTATAGATTATTAAATTATTAGCTAGCTATATATAATAACATATCGTAATAACTTGTAACAAGGCGTTTTAGTATCATTCCACCTACCGGCAAATTATTTTAATTACTTTTTGTTATGGTATACTTTTGAAATGCTCAACTGTATCTTGGGATACCCATATGATGGCAGATTACTGCTGGAACCTAAAACGAGACTGTTTGAAGAATCTTTTAAGGAAGTCAGGCAAAAAAAGCTTCCTAAGTGTGACATAAAGTCTTTTTGACGTGTAATTTGTTGAGTTACAAATTGATTATGTAAAAAATGTATGTATTTAAATGGTTTTAATTGATATAAAATGTTTTATGTATAGAATTTTAATATCTTTGTTTTTTTCTACCTGCTATAAACCTCCACCTTTTAACTTTTTCCAACTGCATATATGATAGAGGAACATCTGGATTCCGGGCATTAATTTTACTCACAATCAGCTATAAAACTCTCGGCACCAATACCACTGTAATAGTAAAAATAAATAGATACCTAAAATATAATTCAATACCAAATTATGTTATCTTTCATAACATTGTTAGCATACAGCCACATATTCAAATATATGAAACAGGCAAATATCGAGCCAGAGGTTTAGGTTTAGGGAGGGGGGCCTCAAAATCCCCGCCCCCCGTGGGGCCCCGGAATCTTAGTTGCACCAGTGTAACCAGGCGACTTGTAAGATACGAAATTCGGAATTTCGAAAAGAAAAAAAAAATCGTGGGACGCGTAAATCAACCAGAGAGGGCGCCCTATGTCAGAAGTCTGCTGTAAATTGGGCGGCAAACAAGACAGATTTCGGAGTCGCTACTGACAGATATATGGTGGAGGATGACTTAAGATTTATACCAGAGCTAACTAAATGCCACTTCTGGAGAAGGATTAATGAGCCTGTGCAACTTTGATATTCTCGGTAAGAAATAGACTAGATTCCCCAGGTCACCTCTACACGATCGGGGGAGGTACTGCGTGGTGCTATCTTCCTTCATGTCTGTTCATTCCAGATAGTAAAAATCTGCTGGGGTGCACGCATCACGCATATTTTACTTACCACCCTCCTATATTTGACTAAAAACATATAATATTTATTTAAAAAGGAGTACTGACCTGGCATTACACAGAGAACACATAACCAGGGACCGGATTTTCATGCAGTTACAAGCGTCAAAATATGCCATTGGGTCATTATCTGAAGATACGGAGATTTCACTTCCTAAAATTTTATTATTGAAATGTCATAATTTCGGGCCGAAAAAATTCATACGTACTCAGTGGCATACTTCACTTTTTAAATAGTAGCCAGACAAAAGAACCTTTAATTGTTCTTTTAAAAAATTATGAAAACAATTTCAAAGTGAGGGAGTGAAAAATGTGTTGAGGTAGTTGTAAACTTTGAGAAGTTTAAGCAAAAACGCGCATATTTTAAAGAAATAAAATCTTAAAAGACAATAGAAACAATTTCAAATTCAAAAATAGGAAATTCCAAACGCGTATATCCAAAAGTAAGCTTGATTTTAGGGTTAGGTTAGGTGACAATTATATACTTTTGGTCATAGTTTATGAATCGCCACCTTAACATTCAAAAGCATCGTCAAATTCTTTTGAGAATGCAAAGAATGTAGTTATTCACTCCCTCATTTAAGAAATTTTTGGAAAAATAATATGAAAAATGAGGGAGTGAAATTCTTTATTACTTTTTAATCACTGTAAGTAGGTTAAAGTTGAAAAAGACTGCAGAATCGAAAACTTTGACCATTTTCCACCGAAAAACAATAGTTGAGTGAAAAAATTTGCTTGGAAATTCACCAGTTTTTTTAAGTGAGGGAGTGAAGTAGCTATTGGCCATAGCGTGGATTTCCCTTAATAACCTAAATCTGACAGCGGAGGCAAACCATCGCAGCCCCTGGTCGGCAGTCAAAACGATCCTAGGGTCTTCCCTCAACCGATTCTTTCCACCCAGGGCTTTGAGCCATGTTCCCCACAACACTCAGACCATCCAACACTTCATGCGAGGGAGTGAAGGAAAAACGTCTGGACATACCTTTTTTATTATATTTATTGTTATTGGTACCAATAAAAGACACCGCTTATTTCTTATTTTTGGAATCTTGAAGAAATAACTGACCTAACCGATTAATCAATTTAATCAAACACTCAATTGTTGAAAGAATACGAATTTTTGAAAGTGGCTTGCCTGAGAGTCGGACGAGGTAAGGGAGTGAAAAAACAATTACTTTTAATTTATTTAAAGCAATTATAAATTTAGATTGGAACTAAAATATAGCCTCCATAGAACGCCAAAAGGAGTGAAATAGTTCTTTTTTTTTTCTAGTAACTAGCTCTCATTTTAATGGTTTAAAATGGACCGAACGTACGATTTACACATTTTCAGATAATGACCCATACAATAATCAGTAAAAAACTATTAAATATTTAGCAAAATATGCAGCAAAAATTCCAAAAATATGCTATTAACCAACTGTTAAATTCAAAGATACTAAGGTGCATAATACATTTTCACAGGAAAGAAAGTGGGGAAGACAATTAAGAAATGAAAGCAAACGATTTTAAATTTTTTTGAATCTTAAAGAAAAAAATATTTTCGATAACAACATTAAACTCTTTTAGAACCAAAATATAAAAAAATAATATAAATAAGTATAAAAATAATTTAAACTTACCAATTAACAAGAAAAATACTAATAACTAAATTAACAATCAATGAAAACAGGGTCTGTTTCAGAAGCCTACCTTCAGTCATTTTTGCCATGGCAACGGTTACTTTTTAAGAACAATATGATTACCCAGTTATAACAATACAATTACAATAGCAGTTATAACATAACAATTAATACCCAGTTATTTTGATGGATACAATTCAATAACATTTAAGGTTAAGTCAATAATAATCATAAGTAACTGTTACCATGGCAAAAATAACTGGAGGTAGGCTTCTGAAACAGACCCTGAAAACATATATAAAACAAGTGAATTAATTAATAAAACTATCTGCATTAAAATTAATCATTAAGTGCATTTCTAAATTTATGTATGTGGATACCAACCTTCTATTGTTTAAAATATTTTTTTCAAATTCGAAAAATGATCTTACGACATCAACTGTTATGTTTGGAGCAAATTTATAAGCGTCTAAAATTATTGGGTCGTTGTCCATGTCGCTGAGAACAATCGGGATAACACCCTTTTAAAATTTTATTATTTAGTGTATTTGCACGATATTAATTACTCCAACATGGCCTGCGATGCGATTTATCGATTTATATTCACAAACGGAACGGCAGGAATCTGAGTGATCATTAATTCGAAGAAGAACTTATTGACAGCAAATAACTCCGATCGAAATTGGAAATCTTAGCTCCCAGGTTGGATATTACTTCTACATTTCTAAATGTATCGTTTACTTTATCAGATCATCAAAATGTGCAAACATATGCAGTTATCATCAAATATGCAGACAAAACTTGACCAATTAGATCTGCATACTCAAAATCGTAATCATATCTGGTCCCCTACTTTAAAGAAACACACAACAAAAATATACAATCGCATAAAAATCATGCTTATTACATATACATATTTATTATATGTATGTATTTTTATGTTATAGTGTATGTGTGTGTTGCATGTATGTATGTTTATGTTTATTGCTTGTATATTTATGTTTACTGTTATGTTCATTGTTGCTTTGTCTATGTTAGCTTTATGTATATACGAGTATTATTTTATCTTATTGTACATATTCTATTTATTATATGTACGTCTACATGTTTACTTTTGCCTAGGTATGGGTATTTATGTATATTTATTAGTAGTTTATGGGTAGTATGGGTAGATACTTGTATATGAGTCTATGGATTTGCTAGATACATTTATTCAGCTCCATTCATTATTTTCGTTAATCATTTAATAATCTGGCTATATACTTAAAAGAAATAATTTATCATTAAAATTGCCACACCATTCTGATTGGTAAACCTAATTCTTTAAATAATCCAATCTTAAATTGTGGCTGACCACCAATTTTAAATTATTTTTAAATAATTTATTTTTTGAAGAGAAAAGATTTGTATCAGGTAAGTATCAGTGAAGAGGAATGATTTGCTCTGCCTTGAGCCGAGCTCTGTGGTGTAGCGGTTAGCACCCTCGCATGTAACGCAGGAGACCCGGGTTCGACTCCCGGCGGAGCCAAATCTTTTCTCTTCAAAAAATAAATTATTTAAAACTAATTCTTTAAACCATTACTATGATTATTATATTCTATTATTATTATATTTACAATTCATGCACTTAATTCTTCTTATTTTTAAATTCTGTTTACTTTCTTTATATTTTTTAGATATAGTTTTTGATTCTCATATTTTTTATATCTATATATGTATGTTATATGTTATACATCTATTTCTATATATGATGAGGTGAGGTACAAAACTCGTTCGTTCCATTTTTTTGAAAAATTGAGACGGCAGTGGATTCTGAACGATATTTTAACGCTCTTTCAACATATCTTATCAGATTGGAGCAAAACTTATTATTTCTTATGTATTTTTGCTAAACAAAATAGCGGTTTGTTGCAGAACTGATTCGTTCCATAGCCCATTTTGTTTTAAAACTGGTTCGTTAATCGTTTTGATGCAAAACTCTTTCGTTTCAATAATCACTTTTCACTTTGCACCCATCCCATTCGTTCACTTGAGCAGTTTCTGTTACTCTTTCTGAACAAAATATCGAAAGCTCCTTAAACTCGCATGTTTTATTTCAGTTTATCCTCGATTCTTCTTACCTAGCTATATTAATAATTGATTTTTCAATGGCTCCAACAAGCTGAAAGACGTTGATAATCTGCTGGAAAAGCATATTGGTGACGAGTGGAAGGAGGATCATTCGGTGACGAGTTCTCAATATATCTGCCACAGAGGCGGGAAACAACGAACAACAGGATGATGAAGTCGCTATTGTTGAAGAAGACGATAGCCTTAGGACCTAGTCTTTTTGGGAATTTTTTGTAGTCAGATGTTTTATATCAGTACGCTGATATTTTTGAAAAATTCGTAAAAAAAATAAATAAATGTTTTAAGTCAGTGGGTGGTATTATTTTGTAAAATGGTATCGAATTCATTTATAAAATTTTTGTGAACCTAAATAAATATTACTTATTAAGAAGATCAAGTTACGCTGTGTGAATTATGTGGTGAGCAGCAAAAGTCTTTCCTTAAAACATTTTGTTGCCAAACTTTCTCATTTCATATTTTGTTACTTTTTTTTATTACCTCTAAATTAATGATTTCTTTTATTCCAAGATCACTTACACAGGGTAGCTGCACCTTTCGAAGGCAAAAAAAATCATGTTTATCAGGCCACTCTACAAGACGTGGTAAGTTTTTTGAGTTTCCTGAAAAAAAGTGTTCAGGTGGAACGAACGAGTTCTGCATCTCACCTCGTCATATGAATGTTAAATGACAAACTGTTATGTTAATTGATTATGTACATATGTAATTAAATACGCGTTATGTCGTAAGATGATACACGTAGAAAGTTACTCGTTACAGGGTTGTAACGAGAAAACAAGAGAAAAAAAACAAGCATAACGTAGTTTTTACTTTCACTTACCTATATATGAAATATATAGTAAGTGGAAGTATTGCGATCGTGAAAATTTTCGACTTCCGGTTTTCAACGGAAATACACGTTTTGGGGTCCCCTGAGTCAAAATAACCAAGTCCCGCGAAATGGTCTGTGTGTGTGTCTGTGTGTCTGTGTCTGTGTGTCTGTGTGTCTGTGTGTGTGAAGAGAGCTAAACTATAAACCGTGGGAACCTGAAATTGGGTATTTAGTGTAGGTATATGCCCGCGATGTGACAGCAAAAATTTCATCAAAATTGCTTAAAGGGAGGGGGTACTTTATTTAATAACTTTTTACGTTTTTTTCGATTTTCTCAAAAACGGCTCTAACGATTTTGATTAAACTGAGTATTTGATCTATTTATATGCCCGAGATATGACTGTAAAAATTTCATCAAAATTGATTAACCGGAGGGGGGACTTTACTTAATAAATTATGTATCATTTTCAAGTGTTTTTTTTTATTTACTCGAAAACGGCTTTAACGATTTTGATCAAACTTGGTATTTGATGTATGAATATGCCAAAGATGTGAAAGCCAACATTTCATCAAAATTGGTCCAACTGAGGGGGCACTTTATTTTATGACTTTGTTTCCAATTTTTAACTTTTTTCCGATTATCTCAAAAACGGCTTTAACGATTTTTATCAAATTCGTCATGTTTAATGAAAATTAGAGTAGGAAAAAGCCCACGCATGCGGAGTACGCCTTTAATGACAGGCCATTGTTCATAATTAAAGCCGTTCTGTTCATTTGAGAAGTGGCAATTAACAAAACGCATTAATTTCTAATCTAAGTAAGTTGGTAAGTGAAAGTTGTGTGTTGCGAGCACGCACCAGATTTTTTTTTTTTTATCAGCCCAGTTATAGACTATAAATGTATCATCTAGTTTATTATGATTATTTTAAGACAGAAAAATGATAGGATATGTAGTTACCGTAAAGATGGCCATGGCGGAAGTAGCGCTGACAACATGATCGGAGGTTACAAAGGAAGCTTACAATAGAGCGTTTCCTTTCAGATTTATTAACCGCTATTAACCTGAGGCCTACAGCGCGCTCTACCGCATCGTACTCTAAGTTTTAATAAAGAAATAATATCCTGCTATAAAGATTTCTTGAGCATAATTGAATCGGTCATTTCAGGAACCGCTAACGATTCAAATTATTGCAAAGTGAAAAAAAAGTTTCTACATTAGCAATTAGAGATTTCCTTAACTTAAATGGTTTTCTCCGACACATATTCATACTTAGATCATATTGTAACACTTATGTGGGTTAAAGAATATTTATTAACAGAAATACACCGTTATAACAATGCCAACGAATTAATAAAACTTAAATACATGAGCAGGTTACAAAATTGATAACGTTATAACACACAATCATATGACTTGAGCTTCACAGTCAAGACACAGACTTCAACTCACTCGTTCAGTCACTGATCCTAATATTTAATCGTAAATAGTCAGGCCTGGAATATTCCAGAACAATGGCAGTTCTACGCATCACGGAAAGATCTAGACACAAGCAGTTCGTTCCAACCGCTTATTTTGTTCCAACAAACGGTCTGGGAGTTTATGCAATATGTTTTTTTTTTATTTGCTTATCGATTTAACGCTACAATATTTTTCATGATTTGATAAATCTATGTTCATTCCATAGATCTGAAAAATATATTTGTATGTTGCTTTTGGACATGGATTGTTATAAACCACAATTAATTGAAATTAATTATTTTTTAAGTTTTAATCGTCTGACAACTTCTTCTTCTTTAATCATTAAAAAAAAGAGAATCATTTCGTTTTGCAAATCCTTATTCAATTTTCATCTCAATAAAATGTTTTCCCGTCCGGATAATTTCCTTTCCGGTTAATTCAACGTTCGGATAATCGACGATCTACTGTAGTTATAAGTGAATCAATTAAATGCTAAACATTATTCTTCAGGATTTAAGTTGAAAAAAAAATTAATTAAATTTAGCCACTGGAATTGATTAAATCACTCGCTAACAAACAAAAAAGAAATATTTTAAATCCGTCCTCAATCTCTTAATTAACACTACAAGCAAAAATTATATATTTTTTTAGGAGAATCATTTTTTTTTTTTACTATAAGTTAAAAAAAAATAAAACGCGGAATGCAAATGAGATTTTGTAAAACCAACCAAACTGGATTTAATGTGACAATTTTTCCTACATAGTTGGGTTCAATCTTTTAGATTCCTCAATAAAAAAAAATGACATATATATTTTTTTCAAATATAAAAACTCTAGAGAAAATAGTTCCCTATCCTAATTATACCTGGATAGGTAAATGTACAGGATACAGCAGGACTGTTGAGGGGTCAGTTGTGGTGTAGAGGTTAGCATGGCAACCTACAATACTAAAGGTCGCAGGTTCGCGTCCCGAGGTGGCCCTTGGCTACGCCCTCCCTCGGATAGGATGTCAAATGGAGGTCCCGAGCATGTAAAATGTCAGATCTTCGTTAAAGACCCGTATCCTAATTATACCTGGATAGGCAAAATTTAAGACTCCCACTGTCCCATCGTCCAATCAGCCTTAGTGACATAAAGTGACGTTAAAACAAACAACAAATTCAGAATATTACACATGATGGTATGAGATATCGTATCAGGAGTTTATACTGATAGTTGCGCAATGTTTTTGGTTAACCTGTATTTTGCTAAAACAAATATATTCGATGTTTTCCCCACACGTGAAAAGACGACACCTAATTTAATTAATATGTATTATGGCAAAAGATTAATTTGGTACATTTTTGCTTACTGTCTATTGTTATTGTACTAAAACCTGTTGTAACATCTAACACGTAACTTATAATACATGATGACTGTGTTGTACTAAACCTAAATATAAATTTCCAACAGATGGCAATGTAAGTTAATTAATTGACACAACATTCCATTTTCTTTCGATATTTAGGGTGGGTAAGCATCCAGTAGCCAAAATTATTTTCTCTGGCTTGGACTCGGAAAATCGGTGTTTTTCCCATGAGCTATTATGTGTCGCATCGAGTCTATTACCACTCCTAACCAAAATCGTAGGGCACCTATTAACATTATAATAAATAGAAATTGTGAATTTTAGTAATAAAAAAATATATATTATTATTATAAAAAGATAAATTAACGTTATTAATCTCATTAATAAAATTAAATTTTTAGGTTTTGATAAGTTGTACTGTAAGGGGTGTATACTGTTGTGTAGTGATTAGCATGGCAACCTACAATACTAAAGGTCGGGGTTCGTGCCTCGCGGTGGCCTTAGGATTTTTTAAATGGGGTAAGAAATCTTTGGTTATGCCGTCCCTCGGATAGGACGTAAAATGGAGGTCCCGAGCCTATACATGGGCGGATCCAGCCGATCTTAAAGGGGGGGGGGGGGCTGCAGTCCTAAAGGGGGGGGGCTGCAGCCCCACATCCCTTCATTTGGATCTGCTAATCAGCTTTTTTGCCTTTATATTCCCTGCCTACATTTAAAATACTACTTGTTTTGCACATTATTTGTTTTTTAACTTGCTTCCTTACATTAAGGAAAGTCAAATTCTATGTTTAAATAACGAAAAATTTCCCAAAGGGAGGGGCTGCAGCCCCCACAGCCCCCCCCCTGGATCCACCAATGAGCCTGTATAATACCAGGTACTCGTAAAGGATATCTTAATTAACCCTATCTTAATTATAACTGGATAGGTAAAATTTAGGACTCCCACTGTAGCATCGTCCGCTCAGCCTTAGTGGCATAAATGGATGTTAAACAAACGAAGAAACATATTGAACCATTAAAAAAAAAAAGTACATGGTTTAAAGGTCCTAGATATTTTGTTCGAACGAACTAAAATTTGGGAAAAAACTGTCGTAGCACGTGTTTGTGACCACGAACGTGTTTGTGTTCAAGTACCATCCACGCCGTTCCAGGAGGTTCTAGACCATTCTCCTTACTACTATATATAAGGAGCGATAGACTGAATAGTTAGTCTTGTTCAGAAGCTGAAGCCATAAGATTATTTGTGTGTTACAAAGTAATAATTTTCGTAACCAGTTCAAATATTCGTGTTTTTATAATATAAGTGTTTTTTTATGGCTTTGAATATTGCAGTGGTTCAATAGCATATTTTTAGATTTTATGCTGCAAATTTTGCTACAATTTTATAGTTTTTTAAAGAATAACATTTATAAAAATGTTATTCTTGCATTTTTCTAGTTAACTCGTAAGTTTCTTTCCTACAACAAAACCGCGTGTCCGTGTGCGTGTGCGTGTGTGTATGTGTGTGAACAGACTAGCCCAAAAACTATAAACCGTACAAACCTGAAATTGGGTATTTGGTGTATGTATACACCCGCGAGGTGACAACAAAATATCATCAAAATTGGTCAAAAGGAGGGCGTACTTTATTTTAAAATAAAGTACGATCTCACGCTTCTTCACTCTTCACGATTTTGATTTAAACTCGGTATTTGATGTATGTATATGCCGTTCAAAATTCATCGAAATTGATCAATTAGAGGGGGCACTTTACTTATTTTGTGTCATTTTCAGGCTTTTTTTTTTTTATTTACTCAAAAACGACTGCAACTATTTTGATCAAACTGGGTATTTGATGTATGTTTATGACCGTGATGTGACAGCCAAAATTTCCTATTCCGTATTATTACTGATGAAAATAAAAACTTTTATTTATTAATAAAAAGATTAATGTTACTTAAGAGAGTAAATACGTGGTGCTAAAATTATTAAGGTGTGAAAAAATATGGTATAAGATAATCATCAATTAATTATGATTTAGTTTAGAAACTTTAGTTCCATAATAAATTTCTGAAGGCAATATAAAGTGATTTTAGAGGAACAGTAATCGTTTTCGATTTCCAGAAACGCATAAGAGACAAACTTTACCACCAGTCGTAAATACACCTCCCATCGATTCATCTTCACGATACATATACAGAAAGCAAATCGCTGTAAAAAAAAAAACTCGATTGTTGATGAAATTTGGTCCCTTAAAAAAATAAATAAGCAATAATGAATCGTAAAGTACTCAGAATTTTCAAGTTTTGCATTACAGAAACATTATAACCTATGGAGATATAAATATGTGGAAAAGTTTACATACAATACTATCGATACCAGTCGATTTCTAAACAATGTAAGTTTGTAAGTGAAAGTTGTGTGTTGTGCACATCGCACCTTTTTTTTATACAAAATTTCAAAGTTTGATAAAGAAAACCTGATTTTATATCAATACAGTGCGAACTTTATAAATCGCGCCATGAAAATAAGGAAATTTCAATAATGACAGTTGAGGGTAAATTATTATATAATAGCCATATTGGATGAAACATTATTAAGTAGCGATGGTACCGTTAGAAAGGAAGCCATGCTCCTATTGTTAGTTGTGCTCTTCGCTATTATAGTGTGCGCTTGTTGTCTATGCAAGTCTACTGCACCTTTCTTAGTTCATGGAGTGCGTTAATTTCGCAACCTTGAATAACATCATGGTAAATATAACACGAATTATACGTTTACAGGATTTTTTATTACATTTAAGAAAACACACTAGGTCACGTGTATGTAAGGGTACCTTTACACTCTACGAACCTCACCTTGCCGTACCGACGTTAAACGAACAGC
Organism: Aelia acuminata; assembly: GCA_911387785.2. NCBI lineage: Eukaryota > Metazoa > Arthropoda > Insecta > Hemiptera > Pentatomidae > Aelia > Aelia acuminata. The sequence continues at coordinate 1,468,362 of OU426978.1, forward strand.
CATTTATACTTAGCGTGACGTTAAGCGAACCAATATGGCTGATCCACCCAACGCTAGCTTATGATAAAGGCAAAGTCTCCATTATCAATATATTTTATACTAGCTTTGGGGCCCGGCTTCGCTCAGGGAGTTGTGGAATATGTGAAATGAAACAATAACTTTAAAATGTAATAGTACAGAAAAATAGACCAAAATTAATCATGATTAAACAAAATTTGTACCATCCTGAAACTTCAGCTTAGTATTAGTGGTAAGTTTCGAAACCTCAGAGTCTGCCCATATATGGTTTGGGTATAAGAGACCCCATTAATGCGGTTCTCTCAATGCGTTTTCTTCCCTTTTCTTAATTAAGAAAAATTATTTTGGCAGCAAATATGTCCTGGTATGTACCATTTTTTATGGTTTCTATGTTCTGATTCCATTGAGACCATTCTCATGACGGTACCGCATCCTTATCAAGTTGAGTAACTTCTCCTTTTTCGAATTCGGTTGAAAATTTATATATATATTTATATATTTGAACAGAACAGAACTATTATATGAACACATTATTTTCGGTATATATTCCATTAGGTTATATCTTTTATTCATATTATCTATTGGTTATCTATTTTATTCAGTGTTAGTTTTTATTGGCTCACAACACTATTAAGCAACTTTTCTTTTGTTGTAAATTTACTCTTATATTGTATATTGATTAAAGGCAATGTTTCGACCAAGTCTTTCCTCTTCAGTAAAACTTAATTCGCAGTTGGTTTTGTTTATTTTTTATTTCAATTCATTGCAGAGATGTAATGACCTTATTTAAAAATAAAAAGGAAAAAATAGTTATTTATACATAATCTCGTGTAATTTAAAGAAAACAGCTGAAGCTAAAACCATTACAAAGCGAACTAATGAACGATAACCTTATGAATTGAGCTTAGCTAGCGCTCCTGGCTTCGAAATGTCGAACTAAACTTTTTCATTCATTAATTCGCCAGGGCTTATTAGAGGGGCTAATTACATGTAGCGAGAGGGTTAAAATTACAGCCCTTGTCCTTCAACATTACTCAGTTAAAATGAAAACTGAAACTTTCTTCATCGTTATGGGCAATAGGGCAATACGACGACATAACATTCTTGATAGGACGTGTAGTCGTTTCTGAGCCTTTTCGGCACGCACATTGTACACTTTGCTTTATAATATATATTGATTTAAAATGTATAAAAAATTCTGAGGCAATAAAGGCTATTTTTATTAAATTTAATATTAATGAGATCAAAGTTTCTTTTAGAATCACCGATAAAATTGAACAAATTTTAACACCAATAAATGACAAAATTGACATTGTCCTTTAAGTTATATAGGTATGTCGAGACAAAATCTTAAAAACAGGATATACCAGCATAAAAAATCATGTCTGGATGATAGAAATAAGGAAAAAAGGCAGAAGGAAACTAAAACTGCCCTTTAAAAGCATTTTTTTGAAAATGAGCATGGTTTTGATTTTGATAATACTATAATTCTACATCGCGATGTTCCGGAGCGCAGGTTGAGATGTTTGGAGGCTCTCTACATCTCAGAGAATTTACATAGGGTAGTTAACTTTAAAACTGATGCGGGAGATTTAAATAATTTTTTCTCTGAAACTATTGCAATTTTAAATAAATAATGTTGGCTATAAATAATACCTGGCTCTGAAACATCGTGATTCTCTATATATATTTTTTAAGTTGGATATTCTGGTTATATATTTATATTTTTATGTTTTATTTTTGGACAATACTGTTTTTAATATTTTGTTTAAAAAAATTGTAAGATTTAATGGTTTTTATGTAATATGACTTTTTACTTATATTTATATTTTGAATATTTATTTATTTATATATCTAATTTTATAGATTTATTGTTCTGATATTGTTTTAAAAAAAAATTTATTTCTTTGTAAGGGTTGGTAAAATTCATGTAACCTTTTTACTTAATTTATGTAATGTTGGGAGTACTGATACTAAATGTTAGTACTGGCGAACAAATGTACCTAGAACACCCGAACAGTCGACGTGAAGAATGTTCGAGGGTGGTGTTCGAAGGTAAAGTCCGTAGAGTGTAAAGGCACCTTAAGAACTGCTACCATTGGCCAGTTTAATCCGGTGTAGATTGTGCCCCTCCGTAAGACACGGCTAGTCGAGCGTGATTCCCTCAAACTTAATTTACAAGATTCTCTTAATATTTACGCCCATTAGACGGAAAATTCGCTGTCTCAATATTGGGTGTCTTAATTTTGTAATAGACTGATACATATCGCACTAGTATTTCTAAAGTGACAACTCAAAAATTGGTGTTCTTGAGTTAAGACAATGGTACATTAGTAAATATCTCTTGATCAATCACCACAACTGCACCAACCTAGCTTCAGAGCTTGCCCGCCAGAAGGCACTTGTGTCACTCTTGCTGCCTTAATGCTATTGCCCCTACTTGGGCAAGAGTGACAAATTTTCAGTTGTGTTAAATTTTCAGTTGCGTTAAATTTTGAGTTGTGTCACTTTAGAAATACTAGTGCGATATGTTGCCTTCAAATTACCTACAAACCGTTTGTACTATTCAATTTTTTCGGTCATTGTAAGTCACTGGTGCTTGGGCAAAAGGGGTTGTCATCAAAATGTGAAGCTTAAATGATGATTTGCCAAGCTATTGAAAATCATTATAAATTCTTTCTGATTGTATTTCTTTATTCCAGAATAATAAATGAAACTATATTCTTTCAACAGAGACTGTAATAAATTATGAATAACGAATAAATTATAATGAATTTTAAGAAGGCGATACCAAAAAATTGTTTTGTATGACTTAACCCCTTTTGCCCAAACAGGGGTTACCTGTGGTGTTGTGGTTAGCATGGCAACCTACAATACTAAAGGTCTCGGGTTCGATTCCAGCGGTGGCCATTTGGTGGGCCATTTTTTAATGGGAGTAAAAAATCCTTAGCTATGCCTTTCCTCGGATAGGACTTTAAATGGAGGTCCCGAGCCTGTACTATGTCAGGTTAGCCTTAATAGCATAAAAATGGACATTAAACAAACAAACCTTTTGCCCAAACATGAATGAAATATTACTTTAGAAAGAAAAAATATTCCAAAAAAACTGATAATTATATTTTATATAATAGCTTAGCTCGCGCCATCTGTACCGTAAATTAAAAATTAGAATTTACCAAACTATTATTCTCCCAACGGTCCTTCACGGGTGCGAAACATCGTCGCCGACATTGAAGGATGAGCAACGTCTTAGAGTTCTCGAAAATAAAGTACTGCGTAGAATACTTGGACCTGAGAGAGATGAACAAACGCTTACACAAGGCCGAACTGAGTCAACTGTAGCCAATAAATATAATTGACGAGATTGCAACGAGACGAATAAAATGGGCGGGTAAAATTGCGGAACTCAGTAGTGAACGAATTCCGAAAAGGTTAAATAAGCGCGGTGCCGAATGGGATATGTCCCAGGGGCAGGCCGAGACGGAGGTAGAAGAATTGCGTAAAACAATATTAAATTATAATTATTCTCATAATAATAATTAATTATTACCAAGATAAAACATTTAATCGAGCGATTTCTTCAGATCGGTTTCAGCTATACAGACTGTTGGTAAATGATTACAGGTAATTTGTAACAGCAAGCTTCGTTGATAATTTGAGTTATTCAGAGGCAAGATGGTTGTTTAAGCTTAGGGGCGAACTTCTATATGTGAACTTCAGGCCATGGTTAGAAAAAATCTAGATTCTGAAACTTGCTCACTCTGTAATTCCAACTGCCGAGAAGACACTTATCACTTTCTAGGGGGATGTAGCATATTATCCGAATTGAGGCTTATTTATTTTGGGAAGCCTTCCCTCTCAAGGGGTGAAATTATTTTGTACCTAACTGGCCAACAAGACCCCCGCCCTTTAATACGCTATGCGCGCCATGCTTGGAAATCAAGGTACAACTGGTTGTCTGATATGTAAACAGTTTTCATTTTCTTGGTATTTATTTTTATATTTTATTTTATTTAATTGTATTTTTTTCTTTTACTCCCAGATCTCTGTAAAATATGAATCCCCTAAATTGTAAAATATTACATCACATGTCTATAAAATATTACCCTGTAAAACAAAGGCAGTTAAATCTGACAGACGGCTTTTGCCATTGTTATTAATATTTTTCAATTTTTAATTGTATTATATATTAATGTTTAAATAAATATTATTCATTCATTCATTCAATTATTAATTATTAAATTAGTAAAAATTATTAAATTAATATATTAAATGCTATATTCAATACAACACAATCTTTTCGAAGGCAGCACAAAATTTAAAATTTTTAACATTAGACAATATGAAAATCTTCTAAATGGATCTTCTCTTCCCATCTCTTGATTTCAATGCCTACTAATGAAATTGTATCAGTAACATGTCATTTCCATTTTGCGCCGCCTCCGAAAAGATTGTGTTGTGTTGAACATAGCATTTAATGTTTTAATTTAATAATTTATATTAACAATTACTGTGTATTTGTACAAATCAAAATAAAATTATCCATCTTATCGCATTTTTCCAATTTTTGATACCATCTTCAATTTTGCTGTGTCTTCATAAAAATCAGAAGGTAATTATTTCATACTTTTCAGTGAATTTATTTTTACTGGTTCCTAGGTTTCGAAGTCGGTTTAATTTTACTTTCACTTACTTATATATGAAATATATAGTAAGGAAAGTATTGCGATCGTGAAAAATTTCGACTTCCGGTTTTCAACGGAAATACACGTTTTGGGGTCCCCTGAGTCCAATTAACCAAGTCCTGCGAAATGGTCTGTATGTGTGTGTATGTGAACAGACTAGCTCAAAAACTATAAACCGTATGAACCTGAAATTGGGTATTTGGTGTATGGATATACCCTCGATATGACAGCAAAAATTTCATCAAAATTGGAGAATCGGAGGGGGTACTTTACTTAAAGAATTTTATCTAATTTTTACGTTTTTTTCGATTTTCTCAAAAACCGCTCTAACGATTTTGATTAAACCTGATATTTGATGCATGTATGTGCCTGCGATATGACAGTCAAAATTTCATCAAAATTGATTAATTTGAGGCTGTAATTTACTTAATAAATTTTGTCTTATGTTCACGTGTTTTTTTTATTTACTCAAAAAGGGCTTTCACGATTTTTATCAAACTGGGTATTTTATGTATGTATATGCCCGCGATGCGACAGCCGAAATTTCATCAATATTGGCGAAACGGAGGGGGTACTTTACTTAAAGAATTTTATCTAATGTTTAGTTTTTTTTTATTTACTCAACAACGGCTGTAATGATTTTGATAAGACTAGATATTTGGTGTATGTATATGCTCACAATGTGACAGCCGAAATTTCATCAAAATTGGTCAAATGCAGGGGGTTCTTTATTTCATAACTTTTTTTCCAATTTTTACATTTTTTTGGAATATCTCAAAGACGGCTTTAATGATTTCGATTAAAATAATCATTTTTAATCAAAATCAAGTCATTTTTTAATATTATTTATAGAAATGGCAATTAAAAAAACATGTCAATTTCTAATATAAGTTGGTAAGTGAAAGTTGTGTGTTGCGCGCATCGCACCAGATTTTTTTTGTTGTAAGTCGGTTTAATATAATTTTTTTAATCTTTTTAAATAAATTAATTTAATCATCTGTTCTAATTTAATATTAAGATGAATCACTCTTTTAGAAATATGAAACTGGTGTGGGTAAAGAAAAAAAGACCAAAGAATTAAGATAATATATATTATATTGCATATAATAATATATAATATATATTATATTACGAATTACTATAATATATATTATATTATATTTACAGATTAAAAAAATAAACTACCTTCTGGCAGGGTTACTGTTGGAAGGGAAAAAAAAAAAAAAATTATATTAATTCGACATTAGAGCAGCTAAAACTTGCCAGTAGTTTGAGAATTACTGATAGAGCCTGTGCTGATATTGGATTGCGTATTATACAGGAGAGAAACTAAGCCGAAAATAATGCAACAAACCGGTATAGCAGGGCCGGCGTATCGGCCTGCGCTCTCGCAAATAGCACAGCCAGCCATCAAACTTAACCAACAAAATTTACTTACTGTTTGGTATATGTGAATATGATATAACAGCAATGATCTCTTTATATATAAGAGGCTTTGTCCTGACTGGCAGAATCAACGCAGAGCAAAAACTACTAATGATAGAAACTAGAAGTTCGGAATTTAGATTTTAAACGCGATGTAGGTAACCACTAAGAAAGGAATTTCAAAAATGTAATCCCTGAGGGGCTTAAATGGCGAAATTGTTTAACTCTAACGGAAATTTATTTTTGAGATTTTAAACTATAAAATATAGCTACTGATTATTTAAATATTAGTGGTAATCAAATTATGCACACTGTGATTCATATGATTGGGGATGGTGCGGGTTTTTTTCAACTAGAAGTTCGGAATTTAGATTTTAAACGCAATGTAGGTAACCACTAAGAAAGGAGTTTCAAAAATGTAACCCCTACGGGGCTTAAATGGCGAAATTGTCGTTTAACTGTAACGGACACCTATTTTGTACTTCAAGAAAAAATATCTAATTTGGACTCATTTTAAAGATCTTGATACGACGAGTTTAACTCGGAAGGGCCTACGGGGCGTCAAAAACCAAGTGTTTTAAAGCCGAAAAAGGAAACTTTCACGAGTAAGCAATGTTTTGTTTCGGAGGTTTTAGTGAACTCTCTCCATTGCGCGACTCCCTCTCTTCTACCGAGCAGCTTCCCCCTCTAACATTCCACCTGCCGGAAGCTCCGATTCTGCTAAATCTCCTTAATATCAGTTAACACATTATATTGAATCAATACCAAGATAATGATCACAGAATTGATTTTAAAGGCTCGCGGGCAAAGCCACGGAATGCTCCCGACGGGGAATGATAGTCTTTGTATATGCATAAAAGAAAAATCGTGTCCTGATGTTTGTCGGAGGTAAATTCAGAAACCACTCCACCGATTTTGAGGAAATTTAGCTCATTGTGTATAGTTTGTCTCACTTAGAAGATAGGATAGTTTTCATCTCGATTATTGGCCACAATATTTCTTTTACTGCGAATTGAATGCTTATTATACAACAGTTGAGTGTGATTATTTGTGAGTTCTATAAATTACAACATATAGCGGTGTCAGATGATTTATTGACATAACATTTAATTTTCATTCGTTATTTAAGGTGTTTCCACCGGCTCTTAATACCGGTGATGCGGCAGGGCGAGAAGCGCTGGGATCTGATAGAGACCTGCCTTGCCTCCCACATGTGGGTGCTAGGGCTCCACTCGGAGATCCCTTGGCTCAATGTAAATATTGTACATAAGTGTGAATGTGTTTTCTTTTTCTTTTTTAAGTTATTTATTTTTTATTTTATCCTTTTTATTTCCATATTTGGTTATTCTTTAGTTATTTTGTATGAATGTATTCTTATATCACTAATACCAAATGCCCTAGAGTGTGGCAGATTGTATTATTTCTTTTCAATAATTATTTCTTTTCAATAAAAATAATTTATTAAGAAAAAAAAAATTTAAGGTGGGCAAGCATCCTGTAGCTGTCTATTTTTTCTGGCTTGGACTAGGAAAATACGTGTTTTTCGCGTGGTCTTTTGACGTGTTTGGAAAAAATCTAATCTGTTTTAGCAAAAGACAGGTACAATAAAGAGAAATCGTTAATTCTAATAATAAAAATCTGGTGCGTGCGCGCAACACACAACTTTCACTTACCAACTTACTTAGATTAGAAATTAATTCGTTAATTGCCACTTCTCAAAGTTATACATTTTTCCACATTCATTTCTTATTTTTCTTTTCATTTGCTCAAAAGAAAACACTAATTAATTTTATTATTATTTAAAAGTTTTTACTTGTGATAATTCGGCAATGCAAGCACAATACTCCAAGTCGTATTTTATAATTCCCTATGTACTTGTTGAATATTTCATTTATTTCCCATGAAACAAATAATTCTCATTAAATGAACTGAAAATCTTTAATTATAACGCATTGGTCTGTCATTAAAGGCGTACGGCGCATGCGTGAGCTCAAGGTGTTTTATGAGTTGACGGAATATTTTTCTTTTTTTCTCCTGTATTTGTTTACTTGATTTTTTTCATATATCATATTTAGCCATTTCTTATTTTTAAGGCGTGATGAGAGACAGTTAATTTCTCAATATAAACTAAAACAAAGGTACTTCATAGGAAAAAAAAAGGCCCCTTCCCCATTTAAGCCCCCTTCGAACATTTTAATACTGATAAGACTTACCTGATATTATTTAACACCTAATTTTCATTAAACAAGACGAATTTGATCAAAATCATTAAAGCCGTTTTTGAGATAATCGAAAAAAAGGTAAAAATTGGAAACAAAGTTATGAAATAAAGTCCCCCCTCCGGTTAATCAATTTTGATGTAATGTTGGCTATCGCATCTTTGGCATATACATACATCAAATACCCGGTTTGATCAAAATCGTTAAAACAGTTTTTGAGTAAATAAAAATAAACACTGGAAAATTATACAAAATTTATTAAGTAAAGTCCTCCCTCCGGTTGATCAATTTTGATGTAATGTTGGCTATCGCATCTTTGGCACATACATACATCAAATACCCAGTTTGATCAAAATCGTTAAAACCGTTTTTGAGTAAAAAAAAAAAAAACACTTGAAAATTATACAAAATTTAATAAGTAAAGTCCCCCCTCCGGTTGATCAATTTTGATGAAATTTTGACAGCCATATCTCGGGCATATAAATAGATCAAATACTCAGTTTAATCAAAATCGTTAGAGCCGTTTTTGAGAAAATCGAAAAAAACTTAAAAAGTTATTAAATAAAGTAAACACACACACACACACAGACCATTTCGCGGGACTTGGTTAATTGGACTCAGGGGACCCAAAAACGTGTATTTCCGTTGAAAACAGGAAGTCGAAATTTTTCACGATCGCAATACTTCCACTTACTATGTATTTCATATAGGTAAGTGAAAGTAAAAAAGAAATCTAAACTATTGTTCTAAAAAGTTATTAATCAAAGTTATCAACCTCATTCATAAAATTAAATTTTTATGTCTTGATAAGTTTTATTATAAGAGCATGCAGCATCATTAGATATTAGAGATTCCTCCCGCTCCGTGCTCGCTTTTCATAACCTGTTTTAGGTAGAACTTACTGATAAGATAGCTCACATCATCATGTTTTGTATTCTGAATTTAATTAATATGTAGGTACTATGGTAAAAGATTAATTTGCTACATTTTTGCTTACTGTCTATTGTGATGGTACTAAACCCAATTCCAATTATATTCTTTCCTTTCAAAGTTATGTTATTTATGTTTAATCTCACCTCTGCTGAAATAATCTAGAAAGAGCAAAATGAATGGATCATTAATACTTACTATAGTCAAATATGAGATGTAGAAAATAAAAACATTAATCCTTCTAAATTCTTTACTGAACAATTTTAAATTTTGCATAAAGTTCTATTTTAATACATTAGGTGCGGCGGCGTATTTTAGGGGTATCATGAATTGGACGGTATCCGTCCCCGACGTTCGACTGCTGGGATGAGACGATATCGGACGTCGGGGTCCGATGGGAATACTTCGACGAAAGCGTTATCTTTTGATTAAAAGGGAATTAAATGAGCGTCTCAAGGGCATTATCTCTTGGTAAGGATTGGAACTAGGCATAATAGGCGAAGGGCAGGCCGATACAGGATTTACGCCCTTCTTTATCGAAAATCGGACCTCGGAGTCCGATTCTAAAAAACAAAAGAATTTCAGCTGTTAGCAACATTTTCTGCACCAAAATGCAATAATCTCATTAAAATTTGACTAAATTGAGTATTTGAAGTGTTCGGACTTTTGGAAATTTTCATGTGAAAATCGGCTGTTGAGAAGGGAATGTAAGGCTTCGGACCCCGGGGATCGATGCCGCACCTAACGTGTTATATCCGTTTGGTTTTTAGATTAGCAGAAACGTTTTCATCTTTATCAGGGAAATTTGAGTTGACTGTATTGAAAATATTAAGGTAAATAGTTTAATGCATTCATAGCTACTGAGCCACAGCATGGTCTGCTCGTAATTCAATATATCCGTTTTTCAAAATATGTAGGGGCTTAGCCTTGCCCTCAACATCGAAGTAGAAAGTTACTTTGGAGTAACTGTATTGCCACTTGTAGTTACTTTTTTTAGAGGTGAGAGATAGTCAACTGTTCTTCAATTACGATAGGTTAAATGATGGTCAGGATTTTCAGTTTACAATGATTTTATTGTGGTAAGCCAACGTTTCGATCCAACTTGTGGATTTTCATCAGGGCTAAAAGAAAACAAAGATATGAGTACCTATCTATGCTAGAGGGTGACAATAAATGGATACATTTCAGAACTGATAATAATATAAAAGATGGTGTATACATGAATATTAAAATAAGTGGCTGGTTAACAAGATAAAATAGAATCTGATATTTACCTACTGAGTTCAGGTGGATACTAAGACTAAAGGTAAAAATAAGGTGAGAGGTAGTGGTAGGGGGTTAGTTTGCCGACTTCAAAGATTATGACGGGGAAATCCAAAGTGAAGGCACATGACAACTGAGTGAACAAAAATATTTTAAAAACTAACAAAATAGATGGTACTGTATACAAATAGTTGTGTCTGGACTCAATAATAACATAAAAATGAGATAATACATAATGTAACAATGCATAAAATATTGCAAAATATACAGAAAGAAGTATACAATACAAAAAATAATAATAGCACGAGATGTACAGAGATAATTGCAGGTACCTATGAAATCAAAACTAGGATTTGAGGATGCGGAAGATGTTAGAATAAGTGGATGAAATTATGTCTTTATCTGTTTTGTGATTTACCGGGTTATTTTTTTCCAGATCGGTGAAAATGGATTCTGAGAGGAGTCGTTTATCGTGGTTATTTAGTTCGTGTTTATGTAGTTTTGATTTCATAGGTACCGCAATAATCTCTGTAACTCTATTATTAATTTTTTGTATTGTATACTTCTTTCTGTATATTTTCCATTTTTTATGCATTGTTACATTATGTATTATCTCATTTTTATGTTATTATTGAGTGTAGACACAACTATTTGTATACAGTATCATCTATTTTGTTAGTTTTTAAAATATTTTTGTTCACTCAGTTGTCATGTGCCTTCACTTCAAAAGCGTTGGAATTCCCCGTCATAAACCTTTGAAGTCGGCAAACTAACCCCCTACCACTACCTCTCACCTTATTATTACCTTTAGTCTTAGTATCCACCTGGACTCAGTAGGTAAATAGCAGATTCTATTTCATCTTGTTAACCAGCCACTTATTTTAATATTCATGTATACACCATCTCTTATATTATTGTCACCCTCTAGCATAGCTACTCATATATTTGTTTTCTTTTAGCCCTGATGAAGATCCACAAGTTGGATCGAAACGTTGGCTTACCACAATAAAATCATTGTAAACTGAAAATCCTGACCATCATTTAACCTATCGTAGTTACTTTTTGTAACTTGGTTACTAATTAGAGTTTTTATTGTTTTTTTGACGTTGTGAATTACAATATTACCTCAGTAAAAAAAATATTTAAACCAACATTAGCGTTCCAATATTATTCAATAAATTTGAAAAGTTACATTTAAAATAAATTCTGCGCTATACCTAATCGTTTAACACGTTTAAGCCGGCGTGTACCACCGGTGGCTCGCACTACAATGCCTCCTCGGCCAAATAATTAGATCTTTAACACTTTGACTGCCGAAAAAGAATACCTACACAATTTTAATATTTAAATCTCTGACAAGAGAACAGTTACTCGATTTCAGGTATCGTGGCAACCAATGCGTTAAGAAAGTAGAAATAATTTCTATATATTTAACGTTAATTCGTTTTTATTTTAATTTATATTTATTTATATTAATATTCATATACTTATAAACGTATAAAAATTTATTTTTTAATAACAATTTTAATTAATATCATATTATAAACATAACTAGTAGGATAGTATTTCTTATTGTTTATTTTATTATTGTTGGATTGCCAGTACTGCATAATGCCCTGGAATAGCTTCCGCCCGTTAGAGCGAAAAGCATTGAACTCAGCCGCCAATGGGCGAGGAGCGTAAATTACAGACCCGGCATGAACTTGTAAATAAATAAAAAAATCCTGTAGCTCTACAACCCATGAAGGTTCTTGGATTCAGTACTGTGTAAGGGAGTTCTGTTTCTTGGTTTGCGGGCGTGCAAGGAGGTGATTTGACCGTGATCGCGCTCAACCGCCTGGTTTTCCACCTTTAATATTTCAATTGATGGTACCCAACTTATAGAGAGAGGCTGGGTTTGCCCCAGAAGTGGACCCTCACGGCCACAGAGAAGAACTGTGACAGAATATTAAAGATATCCAGATAAGCCAGATTCGAACTCCAGACAGCAACTCGATGCCTTACCAATGATCTACCCCGCTCGCACATAATCGTTTAAAATAAAATATAGTTAACAAGTTTTAATTGATAGACTCACCGTCTGGAAAAATGGATTGATCAAATGGCAGTATTTAACTCACCTGAAACAAAGAATATATAAATACATCAAACATAAATATATAATAAAACAACAATCTTCTAAAGATTTTTTTTTTTTTTTGACTGTACGCCATAAGTTTTTTTGATACTTGATCATATTCGATGTTTAAGTAATCATTTTAAAGATTCTTCATTCAAAGTGGGAACAATTCCCCAGAAAATGGCAAGTGAAGAGCTAGGAATGAAATAATACTTTTCTTGTGCGTAACTCAAAAACAATCGAGATGTTTTTTTTTATCTATATAAATCGGTATAAATCAATACTCTCGTAATAGTGTAATTAATCGATACCCCAGCGCGGAATCGAAAAATGGTCATGATTTTAAAATTCAGCACCTCAATTAACCTATGAGCCGAAATCGATACCTGAACAGGTAATCGAAAAATCGATATAATTTTCAAATTCAGCAACCTCATTAGCCTAGAAGTTGACCTTAGTATTGTTAATATCGGGTAAGTTTTAATATAAACATCGATAACTGAGCGAGCCTCAGATTTTAAATCAATTTTATTTTCATTATTAGCGCCTTTTTTAACCTAGAAGTTGACCCCAATATTGTTAATATCGGATAAGTTGTAATAAAAAATCGATTCCTGGGCAAACCACAGATTTCAAATCGGTATTATTTTCATTATAAGCACCTTCTTTAACCTATACGTTGACCTTAATATTGTTAATATCGGATAGGTTTTAATATTACAATCGAGACCTGAGCAAGCCACCGATTTTAAATCGACAGTATTTTCATTATTATCACTTTAACCTAGAAGTTGACCTTAATATTGTTAATATAGGATAAGTTGTAATATAAAAATCGATATCCGAGCAAGACAGAGATTTTAAATCGATAGTATTTTCATTATCAGCATCCTTGATAAGCTAAATATCATTGTTAAGATCTATTTAAGGTAATTTATTATATTCTTGAAGGTTTCCGAAAAAAACGGTCTACTCAATAATGTGTACCAGTGTGATGAAATCCGTAAAAAATTTTTATAAATTCATCATTAAATAATTAAAATCAAGCTTTGACTCTTATATTAGGTATCATTGTGATAAAGATCATATCAGGACTTTTATTTTCTGGCCCGAAATATAAAAGTAATGATTTGATTTTTGTTCATTTATTAGAACTATAAAAGTCCGGATTTGACTTTTATTCTCTTTCCGAGAAGATAAGAGTTAATTAATGTGTTACACCCTTTTTATATAAAATAAAATAAGCATTTCTCTTCTTTATACTAAGATAATATATCCATGATCATTAACAAAAATAAGGGAGGGTAATAATAACTACATATGACCTTTTGAAGCACACGTTCTTATTAATTGTAAGAGGATTTAAGTGTAATTACTTATTTAAACGATTTGAATCACACAAAATATGACATTTACACTTAAGATCAGCTTAATTATATTTTTTCTTAAACTCATTCCCTTTTAATAGATTGAAACAATAAAAAAAAAAAATTTTTAAGACCTAGAAGACATAAAAACCTCATTTTAATAGAAATAACGGCATAAGCTCTTTTTTCCCCAAAAACAGTGATATGTTTTAACGAGTATACATAGTGTAACGATTACATAACCATCACTTTTGTGGCTCATGCATAAATAACATCAATCATTTCCTAAGTAATATGGGGGTAATACATAATTCTATTTACCATAAACCACACAATATTCCAGTTACTCTTAAAGCAAATATGCGTGTTTCTATACATAATAAATATTTAATTTACATGATCCATTGTTTGCTGAATTCCCTATTGTTGTTCGACGTGAAATTGCCTACTGCCAGGGATACTTTGATTTTCAAGTATCGCATCGTGTGTGGTTTTGTTTTAGTACTTAGTACACGAACAATGTTGTAACGTAAAACAAAACCATATGATTACGTCTTTTATATTGATGCGATGCGCGCGACACACAACTTTCACTTACTAACTTTCGAAGTCGACGTGTTTCGATAACATGTAAATGCCACACTTTTCCCCATTTATATACTTATATTTGTATATCTCCATTAGTTATTTGCATCTGTAATGCAAAACTTAAAAGTTCTTAGTACTTTTCGATTCATTAGAGCTAATTTCTTTTCTTGAGGGACCTATAATGTCATCAACAGTCGAGTTTTTTTTACTACTTGCTTGTTTTTTATAGTGATTTGCTTTTTGTAAATATATCGTGAGGTGAATCAATAGAGGTTTATTTACGACATCTAGTAAGTTGTCTCTTATGCCTTTCATGAAATCGAGAACGATTACTGTTCCGCTAAAATCAATATATATTGCCTTCTAAAATTTATTATGGTATTATGGTAGAATCTAAACTAAAATTTAACTAGTTAAATATTATCTTATACCATATTATTTCACACCTTAAATGTTTTAAATAATTTGAGCCTCATGTATTTACTCTCTAAAGTATTTTTTTTTTTTTTTACTGTTAAATGAAATTTTTTATTTTCATCAGTGATGAGGGTTACGAAATTTTGGCTGTCATATCGCGGGCATATACACACATCAAATACCCAGTTTGATCAAAATCATTACAGCCGATTTTGAGAAAATAAAAAAAAATTGAAAATGAGACACAATGTAATAATTGAAGTGCACCCTGTGTTTGACACATTTTGATGAATTTTTGATGTCTCATCGGGGCCATATATACACCACAAAATACCCAGTTTCATCGAACTCGTTAAAGTCGTTTTTGAGTAAATAAAACAAAAACACGTGAAAATGAGACAAAAGTTATTAAGTAAAGTGCCCCCTACGATTGATCAATTTTGATGAAATTTTGACTGACACATCGCGGGCACATACATACATCAAATACCAAGTTTAATCAAAATACAAAGACAGACACACAGACCATTTTGCGGGACTTGGTTAATTGGACTCTGACGTGTATTTCCGCCGAAAACCGGAAGTCGAAATTTTTCACGATCACAATAATTTCCCTTACTACATATTTCATATAAATTTAAGTGTAAGTAAAAAAAATTATTTTTAAATAATTTATTTTTTTAATTATATTAAAAAAATTATGAAATAAAGAGCACTCTACGTTACACCAACTTTGATGAGTTTTTCCTGTCATATCGCGGGCATATACATACTTTAAATACCCAATTTAATTTATCAAAATCGTTAGAGCCGTTTTTGAGGAAATCGAAAAAAACGTAAAAAGTTATGAAATAAAGTAGGTAAAACCTCCAATTGATCAATTTTGATGAAATTTTTGCTGTCATATCGCAAGCATATGCATACACCAAATAACCAATTTCAGGTTCGTACGGTTTATAGTTTTTTAGCTCTCTTCACACACACACACACACACACGTAAAGTAATCCAACCGTTTAACCAATATTGATAAAATGTTTAATGTCACATCGCGGCATACACCCATACACATACAGATACCCATTTCAGGTTCGTACGGTTTATAGTTTCTGAGCTAGTCTGTTTGCGCATACACACACACAGACATTTAGCGGGACTTGGTTATTTGGACTCTGTTGACCCCAAAACCTGTATTTCCGTTGAAAACTGTCGAAATTTTTCACGATCGCAATACTTTCCCTTACTATACTATTTCAAATAAATGTAAGTGTAAATAAAAAAGTTATGAAATAAAGTGCCCCCTCCGTT
Organism: Aelia acuminata; assembly: GCA_911387785.2. NCBI lineage: Eukaryota > Metazoa > Arthropoda > Insecta > Hemiptera > Pentatomidae > Aelia > Aelia acuminata. Next base: position 1,484,699 of record OU426978.1, read on the forward strand.
GATCAATTTTGATGAAATTTTTGCGGTCATATCTAGGGCATATACATAGATCAAATACCCAGTTTTATCAAAATCGTTAGAGGAAATCGAAAAAAAACGTAAAAAAATATGAAATCAAGTAGGTGATCAATTTTAATGAATTTTTCGCTGTCATACCGCGGGCATATACATATACCAAATACCCAATTTCAGGTTCGTACGGTTTATAGTTTTTTAGCTAGTCTGTTCACACACACACACACACACCTTTTCGCGGGATTTAGTTATTTGGACTCAGGGGACCCTAAAACGTGTATTCTCGTTGAAAACTGAATATCGAAATTTTTCACGAATGCAATACTTTCCCTTCCTATAGTTAAGTGAGAGTAAAGAAGGGGTTAAGGCTAGATGTTAGAACATTTACATAATTATTCTACTACATATTCTGCACGTTTCGTGAATGTTCCAAGTCCTTCTAGAATGTTCTATTTCGGACTAAATGTAAGAAGAAATGGACTGGGTTCTTAGCCTGGCTCTGAAAGTGGAAGCATATGGTCTATTTCTGTTGAATTTATATTGACATACCATGTCACCTAATCTTACTTGATTATCTTAGTTCAGTAGTCATTCGTCCTTCTGGTGTAAAACCCTTTATAACATGTATCTAATGGTTATTCTATAATTATCATGTATCCATGAATTTCTTACCCTTTATTCTTTATTTCGTACTAGCTAGGGTGCCCGGCTTCCCTCCGGTAGTTGTGTGGTAGTTTTAATACCAGAAAAACTTTAAAATAAAAGGAAACAGGGAACAAAATTAGCACCTTCTTGAAAATTTGGTTTTAACTTGGTATCAATATTCAGCAGACATGATATCTGCAGAGTCCGCCCAAATAAGGAACCCTGTATAATTTACAGGGGGTTGAAAATGGTAAATGAACAATTAATTTTGCTTGAGTTATGCATCGTTTTTGATGGTTTCTGTGATTCTCAATCCTTTAAGCCCATTCCAAGTAGTCAGCTGATAATAAGTTATTAGATTATAGTTGAAAAATCTGGTATCCCAGTTGAAAAAGTTATATTTCGAGTAAAACTTAAGCGCTGACTACAATGATGGTCCTATTTGATCCAGAAGTATAGAAACTACGGAAGATTCATAGAAACTTTTTTTATAAGACCTTTCTTCCATTTCAACCTCCCTTAAGAAATCCTCTCGTAATTTGAACGGTTTCTGCTTATCTCGAATCTTACTACTATTACAAAGTGAAAACTAAAATTTCTTGATGGCACAATTTTTTCATAATATTTCTTTTTATCTTGAACTATGAGGGATGATAAAATCTTGAATGCTGTTATTAGAGTTAGTCGTTTTGTCAACTGGAATGCTCATCATACGTAGTAACCAAACCAACTTCCTTTTAATAAATACAATAAGAACCCTTCAAACTTTTTTTTTTTTTCGATTTATATTTAGTCAATTCAACCCTTTTTTTATGTCTAATTTTATTCGCTCACTGTACTACTAAGAAATGTTCACTCATATTGCATTAAATTTACTTAAGTACATATTATATATAGATTAAATGTAATGTGCTGATCATATATTAGCCTTCTTATGAGAATTTTAAGGAATCCAGTTGGTTTTTTAATTGATTGCAGACATTTAAAATCATTATTTTATTTTGAAAGCAAAGGAGAAACTAATTATTTTCGCTTAATATTTTAGTAATTTAAAAAGAACAGCTGAACAAATATATAACCTTTACAAACTGAACTGGATGAATGAACAATAAACATTGAGTGAAACGCAACCTAGCGCTTCCTGGTAGTCTGGAGCTCGAACTAAATTTTTCATTCATAAACTAGTATCTCAATCTCAGATAGGCTAATTACATGGTGCGAGAGGCTTAAAATTGCAGTCCTTCTCCGTTCAATTTTACACTCTTAAGAGAACGGACGTTAAGAGTACGGAAACCTTCTTCTCCGTTACGGGTTATATGGCTAAACGACGACATAACTTCCTTAATCCTACGTGGAGTACGTGGAGTTTTTGAGCCTTTTCGGCACGCACATTGTACACTTTGCATTATAATATATATTGATTATTATATCGCCAATAACCACATTGGTCAATAATAAGATTTTAGATTATGTTTTAGTGTCTTGTTGCTCTTCAAAAACAGAAGCAATGTATAGAATCTTTCTTTATCACCTCCAATTGCCTCTTTTAACAATCTCCAGAGGCTCATTATCGACCTTTTTTTTTTATACAGAGCACATTCAAGTAGCAAATGTTTTACGGTTTGACGAGGGTTGTTGATTTTTCACATATTGTTTCTTCTAGGCCTCTTGGGAGATAGCCAAGGGTGAATTTCCGATTCGGAAAAGCATCGCTTTTTCCCTCCACGATGTCGATTTTTTTGCTGCTGTGTTTAATCTCTGACAATTTGCTATCTATGCTCTTTTTTTTTTTTTTTTTTGTTCGGTACCCCTACCTGGCCATGTGTGGCATACGGGGGGTTACTCTACAGGTGTAACCAAACCTATTCTAACCATGGTGGGAGGGTTGAGATTTATTCCGTGGGGCCTCCACGAAATAAAAGTTATCCCTCCCAGGGCGGATTCGAACCGCCGCCGTTCGGCTCGAGCGTGTAACAACGGGTCGCGCTCCTACACGCTCGGCTATCCCGGCCCTTGTCCCCGGGGTCTACATTGTCCATTATCTATGCTCTTCAAAAACTTCTCCCATTCTAATCATTGCGTTCTCTAGACAGGGTTTAACCAATCTTCTAAGGATAACATTTTTTCCTTTACTACTCCTGGTGCTTCTCCTTTACAAGCCAAATGTGCTGGTGATCACTTTCATTTCCTCAAATGCCTCAGTGTGCTGGGACCCAGCAAATTTAACAAAAAACGATTGATTGTTTAGTTCCTACAATTGATTGACTATTTCTTTAACGAATGCATTCCATGGGCCATATTTCTTAATTTAAATCAATAATTAAGAAAATAATGATATGGTTGAAAACAGTGATATGAATGATAAATATTGATTAAGTGGCAAACGGCTATCACGAAGGGAATAACATAAAGGTGCCTTTATACTCTACGAACTTCACCCTCGAACCTTGCCGTACCTGCGTTAAGCGAACAGCCATTTATACTTAACGTGACGCCTAAGGCCCGATGCACACGGACGACACTTTTCTGCGATGCGGACTATAAGCCAGGTCAGGGGTACCTGGAGTATAATGGTAAATCCGGTCGGTCCATTGTACTCCAGGTACCCCTGACCGGCTTATAGTCCGCATCGCAGAAAAGTGTCGTCCGTGTGCACCGGGCCTAAGCGAACCAATATGGCTGACGCACCCAACGCTAGCTTATGATAAAGAAAAAATCTCCATTATCGATATATTTTATATTATCTGAAAAATTAAAAAATTGGAGACGAATTAGAACGGCGCAATAATATCACAAACAACTCCTGTCACTTGGGAAAAACGAAAATCAAAAGTGACACTAGCGCTACTACCCCCGAACCCAGGCGAACAGACAAAGTACCTAGAACACCCGAACAGTCGACGTGAAGGCTTCACGAAGGTAAAGTTCTTAGAGTGTAAAGGAACCTTAACACCTGTGCAAAGAAACAGAAAAAGGTGTGTCTTGACCTGGTGCACCTCAGGTAGGTAAGGGTAACAACACCTTCACTCGCTTGGAAGGTGTGAAGGTGCCGTTACACAGTGGGAACTTCACCTTCGATCAGATAATCCTCCGAACCTTGACATACCAGCGTACTACGAACAGCTATTTACACTGAATCGTAAAGTCGGCGAACAATGATTTCTGACCGCACCTATGCACCTTAATACAATAATATCTATTACTAAAAGGCGACTGACTTGGAATTAAAAGCTGTTGAACTTAAATAGCTCCAACGCGACATTAGCACTATCCTCGAACACACTGCCGAACGAATAAAGTACCTAGGCCCCACGGTTGGCTCAGTGGTAAGAGCGCTGCGACGTAGATGCAGAGGACCTGGGTTCGATTCCCGGCCGTGGTACAATCTTTTATCTTCTAATTAAATAGAATAAAGTACCTGTTCGTGTGCGTCTCTTATTTACATTTACATTGACGGTGTTCGGAAGAGAAGAGATTGACTTGAGGCACATATCCCGGGCCTGGTAGCAAGAGCTTTACAAGTGATTAGGAAATCTGGGCTCGAATCCCGGGCTAGGCCAATCTTTTCTCTTCTTAATTTTTTTTTTTAAGGTAATAGTAATTAGAGGTGAGAGATAGTCAACTGTTCTTCAATTACGATAGGTTAAATGATGGTCAGGATTTTCAGTTAACATAGAATTATTTGAAATAAAAATACCCCCATCATATATCCCACTTGAACCATTTTTCCCACCTCCACAAAAACCTCGCTAATAAAGAACAATCACTAACTTTTCTATTAAAATGCCGTAAATCATCTATAATACCTAAAATTATTTGTAACCTGTCCAAAAATCTGAAATTAAATTATAAACTAGAAAAAAAAGTCAATACTATAGAGTCTAAATTCAAAAAATCTGTGCTAAATATGTTTATTAAAGATAACTTTTTTTCAACCGGTGACATAAAACAAAAAATTAGCCAATTATATAATTCGCTCTCTACACATTTCTCCGTTGAAGACATTGCGCTATTAAAATCTGCCATCCAAAAAATTTATACCCATGCTAAATCAACCAAAAAAACCTCCCTCAGTATCCACCTGGACTGAGGTGGATAGCCCTGATGGGTATCGTGGTTAGGTACAGTAGCTAATATGGAGGGGTTCTCAAAGTCGAAGGAATGGTTGTGGGCTGTAATGAATCCATTCATTCATCTATTCATTTCTGTAATGTATCCATTCATTGTCACCCTCTAGCATAGATACTCATATATCTGTTTTCTTTTAGCCCTGATGAAGATCCACAAGTTGGATCGAAACGTTGGCTTACCACAATAAAATCATTGTAACTGAAAATCCTGACCATCATTTAACCTATCGTAATAGTAATTAGTTAGTAATACAGTAATCAAAGTTTGGGTACCGGTAATCCCTTCAGACGTTACGTTGTTTTAGAGATTATGCATCTTAATCTAATATAGGGGAAAGTGCACCATTTTGGGATGCCTGCCTAATATTGGTTTCTAGATATAGTTTGTACTACAACCTCGTTTTTTTTTTTTGTAACATAATAAACATGTATTTATTTACAATATTTATTTTTGTCAATATCTTCTGAACAATAAACAAATTTTCCTTTATATATTTTAATTTATATCATGGTCCCTGATACGGGAGATGTATCCCATATTAAGAGCCTAATTTTGAAACGTATTAATTTTACTTATCTCACATTAACCATGATTACGAATTTCAAAAAGACGATGTAGGATGTTTTTCATATTTTATCCGGTCTACTACTACTGTTTAATATACATTTTTTGAATCGTCTAAGCAATTTAGAGCAAAAGCAATCAAATATTTAAAAAAATTATCCCATAATAGGGAACTTTCCTCTACACCAGTAGCTTACATGAGCAACTTCTCCTGATTTTATTTAGACGGTTGAAATTTAAGGCCCGGTGCACACGGACGACACTTTTCTGCGATGCGGACTGTAAGCCAGGTCAGGGGTACCTGGAGTACAATGGACCGACCGGATTAACCATTATACTCCAGGTACCCCTGACCTGGCTTAGAGCCCGCATCGCAGAAAAGTGTCGTCCGTGTGCATCGGGCCTAAATGTAAATCGTGGGCTTCTGCAAGGGGTAGGTCAGGGGAGGGCAGTTGAAATCTTGTGGACACCCTTGATGTGAATTAGAGTGGTGTTTGTGAAGTACCTTTGGACTCAAAATTCGATTCAATTTGTTTTCGAAATCATGAGTGATAAACCTTCTTATTTTCTAAAAACTGCAGCCGGTAGGATTCTAGAGAAACGTATGGTATAGTTATTCCATAAAAGCGCTTTAAATTTATTTATACGACATAATTTCATGCAAAGAATGTCTAGAAAAAATGTTAAGGTGAATAGAAAGCATTAATTTTCTAATAAAGTTAAATCTAGCGAGGATAACTAACGTTTCAAATTATTGAAAATAGTTTGATGTAAGGAGAGATAAATACCTTACTGGGAAGGAGTGCTGCCCTACTTTGTAGGCTTGCTAGTAACCCAGCAAACATATCAGTAATTTAAATTCAAAGAATAGCTTTTATTAAAATTAGAGAGCTATTTTTTTTTACTTTTTTGCATAAAATTGTATTAATTTCTAGAAATTAAATTGCATTAAAAGTAAACTCTTTTGATCAACGTAAAGAATCCATTCTAAACATCTGAAAAGAGAATTGATGTGATTCACGAGACTAATCCCTGTTTGAATATAAGCAGCTCGTCTCCTATTTTTTATTTTTCGTCAAAATTTCATCAAAATTGATCAATTAGAGGGGGCACTTTACTTAATAAATGTTGTCCCATCTTCACGTGTTTTTTTTTTATTTACTCAAAAACCGCTTTAACGATTTTGATTAAACTCGGTATTTGGTGTATGTATATGCCCGCGATGTGACAGTCAAAATTTCATCAAAATTGATCAATTGGAGGGGGCACTTTACTTAATAAATGTTGTCCCATTTTCACGTGTTTTTTTTTATTTACTCAAATACGGCTTTAACGATTTTGATCAAACACGTTGAGCCCTTAATGCGAGTAGGCCTTTAATGACAGAACATTGTTTATAATTAAAGCCGTTTTGTACATTTAATGGAAATTATTTGTTTCATGGTAACTAAATGAAGTTTTCAACAACTCCATAGAGAATTATAAAATCAAACAGCTTGGAGTATTAGGCTTGAAATGCCGATTTATCGCAAGTAAGAACTTTTATTTAATAATAAAAAAATTTAGTGTTTTTTACAGAGCAAATAAAAACAAAAATAAGAAATGAATGTGGAAAAATGTGTGACTTTGAGAAATTTAAATTAACAAAATCTGGTGCGTTCGCGCAACACACAACTTTCACTTACCAACTTACTTAGATAACAAATTGACGAGTTTTGTTAGATATCATTTCCCAAAATCACACATTTTTCTGCATTCATATCTTATTTTTATTAATCGTTAAAGCCGTTTTTGAGTAAATAAAAAACCCCGTGAAAATGATACAAAATTTATTAAGTAAAGTCCCCCCTTCGGTTGATCAATTTTGATGAAATGTTGGCTATCACATATTTGGCATATACATACATCAAATACCCAGTTTGGTCACAATCGTGAAAGCCGTTTTTGAGTAAATTAAAAAAGCACGTAAAAATGATACAAAATTTATTAAGTAAAGTGCCCCCTGCGGTTGATCAATTTTGATGAAATTTTTACAGTCATATCTCCGGCATATAAATACATCAAATACCCAGTTTGATCAAAATCGTTAAAGCCGATTTATAGTAAATAAAAAAAACACGTGAAAATGTTACAAAATTTTTTAAGTAAAGTCCCCTCTCCGGTTAATCAATTTTGATTAAATTTTTACAGTCATATCTCGGGCATATAAATAGATGAAATACTCAGTTTAATCAAAATCGTTAGAGCCGTTTTTGAGAAAATCGAAAAAAACCTAAAAAGTTATTAAATAAAGTACCCCCTCCCTTAGAGCAATTTTGATGAAATTTTTGCTGTCACATCGCGGGCATATACCTACACTAAATACCCAATTTCAGGTTCGCACGGTTTATAGTTCTTGAGCTAGTCTGTTCACATACACACACACACACACACACACACACACACACACACACACACACACACACACACACACAGACCATTTCGCGGGACTTGGTCATTTCGACTCAGGGGACCCCGAAACGTGTATTTCCGTTGAAAACCGAAAGTCGAAATTTTTCACGATCGCAATACTTCCACTTACTATATATTACATATATATAGGTAAGTGAAAGTAAAAACAGGTCAATTTCTAATCTAAGTAAGTTGGTAAGTGAAAGTTGTGTGTTGCGCGCATCGCATAGATATTTTAAATACTTAGTCAACACTATATTTAGTTCTATAATCGTAGAGTGAGAATAAAAAAGTTTGGAATAAGTCCTGAAATTTATATAAGAAATGTAACTTGCAATTTTTTTTCTCCCTCTATATAAACATATTTTTTTATTCTAAGAACTGGAACGGTCCCTTTGAGTGATCCCTTTTGACCTGAAAAAAGGCAGCTATTGGGATCTTGGACACTCCTAGGTAGTGAGTGAGTGACCTTTTCAGGTTAGCTACTTAACATAAGGCAATAAGTAGTAGTCAAGCATGTGACCTGATTGAGTGAAGGTAACGTTTGTCATTATTTCAGGATTTCCCGTCTTATATGACGAGTTGATAGCCGACAACTTATCTACAAATACTCAGGTTTTATATTCTATATTCATATAACAATTACAAGGGGTTACAACTTTTTTTTTGTTAAGGAAAATAATTATTCATTTTTTTTATTTATTATTATTTTTCATTTATTCATCCAGGAATAGGGTAAACCGTACAGTTATTGGCACCCTTAAGACTAAATTTCAGTGGTGACATTAAAAAAAATACTTCCTATGAAGGGATCTAATTAAAACTTCCTATAACTCCTCTTTATCTGTCCTTATAAAGACTCAAGAGGTTTTTTTGGGTCAAAAGCTCAATAGTTTTACAATATGGCAATATTTATTGTTAAAAGTGCCAAATCTAGTTATTGGCACCCTGTGGATTTAATTGTGAAATCTTCCCTATAGTTAGTTTGTTAAAGTCTTACTTAATAGATAACTTAGAGGACCCTTCAAACATTAGACTCATGTATAACTTGTAATAAAATTAGGTCTTGTTTACCTATTTCTTTAAGTTAAAGTTGGGGTGCCAACAACTGTACTGAGTGCCAATAACTGTATGGTTTACCCTATATTATAACAATAATGCTTTCACCTATACCAAAAGTTAGAATTAATTTTTTTTTTATACCATTAGTAACTCTATGGAGAAATATTTTATACTTGTTAAGATTTTATTTACTTGGATTAATCTTGATTACTACATAATGTTGTTAATTATTATAATATCGTTGCTAAAAGAGACAATTAAATCTTTATCATGTAATTAGTGATAATTACACTATAGTGAGTAACAAAATAACGTAAAACGGTGTCACCTGTGATTTAGTGGTTAGCATGGGAACCTACAATACTAAAGGTCGCAGGTTCGCGCCCAGCGGTGGCCCAAGGATTTTGTAATGGGAGTAAAAACTCCTTGGCCATGCCGTCCCTCGGATAGGACGTAAAATGGAGGTCCATTTTAAGTCGCAAGCACGGAAAAAAAAATAATAAAAACTACCTGATATTAAGAGTAAATAATTTTCATTAAACTATTTGATGATTAATTTTTAACTAATTAAAAAACAAAAGTGCTATGTTTAGGGCATAATAACTACAAAAAAATAAATAAACAAAAATACCCAAAATAATCATCGTAAGCGATGTACAAAGTTAGCGGCAAGCTGCACTTGCAAGCTGCACTGCTATTGCACTTATGGAATATGGAAGAAAATTCATTATCGCCCTATTTTGTTTATATTAGAAAAGGTAAGTGTGCTCCAGAAGCTCATAGAAAATTTTGCTTTTGCTTAAATGAATGGATCTAAGCGCATGCGAAATTAATTAAAATTTCTGCAACATTGTCGCACGCATACATTGAGCAACGCGTTTAATGACGCACGTTGTTTATTTTAACCTCAGTGGGATTCCGCCTTGAGATTCGTAAAAAAAAAAAAAAAAAAAAAAAAAAAAAAAAGGGTTTACGCAGAGAATTTTCGGAGAATCCAAATTTTAAATTTTCCACTAAACTTCTCAATTATAAAACAAAGCTTAAATGAATGGATCCACGTCAAAGGAAACATGAACGAAAATAATAAAAAAAAATCTGGTGCGTGCGCGCAACACACAACTTTCACTTACCAACTTACTTAGATTAGAAATTAATGCGTTTTGTTAATTGCCACTTATCAAATGAACAGAACAGTTTAATTATAACGCATTGATTTGTCATTAAAGGCGTACGGCGCATGAGTGAGCTCAAGGTGTTTTATGAGTTGACGGAATATTTTTCTTTTTTTCTCCTGTATATTTTTACTTGATTCTCTTCATATATCATATTTAGCCGTTTCTTATTTTTAAGCGTGATGAGATACAGTTAATTTCCCAATATAAACTAAAACAAAGGTACTTTATAGAAAAACAAAAAAAGCCCCTTCACCATTTAAGCCCCCTCAGAACATTTTAATAATGATAAAGCTTACCTGATATTAAATAACAACTAATTTTCATTAAACACAACGAATTTGATAAAAATCGTTAAAGCCGTTTTTGAGATAATCGATCAAAAAGGTAAAAATTGGACAACATTTATTAAGTAAAGTCCCCCCTCCTGTTGATCAATTTTGATGAAATTTTTACAGTCATATCTCGGGCATATAAATACATCAAATACCAAGTTTGATCAAAATCGTTAAAACCGTTATTGAGTAAATAAAAAAAACACGTGGAAATGATACAAAATTTATTAAGTAAAGTCCCCCCTCAGATTGATCAATTTTGATGAAATTTTTACAGTCATATCTCGGGCATATCAATAGATCAAATACTGAGTTTAATCAAAATCGTTAGAGCCGTTTTTGAGAAAATCGAAAAAAACTTAAAAAGTTATTAAGTAAAGTACCCCCTCCCTTTGAGCAAATTTGATGAAATTTTAGCTGTCACATCGCGGGCATATACATCCTCTAAATACCCAATTTCAGGTTCGCACGGTTTATAGTTTTTGAGCTAGTCTGTTCACACACACACACACAGACCATTTCGCGGGATTTGGTTATTTTGACTCAGGGGACCCCAAAACGTGTATTTCCGTTGAAACCCGGAAGTCGAAAATTTTCACGATCGCAATACTTCCACTTACTATATATTTCATATATAGGTAAGTGAAAGTAAAAATTAAGTTGGATAACAGACATAACGTGACTCAATTTGATAAAGGGATTAGCAAATGACAACATCGCGATTCGTAATATACTGGTATATTACCTTTTAAAAGTTCCATGACCCGATCAATTTGTACTTAGTTAAAAAAATTACAGCTTTCTAGTATAAAGATGTCTTATACATCATATATCATTTAATAGTCCTTTTGGTTTATAAGTCACTGTGATACACTTCTTATCTGATGAATAAACTTCTAAGGTGGGTTGTGTATCCTGTCCACAATATGTCAACGACTGTTACTGTACACAATACCTGTTAACTCTTGTTGAAACTAGCTTAGTATTATGTTTGCTATTGCACTTATGGAATATGGAAGAAAATTCATTATCGCCCTATTTTGTTTATATTAGAAAAGGTAAGTGTGCTCCAGAAGCTCATAGAAAATTTTGCTTTTATTTTATGGGAAAAGAACGTCAAATTTGGTTTGCCAAATTTGATTCAGGAAATTTTGACATCAATGATGCCCCATGGTTTGGTGGCCCAGATGAAATTGAAACGAGCAATGTTAAGGTCATTGTTGATCAAAATATCATTTAATCCGCGCGAGAGATTGGTGTGGCCTTAAATGTGACGCACTCAAGCGTAGAAAACCATTTACGCATCCTCTGATATGCTTTAAGGCTTAATGTTTGTGTCCCTCACTCCCTGACAGAAGTTGCAACATGCAACACGCATTTCTGTCTGTGATTCACATAGAAAATGGCAACAAAACGATCCATTCTTGAAAAAAGTTGGTAACAGGAGATGAAAAATGGATCTTATACGATAATGTAGTCTGTAGAAAATAATTGGGACCATGTAGAGAAGCTCCAAGAAGAATGTACAGTACCGGTCAAAAGTTTAGACACACCATTAGATTTTGTAAAATAAATGAGTAACAACATTTTATTTATTGGACAACGTAACAACTATAATTTTATTTTTAAATTATTTATAACTAGCTTTAATATCCCGGTTTCACCCACGGAATTTTGAAAACAATGAGAAAAGCCGTGGATCCAGAAAGGTTCGTTAGGACAGAAATGAGATTTTTTTTTACTCCAACGGTTGATTTCGTAAAAATCTAATGTAATGCGAGATCACAACGATCTTTATAACAAAAAAATAATATACCCACAGATTGTCTGTTATGCTATTTTAATATGGACAGGCATTCGTACCTGGTATGAAAGAACAACAGAGCGAAATTTGGAGAATTTAGGACAAACGGTATGGATTTCTATAAAGAACAAACAAACAAAAAGAATTTAATCTTTATATAGATTGTATTCGAAACAATCATATAATTTTTGAATTGTTATCTCTTGAGTTACAAATATTTTTTTAAACTAGAAGATTGTAAATTAAATACAAGTGAGTCTTAACTTTTGACCGGTACTATATGAATGCATCTAAAGAAGAAAATGCTTTCTATATGCTGGGATTTCAAGAGTGTTATTTTCCAGCAGAAGAAAAACAATTGATTCAACTCTGTAATGCTCAAAATTATCAAAAGGGGACAAATCAATTAAAAATAAACACCCAGAAAAGGCAAATCAGTGCTCCGCGCTAACAAGGGGCATACGTCACATTTCCCTCTCCGATTTTGATGAATTTGGTGATTCTACATCGAAAATATAAATCGACACGTGTCCGGCCGTTCCAGTGAATGGGACATCTGGACCGAGAAATTAAATATTTTAGGTTCAAAAATCGTTAAAATTGGCTTTAACAAAACAGTCATTGCTCCATTCTACCTGAACCAATTTTAAAACCTTCAGGGATTCTTCCGCTTCTAAAATATATTAGACACGTGTATCGGGATTTGTCACAATTCATCCTAGTAAGGCCAGAGCGTCACATCAACACAATTTACTAACGCAAGCCTCAAAAAGCCTCAACTTTGATGTGATTCTCTGGCCTTACTAGGGTGAATTGGGACAAATCAAAAAATTTGTATCAAAATCGGAGAGAGAAATGTTACGTGGTCCCCTTGTAAGCCCAAACCTCATTGGTAACAATGCAATACATTATTTCTAAGGTTAATAATTATAGGTCTAATTATAAATTATAAACCTGGATCCAAGCGACGACCACTTATTCCGGTCTTGGCAGAACAGTTTTTTTTAACAATAGACTTCATACATTATATGAACATGGAATTATGCGGTTGGTGGAAAGATGGAAATGAGTCATATTAAATAATGGTCAATAGATCGTCGAATAGATTCAAATAAATTTTATGTCAATAATACACTTAGTTTCTTTATATAGATCATCATCCTTCAAACTAGTGTCTGACCGAAACCAAAATTTTAGCCAAAACCGAATTTCGGCCATAGACCTAGTTTCGGGCCGAAACCGAAACTTATTTACGTGTTTATATATAATACATATAAGTGTGTAATATGTCTAGTTTAGCAATAATATCAATGAAAACTTATAAAATAACAGTAATTTAACTCAATTATTCATTTAATAAGTGAGATGGTATACAAGAGTGGTAAAACAGGTGTATTAGTTATAGGATCGGATCCCAGCCCCGTCCTTCCTATTACGGCTGGTCCCCGTGGAATGTTAGACCATACCACCTCATCTAGTACAGCCCTAAAAGTTAAAATAGTCTTGAAATAATAGGCTGATATTAATAAAAATAATCGTATTATCATGTCAGGGTGGCGGGATGGCCGAGTGGCTAAACGCGCTAATAAATACGCGTTGCCACTGACAACGGGACAGATGATTTGAGAACCAGAAGATAGCAAGTTCAAAACCCGGAGCCAGGGGAAATTTAATAATACTCGGCATCAATCCCCCACCCTCTCCCCTGGCCCGGGAAACCCCGTATAGCCTACACGGCGAGGAAGGGGTGGACCAAAAAAAAAAAAAAAAAATTATCATGTCTAAACAACAAATAATATAGTAAAACTTTGCCATAATAAAGCCGATAGAATACAAAATGACGGCCTATTGAATTCGAAAAGCTGTATCTCAGAAGCTATTTAGTCTACTGAGTTAGTTTTGGTCTCAAATATTAGCAGATGTAATCTAGTGAAATTTTATATGAATGAAAATTTATAGAATAGTTTTTGGTCGAAAACGTGCTTCCTTATGGTAAAAATTGAGACAAGTTTTAGGGATGTTATTGGTGAACCGCTGGGGGGAAGGGGTTTCTCCGACAACAAATTTAAGTTTAACTATTTAGGATATATATTCTTATTTAGTGTTAATCTTATTTTTTCTATAAATCAATTTTCATTATTATTAAGGACATAATTAAAAGCACTTAAAGATTCTTAACGCTCAAAGTAAAGAATAAATACTATTCCTTACACTTAACGTAAATAATTCTGTATAAAAAGCAAGCTTTCATTACATGTTAAGAGTTGATTTGATTTACGAGGACGTTTCTGTATGTAACTATCAAATTTTTGTCTCCACACCCAAATTAAAGTTTTCGATCAATTAAAGATACCAAAAGAATGAGAAAAATCTGCGTTCTAACGAAATAAAATTTAAGTGTAATTAACTAAAATAACAGATACTTCCCACTATTAAATTCAAGGGTGTTAAATGCCATGAAAGAGATCGAGCTTACAAGCTGAAATCGTGTAGTCCTACTTCCTTCTTGGAGATATCGGACACAGGAGCTAGTTTCGGCCAATTTTTGGTCACTACTAATAATGGTCACTACTTCAAACCGAAAGGATTTATTTGCCCACCCAATATATTACTACCGATGCTCAATCCTAAACATTTTCATCCTAAATCATCAATTCCTCTAAATAATAAGAATGAAACAGACAATATTCAACACTTTTTCAGATCATGTACTGCTTTAAATCCGATAAGAATTCAATTTCTTATAAAATATTCTAACATTAAGAAAAGTGATAGAAATCCTCCAGGACATTTTTAATAATCACAGACTATAATAAACTTAAAGATATTTTTATTATCATTTTACAAGGTGCTAAAACAAGGAGTTTCGTAAAGTTTGATTAAATGCTGTAGTCATCGGGCTTATCTTTAAGTTTTATTTGTATTGTCATTTTTGGCCGTTATCATTCAATTATAATATTGATTAGATAATAATGATATGATATTTTACCAACGTATAAAACTATTATTTATTGTATATACAAATGTTTAAGCAGGCACATTTTTTTAAAGACGAACTCCTTTCTGCAAGGTGGTTTAAAACCTTTCGAACAATAAAGATTAATATATAATTTAAGGTAATTCTAAAATGTCACCTGTGGTGTTGTGGTTTGCAAAGAAATCTACAATACTAAAGGTCGCGGGTTCCCGAGGTGGTCCTAGGATTTTTTAATGGGAGTAAAAAATCCTTGTCTATGCCGTCCTTCGGATAGGACGTAAAATGGACGTCCCGAGCCTGTACGACGTCAGGTACTCATTAAAGATCCCTATCCTAATTATACCTGTATAGGCAATTAGGACTCCCAACGTAGCATCGTCCGATTAGGCTTGGTGGCATAAAGTGACTTTAAACAAACAACTAAAATAAGTTGACACTGCTCCAATAGTTGACATTTTCCACAAAAAGTGTAAATAATAAGATTCAGGGTTGATTATTTTGATTCAAAAATAGTTAGCTGTGATACCATCGACAATAGTTTGATGATAACTCAAGCTTTTTGTGAGAGAGTTCAGCCATATTTATTCGAATTAGACTAGTATGTAACTTTGTGTGATTTCCCTGAACCAGATAAATAAATTGTTTAAATGTCTATGGACAAAGCATACACAGAATTATAAACGAAAAAAAAACTGTTGTATCAAGAGGAAATAGTGAAATTATAATCATTTAAAACACCAACCTCTCGTAGTTACATTCCCATATTGTTTAAATAACTCCTTGGCAACTAAAATATATACTTAAAATAATTGTGAAATCGTGGAAGAGGTGTCAGTGAAGAGAAAAGATTTGGCTCCGCCGGGAATCGAACCCGGGTCTTCCGCGGTATGCTCATCTCACTTACAAATGGTGCCAAATCCTTCCTATTCACTGACACCTCAAGTTTTGCGAGTATTTACGGGAGGTGGACAATTTTTGTCCAACTTTTGGGCATCTCTTGACTTTCGTCAATTTTAAAATTATTTTATATTAATTTAATCATTATCGTGGATGACCACTCTTGTTTTTAAATTATTTTAAATAATTTATTTTTGAAGAGAAATAACACGTTTGAAAGCGACTCCGGGGTGTAATGGATAAGCATACCGCGCATGTCACACGGAAGACCAGGGTTCGATTTCCGGCGGAGCCAAATCTTTTCTCTTCAAAAATAAATTATTTAAAATAATTTAAAAACAAGAGTTGTCATCCACGATAATGATTAAATTAATATAAAATATATACTGGTTAATTAAGAACCAAAATACATTGCACAATAGATATCGTATTTCGAGCTAAGTTAGAATTCATGAAAAGAGTTTATAAGTAGGCCTGCGAAAATTGTGTGATAAATGCACGGAACATACCAACAATTCGAGATTTTCTAAACCGTTCAGATAGGCTTCTCATAGATTTCTAAATAATTGATCTATAAATTAAATTCACAGAAAAAAATGAACTTTCTCATTAGTCAAGCATAGTTTAAATAACACCTTGACAATCGGAGGAGGTTAACATGTGTTCGTTCACCATTTAAACATACACTCGGATAGTACGTAAAATCACGAGCCTGTGCGATGTCAGGTTCTTATTAAAATGGCTTATGGATGTCACTTGTATGTAAAGATCCCTATCCTAATTATACGATTAGCCTTAGTGGTTTAAACTGACGTTAATTAAAATAACATACACTCAAGATATGAACAGTTAAATACATTTGATACAAAAAAGGGGGGAAAAAATTAAAACTCTCTTTTTCAAGATGAAATAATGAATTAATACTTCTTTTAAACATTCACTTGCCAAAGTTTATTGTCCCGTATGGCTAAAAAAAAACTTCTTGAACGTTGTAAGATTTACTTTTATATACACAAATGTCATATCTTTGATGCGCGGTTATAAGGGCTTGAGTCACTTATTGAGCATTTGGAGATTTTGTTGTAATATTATCGCACGAAATCAGAGCTACTGGTTGGTATTATGGTCTTACGTGAAACTATATTATTTTATAAAAATAACAATTACAAATAATATCAATAATTAGATTTTACACAATGTTTTGATCTTTTCTCCAGCTCTCCTGAAATATTTTGACCGCGCATCAAAGATATAATACTCGAAGCTAAAAAGTTGAAATTAATAAAAATTTACAAACTATTTTAGTGAATTAATGTAAAGTTGAAAGAGGTTGGTATGTTAAAGTTTTGTGGAATACAGCAACATATTTCAATTTTGTTAGACACTACCTTTTTACATATTCTTCATTTTATATAAAAACGATGTTTATATTAAGACGTCATAGTTTTTCATATCTAGTGATAAAATAAAAATAGTTGAAAATTATAATTAATTTTTATTTATAATTAAAAATTATAATACAAACTAAAATGTGAGCAATTATTGCCGTGAGTTTATTTCTTCTTAATTTAGCGGGCGAGTAATTTTTTGTTGTTCTTGTTTTTAATTAACGTCCCTTTAAGCTGTAAAGGCTAATCGAACGATGCTATAGTGCGAGTCCTAAAATTTTTAATGAGTACCTGACATCGCACAGGCTCGGGATTTTACGTCCTATCCGAGTGAATATTTAAATGGTGAACGAACATATGTTAACCTCCGCCGATTGTCAAGGTGTTATTTAAACTATGCTTGCCTGATTAGAATGCTAATTTTACTATTACTATGATTAAGATAGGGATCTTTAACGAGTAACACATCATGGTCACATCGCACAGGCTCGTGACCTCAATTTTACGTCCTATCCGAGGGACAGCATAGCCAAAGGGATTTTTTACTCCCTTAAAGAATCCTAGGACCACCTTTGGATGAGAACCTGCGTAATTTTTTTATCGATTCTTGATTTATTGATTTTTATATAAAATACGAAGAAGAAAAAAAAAAAAAAAAACATTGGTCACGCATTGTCTAAACAACACCTTAACCAACAACAAAGATGATATCGTTCCACTTTTATACATGAAGATATAGACGGACCAACACATTTAACAACTCCTAAAAGTAGAAAAAACAACAACTTAATTTCAAGATTAAGAGGATCAAACATCGACTTTCATTAGTTCTTTTAACCTACTGTTTAAATAACTTATTGAATAATGAGAAAATATGCTGGTTATTATGATTCCATTTCCCCTCATTCTAAGCCTATATCTATGCACAAAAACTATATAAAGGACACACATTTGATTAGATATTTTAAGCTCAAAAGTAAGAATTCACACAAATTTTCTCGAGAGTTAATATTCGTCTACTGGAGGACGCGGAGCGGAAGATTTTATTCGTTGTAAGAGTTACTTTTATCGATTCTTAATTAACTAGTTAATTAGTATTTGAAATGCTCCATAAGAAAATAAGAAGAAGAAAAAAATGAAATTCTCTTTAGTCACGCATTGTTTAAACAGACAAAGACACTGGTGACATCCTTTGGTATAGTTCCTTTATATACGTCGTGTCCTACCTAGCTATACACAGCAGATGTGGACATACACATTTATATATATAAAGATAGAGTAGAGAAGATGATAGCTAGACCTTACCTTCGCGAGAGCCGCTGGGATGAAAGCGAGAAGAATAAGACACGACACCATCCTGCTTGGATTCTACATCGCCACTGCAAGTTCCAGCGCCCCTCCACGCCCCTGTGCTCCAGGAGGGGGGATGGGCTGCCTGGAACTACGTCCAGGAAGGAGTGTGGTGGGCATTAGTGATGGGCAAAACTGTTAATTTTGAAAAACAGTTGCAACTGTTCCCGCTACTTTCATTAAACAGTTTAAAAAAATCAGATACAATAGGTTAAATGATGGTCAGGATTTTCAGTTTACAATGAGTTTATTATGGAAAGCCAACGTTTCGATCCAACTTGTGGATCTTCATCAGGGCTAAAAGAAAACAAATGTATGAGTATCTATGCTAGAGGGTGACAATAAATGGATACATTACAGAAATGATAATAAATTAAAGATGGTGTATACATGAATATTAAAATAAGTGGCTGGTTAACAAGATAAAATAGAATCTGATATTTACCTACTGAGTCCAGGTGGATACTAAGACTAAAGGTAAAAATAAGGTGAGAGGTAGTGGTAGGGGGTTAGTTTGCCGACTTAAAAGGTTTATGACGGGGAAATCCAACGCTTTTGAAGTGAAGGCACATGACAACTGAGTGAACAAAAATATTTAAAAACTAACAAAGTAGATGGTATTGTATACAAATAGTTGTGTCTGGACTCAATAATAACATAAAACTGAGATAATACATAATGTAACAATGCATAAAAATTTGGAAAATATACAGAAAGAAGCATACAATACAAAAAATAATAATAGTACAAGAGGTACAGAGATAATTGCAGGTACCTATGACATCAAAACTAGGATTTGAGGATGCGGAAGATGTTAGAATAAGTGGATGAAATTATCTCTTTCTCTGTTTTGTGATTAACCGGGTAATTTGTTTCTAGATGGATGAAAACGGATTCTGAGAGGAGACGTTTATCGTGGTTAGGTACAGTAGCTAATTTGGAGGGGTTCTCAAAGTCGAAGGAATGGTTGTGGGCAATGGCATGTTCATGTTATAATCATGTTGGCATGTTATTATCAGTTCTGTAATGTATCCATTTATTGTCAAACTCTAGCATAGATACTCATAGCATAGATTTGTTTTCTTTTAGCCCTAATGAAGATCCACAAGTTGGATCGAAACGTTGGCTTACCATAATAAAATCATTGTAAACTGAAAATCCTGACCATTATTTAACCTATCGTAATTGAAGAACAGTTGACCATCTCTCATCTCTACTAAAACAGATACAACTGTTAAAAATAATACTATATGGGAAAAAAGAAAAAAACTGGTCTCATTGGAGCATTCTTTTAAATTATGTTTTAATTTTTGAAATATCTAGCAAGTTCGAATGACAATTTCTCATAAAACATTTAATATAAAATTAAGCTTTATGTAAAATAATGATGGTGGAAGATAGTTGGCCGTAGATATAATGAACAGGAATTGGTTGGGGGTGCGGTCAAAGTAATAAGTACAAATATGTGAGATTTACAAATCTTAATCTAGCCAACGTTTCGACCCAATGTTTAGGTCATCATCAGGGCTTTTCTCACTGCTGTTGGGAGCTGAGTGGTTAGCTGAGAGCCCAACAGCAGTGAGAAAAGCCCTGATGATGACCTAAAATTTGGGTCGAAACGTTGGCTAGAATAAAATATGTAAATATCACATATTTGAACTTATTACTTTGACCGCACCTCCAACCAATTCCCGTTTTTTATGTAAAATAATTAAACAGCACTAAAAATAACTAATAAATCAAAACTTGTAATAGGCTTAATTGATTTTTTGTTTATAAAAATCATGGTTTAATTGAATAGACAATCTGGAGAAAACATAATTTAATAATTAAAACAATTAAGAGCCACATAACACAGAGTAGCAGATTTGCAAATGAATTAAACAGATACAGTACGGGCGCAGCTGTTTAATAAACAGTTTCACTGAAACAGTTTAGAGAAGCAGGCAGAATAAGCAGGTTAACAGGCTGTTTCATTTAACAGCCTGTTGACCGAAACAGTTTAGGAATCTGTTTCTTTTTCAAGGCCACTATTTCATCTGTGTCACGTATCTGTTTCGGTTAACAGGCTGTTAAATGAAACAGCCTGTTAACCTGTTTATTCTCGAAACAGTCTGTTAGCCTACTAATTCTCGCAACAGCCTGTTAACCTGTTTATTCTCGAAACAGTCTGTTAGCCTACTAATTCTGCCTGCTTCTCGAAACTGTTCTAATTGTTTGTGTTTAATTTTTATTATTGTTTACCATTTTTTTTCTCACTACAGTGTTGTATCTGTTTATTTTTTTCCGAAACAGTTAACTGTTTCTGTTTAATGAAATTAACCGTTTCAAATAAACAGATTGTTAATAAAAAACACACCACTAGTGGGCATTGCAGAGGGCACTCTTGAGTAGTGGCATATACAGTGGCTTGATCGAGACAGTTTGGTCAACCTCCTGTGTCCGCCATCTTGTTTTCAAATGTATAAAGGCTTCGACCAGTCCAACAAAGAATTTCCACATTTAGCATTTTTGGCTCAAAAATGTCCTTCTTTATTTGGATCTATTCAATTGATTCCTAAAAATGCAAAAAGACTTTTTTTTTGTCAAAATCAATCCACTAATCGGGTGTAGATAGTTAAATTGGTCAACAAATCTTTGTGTGCTGTTGAATAAACAGATAATATTCAAGACCTTGTTTTATTGATAATATTTATATATTTTTCCATGTGATGAATACTTTAGTTTATTAATAATATTTATATATTTTCCCATGCGAAAAATGCTTTAGTTTACTAATAATATTCACATATTTTCCATGATGATAAGGCCCAATAAATGATAGTTTATTTTAATACCAATTTTCATTCAGAAGCTCCCCAATTAGTAATTTTATTAAATTACCAGGACTTATGTTTCATTAATTCAAAAACAAATTATGACATATATTTTTTCTCTTTGCAAAATAATAAATAAAAATTAAAAAATCAAATAAAAGAGAAACACATAAGAATTGTTATTTTATATTTTACAACACAAAAGAAAAAAAAATTAAAAACCATATTTAGTGCATAAAGCCTTAATGATCTCTTTCTGTTATTGTTAACACATAAATAATTCCTAATTATTTTCTGTATTTCCAATACATAAATATAATTATTTAGCATTGTTTTGATATCATTGAAGATCAATGGTAGTAAAGGTTATAGACCACATAAAATAAATAAAATAGGTATTCAGGAAAAAAATTTAAGGGAGTTAAGCCCAGGAACAATTTACTTTTCAATCTACACTAAACTAAATACGTAGGTACTACAACTAACGACTAAACTATTTTATAAACTTTTAGTTAAAACTATTAACTATGAAAAACACAAGATAATGTTAAAAACAATAAAAAAAGGTGGCAATCGTCCAAAAGTAGACACAATATAGACTGAATAGCATTAGGTAAACAGTACAGTTGAAAACAATATGGCCGCGAAAGCCATAGCCAATTGGAAAACACCTTCATTGACCACACTGTCTCTATCAAGCCACTGTAGTGGCATAGGATACCGATACCAATAATCATTGAAGTACTTGGATCAAATGTTCGATACCAACAAGATATCGAAAGGATAGTATCGATATCTATAAATATTATTGGGATGTTTCACGTGAAATGTACGATTTTATAATTTTTGAAATACATATTATAATTAAGCACTACTTTTCTTTTAGAAACATTAGCTTCCCAATAAATTAGGGTAACTACCATAACTGGGGTCACCTGTGGTATAGCAACCTACAATACTAAAGGTCGCAGGTTCGCGCCCAGCGATGGCCCTAGCCTTTTTTAATGGGAGTAAAAAATCCTTAGCAATGCCGACCCTCGGATAGGACGTAAAATGGAGGTCCCGAGCCTGTACGATGTCAGGTACTTGTTAAAAATCCCTATCCTAATTATACCTGGATAGGCAAAATTTAGGACTTCCACTGTAGCATTGTCCGATTAGCCTTGGTGGCATAAAGTGACTTTAAACAAACAACAACTAAAATAAGTTGACGGTGCTCCAATAGTTGACATTTTGCACAAAAAGTGTAAATAATAAGATTCAGGGTTGATTATTTCGGTTCAAAATTTGGCGGTAATTTGCCAAGTTATACTAGTTAGCTGAGCTGCCATCGACAATTTTTTTTTTTTTTTTTTTTTTTTTTGTGTGGTCTTCTTACAGACATTTGTTTTGCTTGCGGGAGTACAGACAGCCTGGAGGGGGTAGCCCAAACCTCACGTTGCTGCAAGCCATGGTCACCATGGTGCAGCGGCAGACTGCCCATAGCTCCATAACCAATCCCATTGGGGCCAATTTGGCAGTGTCCTTCCCACCGATGGCGTCAGCTCTCTCGGGTTCAAGGACAGTGACAAACTGGTCTAGGTCCAAGGATTATGGTAGCTCAGAGTCAGCAGGCCCCGAGGACCTATATTTCTTTCCCTGAAGCATACCGTCCCTGAACCAAACCTCCGGGCGGTTACTGACATCCTGGAAAACCACACCACGATTCTCGATGAGATACACGGGGAAGGTTCATCACTCCTACGCCCGGTCGGTGTGAGTCGCCTCCAGTAGGCTGACGGGCCTCACATACCCGGGGGTGGGGGTAGACTTGGACTGCGTGGCTTTTATTGGTGGGCGGTCACCCGAATGGAGCGGTAACCCATCCAAGTACTGACCACGATGGACGTTGCTTAACTTTGATTATCTATTGCAAGCGCCCTTGTCCACTCGGCCATCCCGGCCCCCACCATCGACATAGTCAACATCGACAATAGTTTGATGGAAACTCAAGCTTTTTGTGAGAGGTTATAATGGCGAATTTTACAGTGGCCTGAAAACTTGGTTTCTGCTAACCTGTTTCATTAAGGTGGAAGTCGAGTTAAATAAGCTTTTTAGTTGGTTTAATTACTTTTATGGTATTCATTAAGTTCATGAGAATCATTTGATATCCTTTTTAATATATTAATACAATGCTTTAGGGCTTAAATGTAAGTGTCAACTATTAGAACAGAAATTAATCCATAATTTCAATAGTTGACATCGATGTCAACTACCGCCAGAAATAGCAAATAGTGTTCTATCTGGTGGTGGTTTAAGGAAGTCTGAGTCTGGCTGGATGACAGGTTTCTTATTTTATTAATTTATAGTTATTGTGATGAATTTAGTCTATCCATGGATCATCGAGAGCAAAATTGCATCCCCAAAAATCCTATTCCTAAAGTGGCACGCGTCTCATCTGACTCTCCCCACTTCCCAATTCTGCAAAGAACATGTGATACTTGCTATTAGCTGCACTCTATCAAAATGCTACACATTTCGTCCAACCAATGAATGTGGCCATCTTTAATTGTCTAAAAGAGCACTGGAAAAGTGAAAAACGAAACTTTTGGCCATATATTTAATATAAATATATTTATGATACTTATTTAACTGGGTGATCTCATTTTTCGTTTAAATGTGTTTCTTTTGTTTTTTCTCATTTAAGCTTTTGTGTGTAAAATGATTAAATTATGGAAATTTTATTTTGTTTCCATTGTGAATTTACTAGTTAATATATAAAAAAAAAATATTAAGTTTTATTGCAGTCCTTACTACCTATTAAAAATCATAGGAAATCAAAATAATACATGTGTCAACTCTAAAACCATAAATGTCAACTTTCCAAAACTTTTAATTTTGATGTGTCAAATATTGGTTCATTTTAGAAGCTTCTAAGAAATAATTGTTTATAAAAACCACAAATATAGACCATAGGATATTGTATTCCTAGTTTTCTAGAAGGATTGTCCTAACTAAATTCATTACAAAGATTATCCTAACATCAATATATTGGTAAACAGTGTCAATAATATAATAGTTTTTTCTTAAACTGTCAACTATTGGTACAGTTACCCTATACACTTTTTAGAATACCTCCAAATATGAACATGGAAACACGCAATTTGCGTGTAATATTTTTTTATGACTTTATTAAACTCGGTCATTTGGAAAACTGGATTGAATATGACACCGTCGATCAGCAGTCGATTAGACAAAAACATTGATGGTTACAGATACCATTCATGATACCATGAATGGAATCATACGTCATTCCTTTTTGCCTTGAGGTGGGACACACCCTTGCCTCTATAACCCTTAACTACTGAAATGACATTGTCCAAATGCACGCGAAATCATTGAAAAAACAACCTGGATTGGTAAATCGGAAGGGTGCTATCCTACAAGACAACGCTAGACCCCACGTTTCAAAACTTACCGTACATAAATTGAAAGAACTGGAGTACGAAGTTCTTCCGCATCCACCATATTCTTCCGACTTGTAAATTTTGACTTTTTTCAATTTTTCACTAATAACTCGAAAACGATTCGCAGAAGAAATTGTATTCTTTCTAGTTAAAATCGGTTAAGTCTTTTCGTCAAAACCGATTGTCAATTTAGCTAGGTTAGCGGAAAAATGAATTATGCTCATGTTTCAAAGCCTGCATATTAAAGAGGGTTACTCCAAATAAAAAATGTTACGTATAACAGTTGTTGAATATCGAATTATCTGTAAAATGATCTCATCAATTTTAAAATTAGCCCACTCCTGTGGAGACACAGTAATTAAAACGTGAACGTATTTAGCACATAAATAATTTTTCCGCTAAAGTAGCTAAAGTGACAATCGGTCTAGGCAAAAAGACTAAACCGATTTTAACTGTGAGGACCTCAGTCGACGCGAAATTTAATTCCCTTTTATTTTAGAAATAACACAGTTTCTTCTCCGATAAATCGTTTTCGAGTTATTAGCGAAAAATCGAAAAAAAGTTTGAAAATGTCGATTTTGTTCGCCTATAAAATTTGATGGCAACCGCTTGTAACGTTAAAAAAAAATATTAATTGGTTATAAATAAATAAAACA
Source organism: Aelia acuminata (assembly GCA_911387785.2). Lineage (NCBI taxonomy): Eukaryota > Metazoa > Arthropoda > Insecta > Hemiptera > Pentatomidae > Aelia > Aelia acuminata. Next base: position 1,510,408 of record OU426978.1, read on the forward strand.
ATCGTAACAAAAAAAGTGGTAGCTCAGTGGAGGGAGGGGAGGGTTCTTAAATGACTAGTGATTAAAAAAATAAAATAAATTAAGGGGCGCCACGCTATTTATTTTAAGGAAATAGCGAAAACCTAAAGCAATCTGAATAAAAAAAAAATAATTTAAATTTAATAAGTGAAAGATTACCTTAAAATCTCGGAGAGGGCTGTACATAAGATTCAATTTGCAATTTACACTTATGAACTACTTAATGGTGAGTTAAAAAGAAATAAAACAAAACAAATTAAACTCAAATAAAAGGAACTTTTAATTAACACTATATTTACACTACGATATTAAAAATAAAATTTACTCACAATTTCTGTAGTCAGGCCTGATCAAAATCTAACTCTATTCACACAACTAGAAACAATTTAAAGTTATAACAACTATACAATAAAAAAAGAGCAAGGTTTAACAAAGAAATTAAAAGAAAAATATCTCTTAACTCGCCTGTCTTCTCGTAGCTTCGTTGCCAGCAGCCGCTCGGCTTGGCGATTCTCGTCACCGGAATCCCTTCCGTGAACGCCACTATTCTTCAATTCTCTGATATTTAGCGATATAGACCACAACTACGTTAATCACTAAAACAGTCTTATTTTATCATCACTCGTCGAACGCTAGCGAACATCTCTATTTTTCTTGGTTGTTCTAAAAAATCTGGTGCATGCGCGCAACACACAACTTTCACTTACCAACTTATTTAGATTAGAAATTGTCGTGTTTTGTTAATTGCCACTTCACAAAGTCACAAATCTTTCCGCATTCATTTCTTATTTTTTCCTTTTATGAGTAATTTAAAACACACGTGAAAATGATACAAAATTTATTAAGTAAAGTACCCCCTCCATTTGATCAATGTTGATGAAATTTTTACAGTCATATCTCGGGCATATTAATACATCAAATACTCAGTTTGATCAAAATCGTGAAAACCGTTTTTGAGTAAATAAAAATAACTCGTGAAAATGAGACAACATTTATTCAGTAAAGTGCCCCCTCAAATTGATCAATTTTGATGAAATTTTTACTGTCACATCGCGGGCACATACATATACTAAATACCAAGTTTGATTGAAATCATTAAAGCCGTTTTTGGGTAAATGAAAAAAACACATAAAAGTAGGACACAATTTATTAAGTAAAGTACCCCCTCCGGTTGATCAATTTTAATGAAATTTTTACAGTCGTGTTTTGGGCATATAAATAGATCAAATACTCAGTTTAATCAAAATCGTTAGAGCCGTTTTTGAGAAAATCGAAAAATACTTAAAAGGTTATTAAATAAAGTACCCCCTCCCTTTGAGCAATTTTGATGAAATTTTTGCTGTCACATCGCGGGCATATACATACACTAAATACCCAATTTCAGGTTCGCACGGTTTATAGTTTTTGAGCTAGTCTGTTCACACACACACACACACACACACAGACCATTTCGCGGGACTTGGTTAATTGGACTCAGGGGACCCCAAAACGTGTATTTCCGTTGAAAACCGGAAGTCGAAATTTTTCACGATCGCAATACTTCCACTTACTATTTATTTCATATATAGGTAAGTGAAAGTAAAAAACAAATGCCTTAATCACAGCTGTTTTTCAATTAATTACTTTGGTTCCTTCTCTTCTTTTAAAATAAAACATAATTATTTTTATAGCTAAATAAAAAATTATTATATCAAAAAAAAAACTAATACAAAGCTTTTAAAACAACACATATTTTAATTATATACAAAAATATATTAAGCCCTCTTTGATTATTAAATAAAAAAAATATTTTTTTTTTGTTTCTTTTTCGTTACAGCAAACTTGGATTTTCTTACTCAGAATGGAATGGATTTTCATTATGAGTGGTCAAACCTTCTCCTAAAATGACACACATTTTCGGCCTCGGCTCCATGACTATGACAGATGTCAATTTTTTTTAAATTATTAATTGAATTACGTCTCTGTGATGATAACATGAAATTTATTATTCTAATTTTTATAAGACGAGCCTTGGCTGGGATTTAAACCCAGATTTCCGTATCACTAGTAAGGCACATTAGCTACCAGGCAAATATCCAGGTCAAGTGAATCCCTCCTCTTAACTGACCTCTTTCCCACTGATCTTGCGATTTTTACAATTTATACTATACTAGCTAGGGTGCCCGGCTTCGCTCCGGTAGTTGTGTGGCAGTTTTAATAACAGAAAAACTTTAAAATTAAAGCAAATATAGAACGAAATTAGCACTTTCTTGAAAATTTTAACATTGTATCAATATTAAGATTCGAGATCTGCAGTGTCCGCCCAAATAAGGAACCCTATATACTTTATAGGGTGTTGAAAATGGTGGATGAACAATTCATTTTGCTACAACTTTGTCGAGTCATGCATCGTTTTTGATGGTTTCTGTGATTATGAATCCTATAAGCCCATTCCAAGCAGTCAGCAGATAATAAGTTATTAGATTATTAGTTAAAAAAACTATATTTGGAGTACAACTTAAGCGCCGACTACTGTGATGGTCCCATTAGATCCAGAAGTTTAGAAAATACCGAAGCTTCATAGAAACTTTTTTTGTAAGACCTTTCTTCCAGTTCAACCTCCCTTAATATATCCCCCCCCCCCACACCCTAATTTGGCCGAACTCTGCACTTCTCCAATCTTACTACTGTTACTATGCGAAAACCAAAATATTATGAGGGCACAATTTTTTCATCATATTTCTTTTTATCCTGAACTATGAGCGGTGATAAAAGCTTATTGAAAAAATTGTATTATTGGAGTCAATTCATCATTATGTCAACTGGAATGCTCATCATACATAGCAATAAAACCATTTTTCATAACTACATACAATGAGAACATTTCAAACTTGTTATTTTCGGTTTATAATCAGTCTATTCAGCTCTTCTTTTTTGTTTTGTGTCTGTTATTATTCGCTCACTCATATTATATTAAATTTACTTAAGTATATGTTAGGTATTGATTAAATGTAATGTGTTTATTAATTAATCTTCTTATGAGAAAATTAATTTTGTAAAGTATCCAGTCGGTTTTCCAATTGATTGCAGATATGTAAAATCATTAATTTATTTTAAAAGAAAAGGTGAAACTAATTATTTTCGCTTGTTTTTTAAGTAATTTAAAAAGAATAGCTGAAAAAATACTTAACCTTTACAAATTGAACTGGATGAATGAACAATAAACATTGAGTGAAACGCACCCGAGCGCTGTCTGGTAGTCTGAAGCTCGAACTAAATTTTTCATTATTAAACTCCTATGTCATTCTTATATAGGCTAATTACATGGTGCGAGAGGTTTAAAATTCCAGTCCTTTTCTCTTCAATTTTACTCCCTTCAGAGAAAAACGGAAACCTTCTTCTCCATTCCATCGGAAATACACCAAATACACATTTTGGTTCCCACTGAGTCCAAATAACCATTCCAGCAAAATGGTCTGTGTGTTAACAGAGTAGCTCAAAAGCTATTAACTGTACAAACCTGAAACAGGGTATTTGGTATATGTATATGCCCGCAATGTGACAGCAAAAATGTCATCAAAATTGGTCAAACGGAGGGGGTAATTTATTTAATAAATTTTTACGTTTTTCTTTCGATTTTCTCAAAAACGGCTGTAACGATTTTGATTAAAATGGGTATTTCATGTATTAATATGACTGCAAAAATTACATCAAAATTGATCAAACGAAGGTGGCACATTATTTCATAACTTTTTTCCCATTTTTATGTTGTTTTTTTTTTTCGATTTTCTCACAAACGGCTTTAACGATTTTGATAAAACTGGGCATTTGATCTATTTATACGCCCGCGATATGACAGTGAAAATTTCATCAAAAGTTATCTAATGGAGGGGGCACATTACTGGATTGCCGAATTATTTCAAGTAAAAACTATTATTTGATAACGAAAAAAATCAGTGTACTTAAAGAGCAATTGCTAACAAAAATAAGTAATTGAATGTGGAAAAATGTGTGACTTTAAAAAATGGCATTCATCAAAACACGTCAATTTCTAATTAAAGTTGGTAAGTGAAAGTTGTGTGTTGTGCGCATCGCACCTGATTTTTTTTTAAGGGACCTAATTTCATCAACAGTTTTTCTGTTGTATTTTTACTGTTTTTTTTTTTTTTTTTTTTTTTTTTTTTTTTTTTTTTTTTTTTTTTTATTGCGAGTTGCCTTTTGTGAATATATCGTGAAGGTGAATCAATGGAAGATGTATTTACGTCCCGTTGTAAAGTTTGTCTCGCATGCCTTTCTGGGAAACTTAAACGATTACTCTTCCTCTAAAATCACTTAATATTGTATTCAGCAATCTATTATGGAACTAAAGTTTTTAAAATAAGATATAATTAATTAAAGATTATCTTATGCGTTATTTTAGGCCACCGTGGGACGCGAACCTGCGACCTACATACACCATACGTGACCCCAAAAAGAGGTGACAACAGCACGCGATTTTCTCAGGCGGTCATCCATCCAAGTACTAACATCGCCTGACGGTGCTTATCTTCGGTAATCAGACGAGAACCGGTGTGTTCAACGTGGTATGGCCGTTTGCCTTCATCTTGTTATACGGGGAATATGTGTATGTACAAATTGCTCGTCTGTTTGGACATTGTATAGTAAATAATATATATATTGGATGGATATTAAGATAAAAATATATTAATATATAAATCAAACCAATTTTTTATTAAAAAATAGACTAACAACATTTTATTTTTTAATTCTCATTTCACTTATCTTACTTTAAATTTACTTTTGGATTATACATTGAATTAAATGTAATGTTTCAATCAATTAATCTTCTGAGTTATAATTTGCTTAGTAATCCAGTGGGTTTTGATTATTTTCATTTTAAATTACTGTAGAGATGTATGATAATGAATTTATTATACAATAAAAAAGAAATTATTTAAATGTAGTTTCGTGCACGGGCATAACCGCCAGAGAGATGCGTACCCCCCCCCCCCAATGGAAAATATTAAATAAAAAAATCTGGTGCGTGCTCGCAACACACAACTTTCACTTACCAACTTACTTAGATTAGAAATTAATGCGTTTTGTTAATTGTCACTTCTCAAATAAACAGAACTGCTTTAATTATGAACAATGGTCTGTCATTAAAGGCGTACTCCGCATGCGTGGGCTCAACGAGTTTTATGAGTTGACTGAATATTTTACTTTTTTTCTCCTCTTTATGTTTTTTTTATTTTTATCATATCTCATATTTAGCCATTTCTTATTTTTAGGCGTAACGAGAGACAGTTAATTTCTGCATATAAACAAAAACAAAGGTACTTTATAGGAAACAAACAAACAAACAAAAAAAGGCCCACACCCCCCCCAAAAAAGCCCCCTCAAACATTTTAATAATGATAAAGCTTACCTGATATTAAAGAACCGTTTTTGAGATCATCGAAAAAAGGTAAAAATTGGAAAAAAAATATTAAATAAAGTCCCCCCCCCCCGGTTGATCAATTTTGATGAAATGTTAGCTATCGCATCTTTGGCATATACATACATCACATACCCAGTTTGATCAAAATCGTTATAACCGTTTTTGAGTAAATAAAAAAAAACACGTGAAAATGATATAAAATTTATTATGTAAAGTCCCTCCTCCGGTTAATCAATTTTGATGAAATTTTTACAGTCATATCTCGGGCATATAAATAGATCAAATACTCAGTTTAATCAAAATCGTTAGAGCCGTTTTTGAGAAAATCGAAAAAACTTAAAAAGTTATTAAATAAAGTACCTCCTCCCTTTGAGCAATTTTGATGAATTTTTTGGTGTCACATACCTACACTAAATACCCGATTTCAGATTCGCACGGTTTATAGTTTTTGAGCTAGTCTGTTCACACACACAGACACACAGACACACACACACCATTTTGCGGGACTTGGTTAATTGTACTCAGGGGACCCCAAAACGTGTATTTCCGTTGAAAACCGGAAGTCGAAATTTTTCACGATCGCAATACTTCCACTTACTATATATTTCATATATAGGTAAGTGAAAGTAAAAATGTTATTTTACGAACTTATCGGAGTGTAACCAACTAAATTTAATACAATATAAACATAAACTAGTAGTTAATTACAGCATATTTTATCAATTGATAGTACCCAATCGCTTTTCATTATCAGGTATATTGTATATTTGATGAATTATATAATTTTTAATTAAGCTTGAACTCTATTGTTTTTATGAATTCTGTAACAAAGTTAGATCACCCGCAATGTTCACCATTTCGTTTTTAAACCAAGCAGCTTGATTCTGCTTTCCGTCAACTCCAAGAAGTTGATGGAAGGCACTGAAATTAGTGGGATCAGGATCAGAAGGAGAATTTGGATGAAATTCTATCAAGAAATTTCAGCCCACGTACTTCAACATGAAGTCATAGTATTCTACTATATGTATTCTAATTGTGACATAAATTGACATGTTTTGAGAGACTATAAATAACTTTAAAATACATCGTTGGAGGATGATTTAAATGTCCCTAAAGTTGTTTTTAGGCGTTATTATTCCTACCTACCCTTTGTAGGAGAATATTTGACCCCCCCCCCCCCAATAATTTGGTACTGGTGACGCCTATGATTTCATGTGATTTAAAGAGTACAGCTGGAACAAAAACTATATCTAATGGAATGAATGAACCATAACTCAATGAATGAACTTTACTGTGGTGCTGTCTTGTTGTCAGGTGTTCAAACTAGAGTTATCATTCGCTATCCAAAGAGAACTGACATCGCATTTTGATAAAACTGAAATAAAAGTTGAATTTCGTGAAACTCGGTTGTGCTTATGATAGAATGGTGAAATACTTCTTCCAAAATTCTTTTATTTCAAAATTAAAACAATTGCATTAATGTTTCGGACTATTCGCCCTTCTTCAGGGCAAATTTCTTCTGTAAGATGTAGTCAGTAATAGATAGTGTGACAAGAATAATTTTAGTAAATGTAGGTGGCAGAAAAAAGTGTAAGGCATGTGAGCAATATTTTTCATATAAAATTGACCAATTTACTATGTAATGGAATATAAGCTGTAATATAGAAATAGATGGACCAAGCCACAAGAAATTGTCAGGTAAAGAATAATTGATCTTACAGAAGAAATTTGCCCTGTAGAGGGACGAATAGTCCGAAACGTTGGCAAATTAATGTAATTGTTTTAATTTTTAAATAAAAGAATTTGGGAAGAAGTATTTCACCATTCTATCATTTACATAATTTAGATCTTCCAGTACATAGAGTATATTTATGATTCGGTTGTGTTTAATTCTATCGCTTTTGATAAGCAATATGTTTCACTTTGTCTTTTTTATTATTCAAATATAAAGAATCACGATTGAAAATTTAAGAATAGGTTTTTTTTTTTTTTAATTTAAGGATTTAAAAACAAAACTTGGTTCACTATAGTTGCTGTATTCTTAGTTATTATAATAGTAATAGAGGATTGTAATGTTCGTGGACTTTTTGGAAAATATTTATTGGTAAGGATATAACAAAGAAAACAGAAAATTCAATGGAAGCTATTATAAAAAAAAAAAAAATAGCTATATTAAAATAATAGGCTTACATAAATATATGTTATTAATATATAAAAATCTCGTGTCCAGATGTTTGTCGAAGGTAAACTCAGAAACTACTCAACCGATTTTAATGAAAGTTGGCTCAACATGTATAGTTTTGTCCAAATTAAATGATAGGATAGTTTGTTTCTTGATTATTGACAACAATAGTTCTTGTAAAGCGAATTATTGCAAATTCAGTAGGTCGTGTTTCGATTTATCAACATGGCGTCACATGTCGATTTCATAACCTTTTTGTTGTTTGTCAGGGTTAAAATCAAAAACTACTCAACCGTCGCCTATTTAGGTGTGAGGTAACGTGGAATCTATTTGTTTTAGCAAAAGAAAGGTTAAACAAAATCATTGTGCACCTGTTAGCTCTACAGTAAATAGAAATTGTGAATTCTAATAATGTTTGTTTTTACTTACTGTTGTAAAAAGTTATAACTTAACGCTATCTATCTCATTTATAAAATTAAATGTTTATGTTTTGATAAGTAGCGTGTAATACATTCAGCATGATTTTAGGTTGCTCCCTTTTCATAACCTGTGTCTGGTAGAACCTTAACAAGTAGACGATATCTCATTTCACCATGTGCTATATTCTGAATTTAATTAATATGTTTTAGGACAAAAGATTGATTTGGTACATTTAAGCTAACTGTCTATTGTGATTCCATTAAACCTTATTCCAATTATTTCTTTATTACCTCCTTTTACATCTGTCACTATGTGAATATAAATAATTAGCATCGATAGTAATATTTATTTTTGCTAGATATGAATGTTGCGACCGTAAAAACAATTTATAAGAACATTTAGAAAGGCTGATAAATGAAATTAAATGGAAAAATAACGCAAATGTTCACCTGGATCGGAACAGTTTTTTGACTTATAAACGCGTCTGACGGGTATTAGTAAGAATTTTAACCAGCCAGACGACCGAATTCTTCTAAAATTAAGAATTAGGAACCTTTTTGAATCAATTGGCACAAGAATGAATCGGATGTTTTATGGGAGTTTTTGTGATTTCTCGCGCGTGTCTGGTAGGCACTAGTAAGAGTTTAATAGCTGCCAGACGATTTTACCATTTCTATAGAAATAAAAACCTAACGATTAAGCAATATTCCAGCCGTATGTTTTATGGGTGAATATCTGGGAAAAAATTAATTTTTAAGGCATTAGTAAGAATTTTATAGGCGGGCGCAAGCGACGGTGCTGCTTCTTTATGGGAACTAGAGAAACGGGGATAGAAGCCGGGCCATTACCTGGGATTCATAGGGTTTTTTGGCGTTTTTAATTTATTTTTCCATGATTAAAACCCGATTGAGCAAACAATTATTTGAAAAATGTCTAATAGGTATGGCTCCGTCCCTCAGTATTTAATTAGAAAATCAAAAGACGTGTCATTCCATTTATTTCCAAAAAATAAAAAGCTTCTTAAAGAATGGATTGTAAAATTAAGAAAAGATAAGCCTGTTTCGAAACATATGATGATATGTAGTCTTCATTTTAAAGAAAGTTTAAATATTTATCCAGGTAAATATTAATATTACTAATATTTATCCAGGTAAATATTAGTATCTGACATTTTACAATTCCAAAATGCTAGTTTAATGCAAATAACATTGGGACCATAGTTTCATAGATTTGTTTTTCTATTTTAATTTTCCCCATTTTTGTATTACATCCGTTGTGCTTAATTGTTCCAAGTTTTCAATGTGATGTCTGAAAGTTTTGACAAATAAATAAATAATATGACAAAAAAACTAAACTGTCATGAAAATGACAGGTGCCATAACAATGATTGTATGAATAGGTAATTTATGTTATTAGTAACCGAAAAAGTAGAGTAAAGTTACAATGATGTGTTTGCATTTACCAGATCTACCAGCTTTACACGTTCAATGACAAGAAAATTGCTTATAATTATTAATAAATTTGATGGGGCAGTCCTTTAAGATCGCTTGTTTGAAGGCACAAGGCTTGTAAAATAACTGTTTTTTAACTTCTAGATATTATTCTACATGTAATTATATGATTTGCATCAAGGATAACCTGCCCTTCAATTAATGGTCTTTTAAAATTACCAATTATCTCCATCACATCAACTAAGTCTATCCCCGTTCCTTCAGACATTTTGCAAAACTACTAGCGCATCCTATAGTCGATTGCGACCGCAATTCGCTGCCAGACGGTCGGTTTCGCACTTAACTCTGTTGTATCTAACAATGCTGAAATTTGTAGGTGTGTGTTCTATGGGTGATATTTTTTGCATCTGGCTCCTATCCTACTATGAATCCCAGGTAATGGCCCGGCTTCTATCCCCGTTTCTCTAGTTCCAGTAAAGAAGCAGCACCGTCGCTTGTGCCCACGAAATGGCCAGTTGATCTCAACTCCAGTCCGCTTGAGTTTTAATCCTTCCATGGGGACGCACCCCCCTCCAATGTAAAACAGTAAATAAAAGTACGATTTTACGAATATAAGCAATCAATTTCGTAAAATATAAAATGTAACATATAAGTTAATTACCGGATTTTCTATTGATTGATTATACCCAATTTCTACGTCTGATACTTTTTCACAAATCGGCACCTTGACGCTTTTTTAAAAACATCGTCAGGAGTCTTGTATATTTGATGAATTTATATTTTTTTCTTTATTTCAGCTTCAGCTCTATTGTTTCATGAATTCTTAAAAAAAGTTTGATCTCCGAATAGATCTCCATTTGTTTTTTAAACCGAACAGCATAATCTTACTTTCCATCAAGCGCATGATCTTATTCGCGGGCGCAATCGACTATAGGGTGCGCTAGTAGTTTTGCAAAATGTTGGAAGGAACGGGGATAGACACAGTTGATGTAATAGAGATAATTGGTAATTTTAAAAGACCATTAATTGAAGGGCAGGTTATCCTTGATGCAAATCATATAATTACATGTAGAATAATATCTAGAAGTAAAAAAACAGTTATTTTACAAGCCTTGTGCCTTCAAACAAGCGATCTTAAAGGACTGCCCCATCAAATTTATTAATAACTAGCTAGGGTGCCCGGCTTCGCTCCGGTAGTGTGTGGTAGTTTTAATACCAGAAAAACTTTAAAAATTAAGTAAATATAGAACAAAATTTGCACCTTCTTGAAACTTTCGTTTTAACTTGGTATCAATATTCTGCAGGCTTGAGATCTGCAGAGTCCGCCCAAATAAGGAACCCTGTATGATTAACAGGGGGTTGAAAATGGTAAATGAACAATTAATTTTGCTGCAACTTTGTCGAGTTATGCATCGTTTTTGATGGTTTCTGTGATTCTGAATCCTATAAACCCATTCCAAGTAGTCAGAAGATAATAAGTTATTAAATTATTGTTGAAAAATCTGGTTTCTCAGTTAAAAAAATTATATTTCGAGTAAAACTTAAGCACTGACTACTATGATGGTCCTATTTGATCCAGAAGTATAGAGACTACCGAAGATTCATAGAAACTTTTTTTAAAGATTTTTCTTCCATTTCAACCTTCCTTAAGATATCCCCCCGTAATTAGAACGGTTTCTGTATTTCTCGAATCTTACTGCTATTACAAAGTGAAAACCAAAATTTCTTGAAGGCACAATTTTTTCATCATATTTCTTTTTATCTTGAACTATGAGGGATGATAAAATCTTGAATGCTGTTATTGGAGTTAGTCGTTTTGTCAACTGGAATGCTCATCATACGTAGTAACCAAACTAACTTCTTTTTCATAAATACAATAAGAACACTTCAAACTTTTTATTTTCGATTTATATTTAGTCAATTCATCTCTTTTTTTATGTCTAATTTTATTCGCTCACTGCACTACAAAGAAATGTTCACTCATATTGCATTAAATTTACTTAAGTATATATTATAAATAGATTAAATGTAATGTGCTGATCATATATTAGCCTTCTTATGAGAAAACAATTTTTTTAAGGAATCCAGTCGGTTTTCTAATTGATTGCTGAGATGTTAAGTACTTATTTTATTTTGAAACGCAAACTAATTATTTTCTCTTAATTTTTTAGTAATTTAAAAAGAACAGCTGAAAAAATATAGAACGATTACATACTGAATGAATGGACAATAAACATTCAGTGAAACGCACCCTAGCGCTTCCTGGTATCCTGGAGCTCGAACTAAATTTTTCATTCATAAACTCGTATCTCAATCTCAGAGAGGCTAATTAAATGGTGCGAGAGGCTTAAAATTCCTGTCCTTTTCTCTTCAATTTTACACTCTTAAGAGAAAAACGGAAACCTTCTTCTCCGTAAGGAGTCATATGGCTAAACGAAGACATAACTTCCTTAATCCTACCTGGAGTCGTTTTTGAGCCTTTTCGGCACGCACATTGTACACTTTGCTTTATAATATATGTTGAATACTAGCAGACCCGGACCCGCATTGCCCCAAAACAACTTCCTGTATGATCATTGATTAGTCAATGTGAAAATATATATGTAATGTTGTAAGCAAATTTTTTGTAGTATTTACGTCACCTTTTAAGAGTTTATTTTTTATTGATTCGCCATATTTTTCTAGAATTTATGTTTAAATTGTTTAATTATAAATACTTCTTTAAGTAGATTTAATGTAAAAATTTTCATTCTGCCATAAAAACAAATATTCTAAAAATATTGAAAAACCAAAAACAAACTATTTTATTATGAAAAACTGGAATCATTCACCTTATTATTATGCAAACCTTATTATAAAATACCAAGAACCGAAATAAAACAATAATCGTTAAAGGAAAATAAAAACCGTATATATTATCTGTATAAGAAATGAGTTTTATTTAACACCAAAATATAAACATATTAAAAAATTGGATATAACAAATGGATGGTGACGTAAATACTACAAAGAATTTGCTTACAACATTATATATATATATATATATATATATATATATATATATATATATATATATATATATATATAAATAATAGCAGACCCGGCCACGCATTGCTGTGGCTCAGTAGTTATATGCTAATATCTTTAAACAAATACAGTGATACCAATATTCATTCATAAAGATGAAAAACTTTCAGCTAATCAAAATCCAACGTGATTGAGAATATAGCATTACACCATTTATAAGTATTTGGTAAAGAATATAGGAAAGTTAAAGTTTTTATTTTTTACATCTCATATTTCAATGTAGTTTGATTTAAAAGGAGCTGGTTATGTTTACGACCCACAGAGCTGCCAACACTATCGCCCTTTTTTTATGGATCGGTATAAACTAACTCGAAATGGCTATATTTTTCCACTATTTTTAAAAAGGATGACTGATGTAAGTTTTGATAACCTCAGCCATTGATCTATTGATTATTGGCCTAACACTACTTCAACTTGGTATTGTTAGTTTAACGCGTCATATATGTCCTGTTGATAAGCGTTTTTCTCAATTTCTTTGAGAACTCGATTTCCCAACCCTTCGGCTAATAAGTGTTCGGTAAGAGGGTAGTGTGTTGAAGTTTTTAATTTAGCAATATATTTGAGTGATAATAAATCTCTTCTTAAAGAGGTTTTTACATAATACAATTAAGAATTTTTATTTATTCAAAATGTTTTGGGTTAACCTGTTTTGTTATTTTTCAACACAAACCAAAGATGATGGTTTCCACACACGTGAGCAGGCGATACCCATTTCCCACGTGAGTTATGCCATTGCCCAAGGGAAAAATACGGATTTTCAAAGTCCAAGTGGACATTGTTTGCCCTTGGGATTTGTTTATGGTCATGGCAAAAGCCAAATGAATAGGATATTGAAGCCTTTTAAATTTTATTGAAAATTCTGTCGGTTCCAGGGGAATAGGTGGCAACAGGGCGATATCTCCTGTAAACCTTCAAGACAACATTTTTCCTTCAATAACATTTCCTGTGATCCTTTTAATGACCAAACGTGTACCGTTGCACGATTGAGGTGGATTTAAGTTAGGAAGAATGATGGTGAGCCAATCTTCAACTGGAAATTGTTTGGGTGTATATCCAGGGAATTAAAAAATTTAGATGGGAAATTTACGGCTTCGTTTACATCTAGAACATTGTCAATTGATTTTGGAAGTTTATTTCATCGAAATCAACATTTTTTGCTGCCAAAATAGCACGACTACCCAGCCAATTATAGTCCAAATAATTGTTCAAAATATCAGGAAAGACACTTTATATTTCGTAGACAGTTCATTTTTCGTCTCTACAACAGTTCAGAAATTTTCTGGTAATTTGATAAATTTTGAATTTCTATGCAGCTCTATTTCACCGTTTTCAATATAGAGCAATTGTTTAAAAAATATATTTGCCAATGGATCATTTTGCAGTAGTACTCTCATATTTATGGCGGATAAATCTGAAACTTGAGGTTACCCAAATAACAATTATTCCTGTTCAGTAGAGGTGTAATAATCATTAAATGTAAAATTTAAAAAATGCCGCGATTTGTAATCCTTTCTTAATCAACAATCATTTAAAGATAAGTAAAAAATTGTATTCTGGTGAAATTAACAACGAAATATCATTCCCAATAATAGCCTACTTTAAATTAAAGAAAGGATTAAAATCTTCGCTAACATTTCTTAAATTTTACATTTAAAGATAATTAAAACTCTGCTGAACAAGAAGTAACAGCCTCTATTCGATTGGGATTAAATTTTCTCAACTTTAAATTATTGTTGATAAAGGAGGAATTACAAATCTTCACTGACATTTTTTAAATTTTACATTAAAATGATAAAATGATATATATATATATATATATATATATACTTTCCGGGAAATAATCCCAGTATCAAAGAGTCAGCACATCTGGAGTAAATATGAAAAGTTGAATTCTGTGAGTCTGAATATCTTCCACAATGCAAGTAAATCAATATTTTTTAAGGTTTACTATACCACAAAAACCGTATGCATTTTAATTTAAAAACAGTTTGTTTAGGTTTAATTTATTACAAAAAATATAGGTAGGTTTTATAATGCAATAAAAATGAGATGTGAAATAAAAATGTCTTTATATTTAAAATGTCATAAACTTAGGATATTTTTTGTCAATTTTCCATATTTCTCATCCATAATATGTGTCTTTGCATTTGAACATATTTATATTTCGATTATAGATAGGCTTGATTATAATTTTTTTAGCAATTTATACTTTTCATTCTTTAACCCTTTGACTGCGCAATGCCAGTATTCTGGCAGAGGCCGGCCGTGCCCCGAGTACACAGTGCCAGTAAACTGGCACCGGCCGGCCGTGCCCTGAGCGCGCTATGCCAGTATACTGACATCGCAGTTTTATCGTATAACTGCTTAATGCCAATATACTGGATCATTGTGTGGCGATCTAGTGGATATTACTCGAACTTGTAAGTCTAGCACTGATCGCGTGAGACTTCAGAAATAATTTCTGACTCATAAGTTGTGCTTTCCAGCTTTTAACGCTTGATAGCATGAACCTTCAAAAATAGGACCGGAGACTAGGCCTGCTAATATACATTTTGGTTTGGCCGGTCCATAATCCCGGATCAAAAAATCTGGTGCGTGCTCGCAACACACAACTTTCACTTACCAACTTACTTAGATTAGAAACTAGTGCGTTTTGTTAATTGCCACTTCTCTAATGAACAGAACGGCTTTAATTATGAACAGTGGTCTGTCATTAAAGGGGCACTCCGCATGCGTGGGTTCAACGAGTTTTAAGAGTTGACTGAATATTTTCTTTTTTTCTCCTCTATATGTTTTCTTTATTTTTATCATATCTCATATTTGGCCATTTCTAATTTTTAGGCGTAACGAGAGACAGTTAATTTCTCCATATAAACAAAAACAAAGGTACTTTATAGGAAACAAAAAAGACCCCTACCCCATTTAAGCCCCACCACAACATTTTAATAATGATAAAGCTAACCTGATATTAAAGAACACCTAATTTTGATTAAACATGACGAATTTGATGAAAATCGTTAAAGCCGTTTCTGAGAAAATCGAAAAAAAAGTAAAAATTGCAAAAATAGTCAAGATATAAAGTGCCCCCTCCGTTTTAGCAATTTTGATGAAATGCGGGCTATCACATCTTTAACATATACATACGTCAAATACGCAGTTTGATCAAAAGCGTTAAAGCCGTTTTTGAGTAATTAAAAAAACACGTGCGAATGATACAAAATTTATTAAGTAAAGTCCCCCCTCCGGTTAATCAATTTTGATGAAATTTTTACAGTCATATCTTGGGCATATAAATACATCAAATACCCAGTTTGATCAAAATTGTTAAAGCAATTTTCGAGTAAATAAAAAAAACACGTGACAATGATACGAAATTTATTAAGTAAAGTCCCCCCTCCGGTTAATCAATTTTGATGAAATTTTTATAGTCATATCTCAGGCATATTAATACATCAAATACTCAGTTTAATCAAAATCGTTAGAGCCGTTTTTGAGAAAATCGAAAAAAACGTAAAAAGTTATTAAATAAAGTACCCCCTCCCTTTGAGCAATTATGATGAAATTTTTGCTGTCACATCGCGGGCATATACCTAAACTAAATACCGAATTTCAGGTTCGCACGGTTTATAGTTTTTGAGCTAGTCTGTTCACACACACACACACACACAGACCATTTCGCGGGACTTGGTCATTTGGACTCAGGGGACCCCAAAACGTGTATTTCCGTTGAAAACCGGAAGTCGAAATTTTTCACGATCGCAATACTTCCACTTACTATATATTTCATATATAGGTAAGTGAAAGTAAAAAGGTGATAGAAACAAATAGAAACAGATCCAAAAATATAGAAACAAACAAATAATACCTTTTGTGGGAAAAATTTGTTATTACATAATTAAATTCATATTTGATTAATAACAGGCTAAACTAATAATATAATAACTGGAGATTAACAAGTAATTTTTTTCATTAAAACAAATAGGAACCTAAATGAACAGCTAGAGAAATAATAGCGCGAGTGTCAGGGGGTGTTAAAAATTCCGCGCTCCAGCGGGAAGTAACCTTGAGACAGGCCGGCGCAGCCACCTACTCCCAATCTCATATCACCTCGCGCAGTAAAAGGGTTAGGCCTCGAAAGTACCCATGACTGTTAACAGCTTTTCTTCTCTCACTCTTTTTAATATGTCTTACATCGGAGACAAATCGATGATCACTTAAATATTAACACTGATCCCTGAAATTATTTATTTCATACACATGCAAGTGAAAGTAATATAATTGATAATATTAATGATATAAACAGCAAACTCTTTAATTTAACTTAAAATATATTAATTATGAAACATTCAATATTTAAAAAATATAAAGTATGTAATGAAAATGGTACAGTCAGAAGAAAAGAGAACACATATATGGAAGTGTAGCACCCCAATTGTTTTCATTACATTGACTTCTAAGTCAACCATCTTACAACATTAAAAAAATATATATACTCGTATATTTGAAACAAACAATATGTTACTTTATATTATACATATTAACAATTGTATATAAATGAAAAGGAACTGATTACAATATAAGACACCTACATTACACGGCCTGATGAAGGCACACCTGGCTGCTGAGGTCAACACACCCCGCCCCTGGACCTCAGGTAGTCTGCTACAGCGCTGCGGCTATTTTTATAAGCATATGTTAAGGCAGTGGATCCATACTTATCCATAGCATTGAGCATGGCACCGCGGCCCACCAGCAGCTGCACCGTCCCCAAGTGGCCATTTTGAGAAGCTAACATTAGCGGTGTTAAATTTACATCACCTCTCTCAGCTGCCAGGTCTGCCCCACGGTCCAGAAGTGCTGCCACTACCTCTGTGTGGCCTCCCTTTGCTGCTAAGTGTAAGGCAGTGCAATATTCCTTGTCGCACGCGTCCACTCTGGCTCCAGCTTCAAGTAGAGTAGTCACTATCCCAAGACTGCCTCCTTCAACAGCGTAGTGGAGGGCCGTCCTTCCCACGTTGTCCTTAATGTTTGGATTAGCACCGTTATGTAATAGGCATTTTGCAACGTCATCTTCAGTATTTTTTATTGCGATTATAAGAGCAGATGAGCCATCTTTATCTAGAGTATCAACAGCAGCACCCTCTTGGCACAGTGTCCGCACCAGCTCAAGGAATCCCCTGGCTGAAGCTAAGTGTAGAGCTGTTTCACCTTTCCGTGTTTTAGCGTTTGCATCATATCCCTTTCTAATGAGAAATCTCATAATAGAAGCCAAGTGCAAAGGCGTTATTTCGTCATTATTTATATAATTTGCAGGCTGGCACATTTCATGGATTGTCTTTAACATCTCGATATTTTCACCACGAGCTGCTAAATGACAAATCGTTCTGCCGTCGTTCATCTCGATATCTGCTCTAAACCTCACTAGTGCTTTAAACATTTCAATGTCCTCGGAATCCAAGGCTCTCTCAAGAAGATTCTCGCTACCTTTTGGAACTATTCGAGCATCGGCACCTTTCTCCAGCAATAACTCAACACCACGGACATTCTGAGCTATTAAGGCAACAAATAATGGTGTTTCTTCCGAATGATTCTTCCTGTTGACATCCATTCCTCCTTCCAATAGAGCCGCTAGTGCTTCGTTGTGGCCTCCGCCAGCAGCTATATGGAGATAAGTATTTCCTCTGAAAAAAAGCTTTTCAGTATTAGCACCTGCTGACAACAGGGCCTTGACTGAAGAAACATTGTTATTCCTGACAGCTTCCTCCAATGGAGTTGCATTACAGGAGTTCAAGCTATTGACCTCGCCAATCTCACAAGGCAAGCCAATGATATCTATAGGGCTATCGTTAACAACTGCTGCTTCTAAATTATTTGCAAGATCTCTGTGTCCTTCCTGAAACAGAGAGCCTAATTAAAATTAATTATTATTTAGTTAATTTTAAATCATCAAGTTAAATTCAACCCCCTTTTCATGTCCACCCTGTTTCAACCCATATCTAAGCATATTATGTCTTGGCAAAGCAGTTATAATTAAGACTATTTAATAGCTGAGGGGACTAATAAATTGTTAACTTTTTAGATTTGAAAATGAAAATTTAATTAGGATTTGAAAATGTCAACCCTTATGGAACGATAGAAACAAAATGCTTGCTAATAAAAACCTAAAGTTAATGGAAGAAACTTGTGCTAACTAATGCTCTGTTACTTGGCTGGTATCTTATGCTTTAAATTATAAAGTTAATCTAAAATCTAAAATTGAAACAATTACTCTCATCGTTTAGAAGATTTATTCTGTACAATTTCAGGCTCTGAAAAAACTATGTCTCAGGAGGTCGGTACCATTCTCAGCAAAATTATGGTCACACTAATTTTTTTTATTTTCATTCTTGATGTTTCTGCTTAGGGGGTGAACCCTGCAGCATTCCTCAATAAAATGTGACTAACTAATAGGCTAAATTTTGCTCGGTGGAAAGGAGAACGTAACAGTGTGATATGGGCACCGCACCAGGGTTTTTTTTTTTTAATAATAATAATAAAGGCTTAACGAACCCGAAGGTTCGATGCCGACACCACCATTCGCTCCCTGCACACCTCCATCCATCGAACGTCTTCCAGACCTAACTTCGACAGATCCGCCCTAACGCAATCCTCCCACCTCCGTCTCGGCCTGCCCCTCGGACGTTTCCCATTCGGCACCGCGCTTATTAATCTTTTCGGAATACGTTCACAGCTAAGTTTTGCAATTTTACACGCCCATTTTATTCGTCTTGCTGCAATCACTTCAATTATATTTACTGGGTAAAGTTCACTCAGTTCGGCGTTGTTTAAGCGTCTAAATTCTCCGGTTATTTCATCCCTCTTCGGTCCAAATATTCTACGCAGTACTTTATTTTCAAAAACTCTAAGCCGTTGCTCATCTCTCAATGTCAGCGGCCAAGTTTCGCATCCGTAAACGACCGTTGGAAGAATAATAGTTTTGTAAATCCTTATTTTTCAGTTTTGGGACAGAAGGCTGGAGCTAAGCAATTTTGCGACTGAAAAGTAGCAAGCATTACCGGCTTTTAATCTAGCCTTAATTTCCTCATCGATTTCGTTTTTTCTAGTTACCATCGCCCCTAAATATCTAAATTTCTCTACCTGTTCAAACGTTTTCCCCCCTACACTGATATCAGCGAAATGCTCATCACTTCTACGACTAACCATATATTTTGTCTTATCCGTATTCATTTCCAGTCCAAGTTCTTGTCCGGCTTTCATCAACGTTTTTGTGTTAATTTCTATGGTTTCCACGTCCTCCCCAAGCAATACCAAATCATCGGCATATCCGAGCACAGGTATATTCCCTCCCAAATTCAAACCCATTCCGGTACGTGTCACCTCCCTAATGGCATATTCCAGTGCTAAATTAAATAAAACAGGTGAGAGAGAATCTCCTTGTTTCAAACCAGAGCGGACCTCGAACTTCTCAGAAAAATAATTACCGATTCTAACTTTATTGAACGTTTTAGTCATACACATTTTTACTAAGTTTACTAATTTTTTTGGTATTCCCTGCTCGACCAGAATGTTATACAGCTTTTGGCGGTTAATAGAGTCATATGCCTTTTTGAAATCGATAAAAAGCTGATGTACGATTCCGTTATATTCTAATTTTTTCTCTAATATTTGGTGAAGAGAGAATATTTGGTCTACGGTTGATCGGTTTTGCCTGAAACCACATTGATATTCTCCGATAATTTTTTTTTTTTAATTAATAAAAAAAAAACCTTGGTATGGTGCACACATCACACTGTTACGTTCTCCTTTGTTTGACTACAAATAAATATTATTTATTTAATTATTGGCCATAAGTGCTAATGGAAAGACAACACCAACATTTTTTCCTAATCAACAATTGCTTTTGTTTATTGGTATTCCCGACTTACTCATGGGATTGAGTACTTTCCGGGGATTCAAGATATTTTTTTAATATAAATATTTATAGCATTTCCAAGTCTATTTGAACCTTTACCAAGTCACAAGAAACCCTTTCCAAGTCAAGTGTAACCTTTTCCAAGTCAAAAGAAACCCTTTCCAATTAAAATGTAACCCTTTCCATATCAAATGCGACCCCTTCCAACTCAATCGTCACCCAACCTATTTCAATTGTAACCGTTTCCATTTTAATTGTCACCCTAGGGGCGCACTATAAAGAAGAATTTTGGATTTCTTTCATATGGGGGTCCAAAAATATCGTCCCCGATAACATAAAATTGGCCCCCTTGTGAAAGAAACCCATAATTCAAACTATTTTGAAGTGTAACCCCCCCCCCCTCCACCACAAAAATGCAAAATGAATATTTTTTTCAAAAACACCGTCCCCGATAACATAAAATTGGACTCCCGTGCGAAAGAAATCCAAAAATGTTACCATCTTCAATAGATTGGGTGACGACTGAGTTGCATTTGATTTGGAAAGGGTTACGTTTGAATTGGATAGGGTTTCTTGTGACTTGGAAAGGGTTATAGTTGACTTAGAAAAGGTTTCTTGTGACTTGGAAAGGGTTACAGTTGACTTATAAAAGGTTCAAATAGACTTGGAAATGCTATATTTAAGGGACTTAAAGTAGTAACAATCGAGTTTTTTAATGATATATCCTAAATAGGAATCGCTAGAAGGAGGTTATAAAAACATAATCAATATATATATTATACAGCAAAGTGTACAATGTGCGTGCCGAAAAGGCTCAGAAACGACTCCACATACGATTAAGAGATTTATGTCAGCGTGTAACTGTATGTCTCCTAACGGAGAAGAAGGTTTCCGTTTTTCTCTTAAGGGTGTGAAATTGAAGAGAAAAGGACTGGAATTTTAAGCCTCTCGCAACATGTAATTAGCCTACCTGAGATTGACATGCGAGTTTATGAATGAAAAATTTAGTTCGAGCTGCAGACCACCAGGAAGCGCTAGGGTGTGTTTCACTCAATGTTTATTGTTCATTCATTCCGTTATATTTGTAAAGGTTATATATTTTGTCAGCTGTTCTTTTTAAATTACTTAAAAATCAAGCGAAAATAATTAGTTTCACCTTTTCTTTTAAAATAAATTAATGATTTTACATATCTGCAATCAATTGGAAAACCGACTGGATACTTTACAAAATTAATATTCTCATAAGAAGATTAATTGATAAACACATTACATTTAATCAATATCTAACATATACTTGAGTAAATTTAATGCAATATGAGTGAGCGAATAAAAACAGACATAAAACAAAAAGGAAGAGCTGAATAGACTGATTATAAACCGAAAATAACAAGTTTTAAGTGTTCTTATTGTATGTAGTTATGAAAAATGGTTTTATTACTATGTATGATGAGCATTCCAGTTGACAAAATGATGAATTGACTCCAATAATACAATTTTTTCAATACGATTTTATCACCGCTCATAGTTCAGGATAAAAAAATTATAGAAATATGATGAAAAAATTGTGCCCTCATGATATTTTGATTTTCACTTAGTAACAGTAGTAAGATTGGAGAAGTGCAGAGTTTGGCCAAATTAGGGTGGGGGGGATATATTAAGGGAGGTTGAACTGGAAGAAAGGTCTTACAAAAAAATCATAACAGTAGTCGGCGCTTAAGTTGTATTCCAAATATAGTTTTTTTAGCTAATAATCTAATAACTTATTATCTGCTGACTGTTTGGAATGGGCTCATAGGATTCATAATCACAGAAACCATCAAAAACGATGCATGACTCGACAAAGTTGCAGCAAAATGGAACAATTCATCCACCATTTTCAACAGCCTATAAAGTATATAGGGTTCCTTATTTGGGCGGACACTGCAGATCTCGAATCTTAATATTGATATAATATTAAAATTTTCAAGAAAGTGCTAATTTTGTTCTATATTTCCTTTAATTTTAAAGTTTTTCTGTTATTAAAACTGCCACACAACTACCGGAGCGAAGCCGGGCACCCTAGCTAGTAAGATAATAAATAATAATTTAAACTAAATTTTCAAATTTTGAGTAGTTGAGTGTTCTATAGAAAATATCCGCGATGATGTATTCTTGACATGTAAGATCAGTTAATATTTCTTTATTTTATTTTATTTATTTATTTATTTAAACAGGGTGAAAAACAGCGAAGGTTATCATCACCCGCAAATTAGAAAGGGCGTCATGAGCTAGTCTGTTCACACACACACACACACACACACACACACTCACACACACACTCACACACTCACTCACTCACTCACTCACTCACTCACTCACTCACTCACTCACTCACTCACACACACACACACACACACACACACACACACACACACACACACACACACACACACACACACACACACACACACACACACACACACACACACACACACACACACACACACACACACACACACACACACACACACACACACACACACACACACACACACACACACACACACACACACACACACACACACACACACACACACACACACACACACACACACACACACACACACACACACACACACACACACACACACACACACACACACACACACACACACACACACACACACACACACACACACACACACACACACACACACACACACACACACACACACACTCACACACACACACACAGACCATTTCGCGGGGCTTGGTCATTTGGACTCAGGGGACCCCAAAACATGTATTTCCGTTGAAAACCGGAAGTCGAAATTTTTCATGATCGCAATACTTCCACTTACTATATATTTCGTATATAGGTAAGTGAAAGTAAAAAGGGATAAAGTGCTTTCCATGTTTACCCAATTTCAATTAAGAAGTAATTTTGTCATGATTTACCAATGTTTATATGGATAAAAAAACAGCCACAGGTTCTTGCTCCATGGGCTCCAGAGAAAGACTGCCCTCTTGCGAAATTTTGTTCAAAATTTCCCAAATCTCGTTATCAATAAATACTTTTCGCGACATACTAACACTAAAACTGGAGAAATAATAGCTAAATAAAACAGTGAGGAACACAGAGGACTATCACTCAGAGCGTCTAGAACTCTAGATAAATAATGGCAAATATGTCCTTCAAGACCCCTGATGGGGAGGGATAAGGGACAGAAAAAAAAAAAAAATAAGAGGTAAAAAAGGGTGAGATAGGGCTTCCCCAAACGGATGACCCAAATGATAGGCAGCTAGCGGCCCCTAGATGTACTTATTAAGTCTCTGTGGATCCGCTAGGGTGTGCCTCAGTCACGAAAAGTTATCTCAGGTGAAGTTGAGGTCGTTAAATAAGTGAAAAACCGATTGCGAGATATATCGTTTACCCCTATTGGGGACCGGCTGCCTGCCACGAGTTATCTTGTAATCCACTTGTGGGGACCGAATTTTTTTTGCGAGATATATCGCCCAGAGCCATGAAAGGGTTAAATTTCATTTTATCCACAGTTTATTTAATTCTAATTAAAAAAATTACCTCTGTAAGTGTTGGACATGTTATTCTTTTAAAATGTGTTAATAAAATTTATTAGGCCCAGAAATTCATCTAACAATGAATAACATTTTCTATTTGATATAACCAATTGTATAAATTAGTTTGCAGGCATCAGAAGCATGAGTGATATTCCTTTATACACCAAGTTGATATAAGTATACAAGAAAGAAATTACCACTAACTCTAAGGAGCTGTGTGATTATTATTTTGCTGAGGCAAACAGGAACGGATTCTGTGTTATCTGTATCTTCGGAGGTATAGGCTAAGAGCTTGAAAATGTACAGAGAAAATCTCCTACACGATGAGAGAAAGGTGTTTCAATTTTAGGCGTGTTGACCATAGAAATTCAAGCAGAGGATGGTCACTCGGCCTTTTTCGGGGTTATTTTGCCAGAAAAGGAAAAGATGTTTTAGGGAATAGGGACAAAGATTGTACAAATATAAACTACTTCATTATAGATGTTTTGTACTTACGTAGTTACAATACGCCCAGTAGCTGAGTATAAATTTAAGAACCTTATCTCCCCTAGGATAAATTTAAGCTGTGCAGAGCATCAAGCCATGACAAGATCCATGCCTTGGGTGTTATAGCCAACACATAAATATTAGAGTATTAAGCAAGCACTCAAGAGAAGTATTAGTCGGCCAGGCTGGTCCAATTCCGGACACAGTTCGGCATCGGGAGTCGGTACGACATTGGACCATAGCAGAGCAGATTAACATGCTAATTGATCTATATTGAAGAATCAATAATATCCAGCTAGCCGTCTTCGTTTCCAGGAAAGACCTTTTTTCTTAATTTAATATGCTCTCAATAATATTTTAAAATTAAACTAATGAACATCATTATTTCTACTTAATGAATGTGTTTGATTTTAATTTTTAAATTATTATTAAAAGTTTGATATTAACATCACCAATTATTAACAATCTCTCTATATATAAGAGGTTTTGTCATGACTGACAGAATCAACGCAGAGCAAAAACTACTAATGATAGAAACTTGAAGTTCGGAATTTAGATTTTGAACGCGATGTAGGTAAACACTAAGAAAGGAATTTCAAAAACATAACCCCTAAGGGGTTTAAATGGCGAAATTGTCGTTTAACTCTAACAGACACCTATTCTTGCACTTCGAGAAAAAATATCTAATTTGGAGATTTTAAAGATCTTGATACGACGAGTTTAACTCGAAAGCCCATATGGGGCGTCGAAAACCATGTTTTAAAGCCGAAAAATGAAGCGTTCGCGAGTAAGCAATTTTTTGTTTCGTCAGTTTTAGTGAACTCTCTCCATTGCGCGTCTCCCTCTCTTCTACCGAGCCGGCAGCTTTCCCCTCCAACATTCCACCAACCGAAAGCTCCGACCCCTTTTATGTTGTCAATATATAACATATTATATTAAATCAAAACCAAGATAATGATAAGGCTCGCGGGCAAAGCCACGACAGGGAATGCTAGTATATTAATAATTGAACAAATTTTTTATTCCCATTTGAAACTTAAATTCATAATTTAACTGATGTTAAATTTATTCCATTTTATCGAATAACAGGTGAAATATGAAATCAATTTCACTTCAGTTAAATAACATTATTGTGTTTTAAGTAATATTAGTTCATGAAAAAATTGTTTGTATTAACAAAGTATTTTCATTTAATGGTTGTAAGGTATTTTTATTTTCATTATGACAAAATATTAATTACTATTTTCTTTCAAATTTATTAGGTATATTTTTTGGTTTTCTTTTAAGATATTACAAACTTGTTATTTTCTTTGTATCTTTATTGTAAAATGTTGTTAATTTTTACCAGCCTATAGAAGGTGGGCGTGGGTGAATTGGTTTATTCAATTTTGAACACCCTCCGTCACCACAGCCATAGATTTTCTTGATTGTATCACAGCCTTTATACATAAATTATTCATAGGCCAGCCTTTCGTCAATTTTTTTGAAAAAAACATGTCCGAATTGATAGTATTTAATGAAATTGAAAACCCCTGCTATAACCACATAGTGAACTTCGGAATTAATTACCTAACCGAAATTGTAAAAGAGAAAAGTGTGGTCCTCTCGAATATTCTGAAAAATTGTAAACTTAACCTAATGTTTTATGGGGAAAATATTGTTATATCATTGAGAGAATATTTTAGTGTAGGCCATTTTCTATTCCAGCTTTACTTTCAAAGTAGAGTAAGTAATTCAAAGTGACTTATTTTCTAAGTGACAGCAGATTATTTTACTTAAAAATAAAAATTGTACCTGTGGTGGCCATAGGATTTTTTAAAGGGAGTTAAAAATCCTTAGCAATGCCGTCCCTCGGTTAGGATGTAAAATTGAGGTCTCGAGCCTGTACAATGTCAGGTACTCGTTAAAGATCCCTATCCCAATTATATCTGTACAATGGCAGGTACTCGTTAAAGATCCCTATCCCAATTATATCTGGATAGGAAAAATTTAAGACTCCCACTGTAGCATAGTCCCCATAAGCCTCAATGGCAAGTGACGTTAATTAAACAAAACAAAAATTGTACAATTACTTAATTATCATAAATAATTTTAATTTGAAATTATGGCACATAAACCTAAGATATTCTACAATTGCTCAATATTAAAAAGGAAAGAATTGTTTATCGGGTTCAAGCCACTTCGAACCCCATTAAAACATTTCCATAACAAACGTTTGATCGCGCAAGCCAAATAATCGGAAGCCTAGTTTGAAGAATTTGAAAGAGTTATGAGCCAACTGTACAAAATCAACAATCCACCGGAGAAAACTCAAAGGATAGAATTACAGGTTGTCTAGCAGTTCTGGTAATACCGCCCCAATCTTAACATCGAGAAAAAAATAAAAGGAAGTGGCAAAATTTAATTATTATAAAGTTATTTCATGATTATTTTAATATTACAATTAAGCCCCAGTTTTTTTTTTTTAGTTTTTCCCACAGACAGATAAGGAGTGTCAGGCTCTCTTAGGCCATTTTTTAAATTATTCCAAACTGTGTAAGTGCGAAGTGGCATCTGCCTGTAGGAGAAGAACAGTCTGGATATTTCTGGGACATAGGAATCTTAACTTAGTAGTAATTACATTTTTTCTATGCACAAATGATGTCTTATTAACCCATTCATGGCTCCAGACGAGATATCTCTTGAAACGAAGTCGGTCCCCACAAGCTAAAGACGAGATAACTCGTCAAAGGCTGCCGTTCCCCACATGCCCACCCATTGGGTTTTACGAAATCGACCGTTTGAGTCGATAAAAGTCTCACTTAATAGATTTTATAGATTTAAAAAATGAAATTCTCCAGGTGAAACCAGTATATACAGCTAGTATATCATATTTTTAAAACAATTATTTAATTTACTAAGAATGTACCCAATCCTCATCTAACATCATCACAATTTTTGCACTAAAATTATTTTCCTGAAAGAGCCTCTGTTCTGTTTAGGATGTAAGTTTTCATCTATTCCATTTTAAAACTATTTCTGTCTAAATTAAACACTTTCATGGCTCCAGACGAGATATCTCGCGAAACAAAGTCGGTCCCCACAAGCTTATGACGAGATGTCTCGCAATTGGTTTTTCACTTATTTACAGTCCTCAGCTTCACAAGAGATAAGTTGTCTTAACTGAGGCACATCCTGGCGGATCCACGGAGACTTAATAAATAGATCTAGCGGCCACTAGGCTGCAGTGGTATCTCTATTGGGGAAATATTTGTGTCAGCAGAAATATTGTAGCTTCCTGTCATCTGGGTCGGCTGTTTGGTGAAGCCCGGCTCACCCCTTATCCTTCCCTTAGCTATCGTCTGAAGGACATATTTTGCCATTAGTCATTCGAGTTCTAGATGCTCTAAGCAATAGTCCTCCGCGTTTTTTTGGTGATATTCACTGTTTTATTTCGCTATTATTTATTACTTATTAATTAAAAAAGATATTACTTATTAAAAATTAATTAAATTTAAAAAAATTTATATAAAGTATTAACATTATTGTATTATTGTTCATTATTACCTTCTTATATCACGTAATCTCTTATTGCAATCGGTAATCTAGAATTTTAATTTATTGAAATAATGATAAAGGTATTATAGAATCATAAAAAATAAATAAAACATTAATAAATAGTCGGTGAAGGTTATGAGGAGTTGAAGAAGTTGAAGCGGTCAGTGGCGGAGAGTGGCCTGCAAGCCTTAGTGTGGGGAGTGAAATGTCTGCAGACCCGCTCAGCAACTCTCGTTCCGAGTGCCTAGCGGTTAAAAGGTTAATTACAAACGCAGTAGAAAAATTGCAGCAGGCGGTGATAGAATGGAATGAAGAACTCCGAAGAAAAGGTAGGCTAATTAATAGCCAAAAAAGGAAGATCCTACAATTGGGAAGGCAACAAGAAGATATACATATATATTGGAATGGAGGAAATGGAAGTTGTGACAGACATCACTTATCTCGGTACAGTGATAGACAGGTCTGGGAAAGTAGATGTGGAAATACCAAATAGGATTAACAATGCGAATGCAAACTATTACGAGGTATTTAACACTGTTGTGGGAAAAACAGAATTAGGCAAGGATGTCAAAATCCACATATTTAAGACTATCTACCTTGTATGGAGTTGGGCTCTGACGGCCCAACAGGAGAGCAGAATGACTGCTGGTGAGATGAAGTTCCTGCGAAAAATTGATGGAAAAACGAGGCCAGGTCCACAATAGAGAGGATCCGTCAAGAGCTTGAGGTGGCCCTATTGAAAGACTCCTTGAAACCCGCCAGCTTAAGTGGTACTGCCATGTTGTCAGGATGAAAGACCACAGAGATCCTCTTAAAACCATGGAATATATCCCAGATGATAGAAGACCTGACAGCCAAGGATGTCATATCTAGATTGCATTGATAGGCATTGCAGAGCGAGGGGTAGGGATCTCCGACAAGCCAGAAATAGGGAGAAATGGAATTCCTGGCTAAAAGCTACCCTATGCTGAAAGGCTCTGAAAGGGGAAACAAAAGAAGAAGGTAAGAGCGAAAAAATTACAAAGGCTCCCCAAAAACATAACAGTTTTAGTCATTTTGATACTTTTTATTTTCAAAATTAATGCTAGAGACGATTTGATAAAATTAATTGAAAAATAAATAAATAAAAGTGCGGAATGGGGTAACAAGCTGGAATTTTCTCAAAACTTAAAAGGGCTTGACAGTAACAAACAAGAACCCCCCCCCCCCTATTTTCAATTTATCCCTTATTTTTTAATTTTTATTTGGTTCTTGACTACAGTAGGGTTCCGATTAACCGAGTCGATAAGGACCAAGATTATCTTGGTTAATCGAAATAATCGGAACCATACCAATACCAACTGAAAATGTAGGCTATTTTTAAATAAAAACTACATATATACTTAAAAACCTAATAAATATTTAATAATAATAATGCATAATAACAATAATAATAACAGAAACTACGAAACAGTTTTTTTTTTTTAAATAAATCTTTTATTGTAGTTTGAATGAGCTCATAAACATACACATACCCCCCCCCCCCCCCCAGACTTGGCAACTCGGTTAATCGGAACCCTACTATATAAGATAAAAAAAAAAAAAAAATACTACATTCTTTCAATATATAAATAATTTAAGAGATAAAATTTTTCTTTTGATATACACTTAGATATTTTGGCAATCCAATACCCACCACTACTAGACAGTAAGCAAGCGACTAATATATTATTTCAAAATTTGGTCATATACTTTATATTCAATATTCAAAATTTCTGCATGATTCCCATGTATTCCTTAATTACAAGTTATATAATCATATATACAAAAATTCCCTCTTATTACCATGGATGGCGATGTCAGCTGGATGCGGTACTTATTCGCCAAAGAGGACATAATCCTGTTCACGTGGTGAGGCAGCTTCAATGTTCCTGCATCTATTAACTTAGACAGGAATGTCATTGCCTTCTCGATGTCTTGGCGAGGAAACAGAAAATCACCGGCCAGCCACACCCCAAGATAATCAGACTGCAACTGCTTCAAATGGTGACAGACCTCAGCCAAGAAACAGCAAGACATGACGTCTTCCATGACCAAAGAGTGTAGCAGCGCAAGGAGGATACATTGCGGACTGTTGAGCTCCATATCAGCGATGGTATATCCCTGGTAGATGTAACCTCTTGCACCATAATTGGCACCGGCCGTAATCTTGCATAGAAGGGTGTCTTGCCACAGAGAGGTGACTCGCTTTAAAGTCTGTTGCTGGAAGCTCATAGTTGTATTATCTGGAAATGGAGAAAGGAAAGATCAATAAATAATTCACGAATATTTAGAATAAGAAAAAATTAGTAAACATGGAGAAACAACGCTTAAGGTTCCAATTAAGTGATGAAATTATTCTTTTGAGGGAAGTTCTAAGTGAAAATCCTTTTTTTGACACTCAAAAATGGAAAACAATTCAAACTAAAGTAAATTTAACCTGTTCATTTTCAGTTCGTTCACTAAGAGATCACATTCATCATTTGATGATCATTTCATAAGAGGACAACATAAACAGAAAAAAGTAAGTACTTTATTTTAAACTTAGTCTAGCTACATTTATTTTCATTTCTAAATAATTCTAAATGAAAGGAAAATTCTTTTCATAAAAAAGGTTTCATTTTTTTCCCAGATCCGGAACTGAAGAGGAATGTACAGAACTAAAAATACTCCTTCAAGATGTTGTTGACTTGTCAAAGGAGTTTGCCGGTAATAGAAATAAAAAAAATCGCCAGAGAGAGAACGCTGGTATAATTGCCAGGAAAGAGAGTTTGGCTGTTTTGGGGGACTGTGTGCTGGTCACAGAAAGTGATAACGCATACGAATTTATAGTTCAAGATGATGATTCGTTACAACAAATTGTAAATGTACCCATCACAAATGAAGAGGTGATTTCCGAAACTGTGGATACCACGCAGATCAATCACAGCATCTCTGATTCGAGAATCCGTAGGAAAAAACCTTCATTGCTTAATTACATAAAACAAAGACAGGAACAAGAACAGACTATGAAAGGCAGAACTGAAACTGCAAACAAAAAAGATTCGGTTGGATGAGGCGGCGCTCGAACTGGAAAAAAATAAATTGAGATTGGAGGAAGATAAATTAAATTTTGAAAAATACAAGTTTGACGTTGAAGCGAAGGAGCGTGAACTTCGATTAAAAATGGACATGGAGGAACGGCAAGATAGGCTTCAAGGAGAACGGGAGCAACGGCAGATGCTGTTATCAGTGATAAATTCCATTGTAGGACAAAAAAATAATTGTAATTCAGAATTGTAAAATAAATACATTTAACGTAAAATTGTTGTAATTTTTTACTTTTGATATGACAAGTAAATAGAAAAAATACATTTTACAATTATATGTATGTTATTGTAGTTGTTACAATATAAACTCAAATAAAAATTTAACGTTGTAATAATTGTTGTTTTCCCCGTGCTATCGTAGTCATGTAACAAAAATCATAATAAATACTGTTCTAAGGAAACCGGGTTAACATCGAAGTAACTACTGCACTGGCTTCCGTATAAACTGGTATGGCAGTTCGTTAGCAGCACTCCTACCTTGTACATTCTACCAACAGCTTATAGCAACAATTTCTGATTTTTTTTTTAAATCTAAAAACGCGAACTCTGTAGCAGTTTTTCCAAATATCCATTCAACCCCTTGTCTCATTGAACTCACGGCTTTGTTAAATTCTGCTTGTTGGTTCGTGATGTTTTTGTTTGAAAAGGGACAAATGATTAATTCTCTAATAGGGTACGCTGGATCCCCATACAACACAAATTTTTCATCATTCACAAATTTAGTTCTGGCTTCTAACTGCTCATACAAATTTGATTCACGAAGTATGCCCGCGTCATGGCGGTTTCCGTGAAATGCTCATAGTAAGCTAGCCACTATTCCATCAGGGCACACAACTGATTGGTATTTCACACAATGATATCTCTTGTGTCCTGAGTAGAATTTCTGCTGATCAACTGAGGGCCTACAAATCGGACGAGCTGTTCCGTCTATGAAACCCCAACAGTTACCGATAGGTGACCCTTTTTCAACAACACTATTAGCATACAGTTGCAATCTTTCCTCCGTTAACCATTTCAAATTTCTTAAATCACTGAGCAAGTGACCTTTGTTGTTATATATTATATTTAGAACTTGGTTGCATACAACGGAAATATATGATGCTGAAACACCAAACAGTGGCTCAATGTCCGCTAATCTGTTGGGGTAAGTGAGCCGCCTCAACAACATACATAAAGCTTACAATCCTAAAAAAAAAGGAAAAAAAGAATGAATGTAGACTTTTGTTTTGTTTGATAAAGAGCATTTCTCAATTACAGTTTTTAAAGGTAAGTATAAATAATAATAAAAAAAAGTTGCTAAGACCTCAATGACACAAGTAGTTGAAAGGTCTATAAAGAAAAAGGTAAGTACGTGAGGTACGATGTTCACTCTTCAAATGAAACTCACCTGAAACTGAGCACCATTGTGATGTGAAAATTTTGTCAGGAATACCCAAAAGCCGTCGCAGTTTTGCTACGTCACGTTTTTGGAATCTAAATAGCGACATACACTCACGTTCGTTTAACGAATCAAAATTAAACCTCCCGTACTTTAAAGCTCTAATTTCTGAAACAGTTTTCGGGATGGAAAGGTGATGAATTATCGCATCATCTAGCTCTTCATCGGAAATTAAACCCACAGCGCTCAACAAAAAAATGTCTTCCATTTTGTTTGACAGTCCACCTTGTGAACAATACCGTTTATGAATTACGTAATCGTTAGTGAAAGTTGCTAAATCCTTTGAACTACGTTTAACCGTAAATGCTAAACGGTATATTTTAACGTTTAGCGCTACGCTTACCGTGCGGGATGCTAAAACTCTCTAATAATTAACTAGTCGCAGATTGCACATTATCTAAATCTTACATATATTGACATAAACTGATAATCTTGAAATGTAATAATAATGGTCTCATCGTAGTAGTTGGGATACTGATACTTGCTTTAGATAAATTTGTGAAATTTAATATATATGCATTTTTTGTAAAGTATTGATTATTTACAGATTTAAAACCAACCAAATTAAAAATACAGTAGGACCGCCATTATCTGGGCCTCGATAAACCGGGGTGCCGAGGAGCCAAATTTTTTTTTTAATAGGCTTTTTTTAATTTGTATGCCATTTATTTTGTATGCATAACATTTTAAAAAAATGTATACGTAAATATTTAACGATTACACAATGGTTAACTATCTATTATGAAATAATAACAGAAAGCGAGTATTGTATTATGAGATGTTACCGGTATCTAATACTCCAATTCATAATCTAGGAATGGTATTGTTTTCAAGTCTTTCCAGGAAACTACTACTCTGGCCTGTTTGGCTACAAAACAAAATATTGTCAGTTGCGATTTAGTCTCGATTTAAATACATACGAAGTAGCAAAATGTTGGAAAAAAAAAAAAGTGTCGTTTTAACGCTTGAAGGGAAATTAACTATTAAAAACAGATCAGAAAAGGGTAAAAGTGTTAAAAAATTGTCCAATGAACTAGGAATCGGCGAACAAACTGTACAGGATATTTTGAAGAAGAAAAAAAGACATTTTCGACTTCGTAGTGTCGTTGGCCCATAACATATAAGAACATACATTTACTTTTTCTGTTATTTTCGTATATTATAATTTAATAGGTTAAATGATGATCAGGATTTTCAGTTTACAATGATTTTATTGTGGTAAGCCAACTTTTCGATCCAACTTGTGGATCTTCATCAGGGCTAAAAGAAAACAAATATATGAGTATCTATGCTAGAGGATGACAATAAATGAATATTTTATAGAACTGATAATAATATAAAAGATGGTGTATACATGAATATTAATATAAGTGGCTGGTTAATAAGATGAAATAGAATCTGATATTTACCTACTGAGTCCAGGTGGATACTAAGACTAAAGGTAAAAATAAGGTGAGAGGTAGTGGTAGGGGGTTAGTTTGCCGACTTTAAAGGTTTATGACGGGGAAATCCAACGCTTTGAAGTGAAGGCACATGACAACTGAGTGAACAAAATTATTTTTAAAAACTAACAAAATAGATGGTACTGTATACAAATAGTTGTGTCTGGACTCAATAATAACATACAAATGAGATAATACATAATGTAACAATGCATAAAATATTGGAAAATATACAGAAAGAAGTATACAATACAAAAAATAATAATAGTAGAAGAGGTACGTAGGTATGAAATCAAAACTAGGATTTGAGGATGCGGAAGATGTTAGAATAAGTGGATGAAATTATCTCTTTATCTGTTTTGTGATTTACCGGGTTATTTTTCTCCAGATGGATGAAAATGGATTCTGAGAGGAGTCGTTTATCGTAATTAGGTATAGTAGCTAATATGGAGGGGTTCTCAAAGTCGAAGGAATGGTTGTGGGCAATGGGATGTTCTGCTAATTTAGATGTAGACGAATTACGCGTGGAAATACTGTATTTATGTTGATAAATACATTTTTTAAATAATTTTTGGTTTCACCGATATAGCAACTGTTGCAATTAGTCTTCGTTTCACTACAGAAATAGTTTAGGAGTCGGCCAGAATAAGTGGGTTTGGTGTAACAATTAGTGGATATGGAATTGTCCGGGTTTCTGGTAATGGAAATATCAGGAATGGAAGGGTACAATTGGTTTCCAATTCTGTAGTCTTCGTTTCACTACAGAATTGGAAATCATTTGTACCCTACCCTTCCATTCCTAGATATTTCCATTACCAGAAACCCGGACAATTCCATATCCACTAATTGGTACACCAAACCCACTTATTCTGGCCGACTCCTAAACTATTTTTCCCAACATCCACATCACCAAAAAATCAACGTCGCAAAAAACCCCATCCACTGTAGCCTGACCTTGTCCGATCCACAATTTCATTGTCTTAACAAAATCCGCCTGAAAAATATTAAAACCTAATGATTTTCCTGACCACTTAATAAAATCACTTATCAATAACAATGCTAAAACCCAAAATCTCTCTAACAACTCTTCACAACCTCCTATCTCTACTTTCCAATACAGATCTATCCCATATATCTCCATTCTCTCAAACAAAATTAAAAAATCCTTCTCATCGAGTTTCCCAGACATGCGCCTAGTATTAAAAAATAACAATAAATTAAAAAATCTTTATATCAAACTCAAAGACCCAGTACCTCTCCTAGAAAAGTGTAATGTAGTTTATCGTATCCAGTGCTCCACGCCTTATTGCAACAGTTGCTATATCGGTGAAACCAAAAATTATTTAAAAAAACGTATTTATCAACATAAATACAGTATTTCCACGCGTAATTCGTCTACATCTAAATGAGCAGAACATCCCATTGCCCATAACCATTCCTTCGACTTTGAGAACCCCTCCATATTAGCTACTGTACCTAACCACGATAAACGACTCCTCTCAGAATCCATTTTCATCCATCTGGAGAAAAATAACCCGGTAAATCACAAAATAGATAAAGAGATAATTTCATCCACTTATTTTAACATCTTCCGCATCCTCAAATCCTAGTTTTGATTTCATAGGTACCTGCAATTATCTCTGTACCGCTTCTATTATTATTATTTTTTGTATTGTATACTTCTTTCTGTATATTTTCCAATATTTTATGCATTGTTACATTATGTATTATTTCATTTGTATGTTATTATTGAATCCAGACACAACTATTTGTATACAGTAGTATAGTATAGTTTTTAAAATAATTTTGTTTACTCAGTTGTCATGTGTCTTCACTTCAAAACGTTGGATTTCCCCATCATAAACCTTTGAAGTCGGCAAATTAACCCCCTACCACTACCTTTCACCTTATTTTTACTTTTAGTCTTAGTATCCACCTGGACTCAGTAGGTAAATATAAGATTCTATTTTATCTAGTTAACCAGCCACTTATATTAATATTCATGTATACACCATCTTTTATATTATTATCAGTTCTGTAATATATCCATCTATTGTCACCCTCTAGCATAGATACTCATATATTTGTTTTCTTTTAGCCCAGATGAAGATCCACAAGTTGGATCGAAACGTTGGCTTACCACAATAAAATCATTGTAAACTGAAAATCCTGACCATCATTCAACCTATCGTAATTGAAGAACAGTTGACTATCTCTCACCTCTACTATTATAATTTAATGTATATAAAACGTCCATTTGTTAATAAAAGTGATTATACCTAACAAGTGATTTTTTAACCTTTTTTTCTATCACATTAAGTCAATAAAATGTTTTAATTTGATTATCCGGGGTTTTCGATTATCCGTGGACCCCCATACCCATCATTACTCCGGATAATGGAGGTTCTACTGTTTAGATAAAAAGTTCTATTTATTCATTGATATGTAGAATTAATAAAAATTATTTATAATACAAACTAGAAATTATTTAGAAAATAAAGTATTAATAACACTATATATATATATAAATACACATGTATACCCTATGAAAATATATTAAATAATTTTTTTTTTTAAAATGAATCACCGAAAATATATAAGCCTATCAATAACAGATGTTCCTTGAAAAATGAATTGCCATAAATTGCTATAGACAAACAAAATTTAAAATCAAATTCACATTCCACCATGTTGGTATAATGCGCCAACTTTTCTTTCTGGGAACATTTTATGTCCCCTGACCTAAGATAGTCTAACCCCTATTTTTGGTCTCATCCAATTTCCGTCACTAACAGTTAGCTTCTACCCTTTCAGCCGTTATATTCTAAAGAGAAACAGAAAGAGAGTATTCACACTATCGGCAAATTTTAAAAATTTTGAGGGTTCGAGTGTAACGATAAGATGCCAAAAATAAACAGCGCAATGCAGATGAGGAGTAAATGTAGGACAGAAAGGAACTAAAAGATAATTAAGTAAGGAAAAACATTTATACATATATAATATATGAGGCTTAAAAAAACCGGAATGTTCGATGGCAACACCACTCCCTGCAAACCTCCATCCATCGACAACTTTGACAGATCCATCATTTATCTATACATATATAAATGTATGAAAGATTTTAGTCTTTTTGTTATATTTATATAATCATTTATTGATAAGTATGCTGTGTATTATAACAAACAATTGTATTTGGGCGCAATTGCTCATTATCCATAGAGCATTCTCTCTCTAAATCGGTAAGTTTGCTCATTATCAATAAAAAAGCAATTCTCTCTCCAAGTTAGTATTGTAGAGTGGCATGAGTTCACTTAACATGTACTACAGTAATTACATATTAGTGTTTATTCTTTCAAACAATTAAATCAGATTACCAATTGCATTCAATGATTACAGTGCCGAAATGAGAAAAGTAAATAACCTTTTATAAAATTAATGGCATAAAACCATGGATTGAAACAGTTATAACTTATTACTAAAAAGTTTAACTTTAACCGTTATAAAAAAGTTTTATTAATAACCTCTGAGCGATAGAAGTTTTTTCAAATGTGTTACATGAAAATTCTTGCTAAAACAAGTTTTAACTGTTTTAAAACATTTATAAATCTAATAAAAATGTACTTAGTAAACTGTTACTTATTACCTCTAACACAAAACTTGAATATTAATAAAAAAAAAATATCTATTTCAAAATTTACAAAGGCAGTACTCTCATAAAAAATAAATCCTTTTTTCGGATTTCTTAGATGTAATTGTTTACATGTATTCAATAATATCATTGAACATTACACATTATTTTTCGGACATCTTTGATATTAAGGAATGTAATCATGTCATCCAGGGTGATGGTTTTTTTTTTAAATATTTATTATTTTTTTGTGTGGGGGGGGGAGAGATTACCTATTTTGAATTATTTTTTGGTAATTCTTTACGTGGTTCTATTCGTTAATTATGAAATTGGTAAAAGGGGGTAATTCAATTGATATGAGCCTAGTTCGAAACAAAAAAGAAAACATTTAACTTCATGTGCTATAAAAAAAAAACTTTCAATTTTTCAAAACTTTAATATAAAAGCTCTTGCTCGTAAAAAATTAACCGTTTTAAAACATTTATAAATATAATAAAAAACTAAAAGTTAAACCTTTATTTAAATCTTCCAACTTAAAAATTACAATAAATATGTAATACCCAAGGTGGTGTTTTTAAAAGATATCTATTTTCGATTTCCAGGGGTGGGGGGTTTAAAATTAAAATTGTACACTTTTTGAAATTCCTTGACAGCGTCAATGATGGGCAAATGTACTGGTACGGATTAATCTACTCCAGAATACTCTCAATGATCATAATTTCTCATTTTTTATCTATTTTAACTACTCATATCAAGGTCAAGTACAGCATTTGAGAAAAATACTGGAGAGTATTTCTTCCATATTAGAGTAAAAACTTTTAAGCAAACGTTTTCTGTAGTAATTTTTTTTTTATTTTTAAGGATCTTTAATTCATTCCAATTGGGGTTTGAATACATGCTACATGCAAAAAGTAAGAAAATATAGCTTTGTAATTGATTTTTTTATTTTAAATTTTACTGATTAAATTAAAATCAGGGAACATTCTAATGATTCTAGAAAAATTTCAATTTGAAAATTTTAAATTATGGTGAAGAGGGGGGGGGGACTTGCATTACCAGCAATTTAACATTTACCAATTTCATAGAAATGAGGTTGCATCCTAATGTTTCCAGATACTTAGAATTCAAATATATCAATTGAACGAAAATTAGACCTGGTTGGCCAAAATAAAATACCAAGCCTTAGTATTACCAGTAAATTAACACAAATTTCATTGAAATGAGATAACTGGTAATGAGTATTGATACTGGTAGTGCAAGAAAATATAGCTTTATAATAGTGCAAGCCCCCCCATCATCATAATTTAAAATTGTTAATATTTACAAATTAAATCTATCTAGAAACATAAGAATGCTCCCTGATTTCAATTTAATCAGTAAAATTTAAAATAAAAAACTCAAATATAAAGCTATATTTTCTTTCGCTCAGGATAGCATGATTATTGACAGTTTTATCAATGAATTTTAAAAAATAAAATGATATTAATATTAGGGACTTCCCACCACCAAAATTCAAATGGGATATTAAAAGAATAACAAGAAAAACATCATTATAGATACATGTCAAATAATTCCAAAAGCATAAATCATCTTCAAATTATTAATTTTCCAATTAAAATGAACATTTTACCTGCTGCGAAACCAACTACCAACTTTCTAAATAGATATATTTTTTAAAGCAACATAACCGATTACATAAATATAGACCCTCATAAAAGAAAACCGAAAGGTAGCAGTTTTTTATTAGGGAACCTCTTCCCCTCTCGAGAATTCAAATTGGAGATTTTTTACAAAAACAACACCCCAGACAACATAAGGATAGAGGGATATAAGAATAACAAAAGAAATAATGTAAAAGCATATAACTTTTTTTATTAAAACTTATTCAAGGTTTATTAAACGTGTTAAATAAAAACTTTTATTATTATTTATTATTTATTATTTATGGCTAGAGGCTCCTCCTAGCTGAAAGGCACATCGTCTTCACCATGCTAAAGTAACGAAACTAAAGGTGCAACTAAAAACCTGTGCATATTCGTTACTATGGTGACGATGACATAAGGAGGATGAGAAAGAAGTTTATTTGGGTTTAAAAATAAAAGTTATGAAATAACTTATTTGAAAGACCATATGAAGGGGTCGGGGCAAAATAGTGTCAAGCAACATTTTGAAGAAAAATAAACTGTAGCTGCCTTCTCTTGTATATTATGTAGTAGTATATGTCTATGATGGAAATGCCACCTGAAATATGAATTTAGAACACTCTATAGTCATATTTAGGTGGCATTTCCATCATAGACAAATCAACCTACCTAATATACGCAGACTGCAGCTACAGTTTATTTTTTTTGGCACTGTTTTGCCCCGACCCCTTCATAGGATAATAAAAGTTAATAAACTTTTATGGTTCAACACATGTTAATAATAGTTAAACTTTTACTTTTAAATGAAAAGAGTTAACTATTTCATTCAATCCCAGCATAAAACCCATCGAATCATCAACACCTAAAAGATAGATATCATGTACATATTTTATGAGAACTTTAGTAATGATAACTTAAAACATGTGTAAAACACTGAGTTTTAAACGATGTAAAATATTTTTTTTTGGCTTCAAGACTATCCAAATCCTATCTAGCCAGAAATTTGAATGTAAAATATTACCCTCAACTATATTTCAATACTACGACGACATAATATTTTACATTAAACTAGAGAACGAACATTACAAAATAACATTTCAACATTACAAATGCAAGAGAATAAGTACAGCACTTACCTCCTAATTCAAATGTGAAAGAACAATGACGGACTAAAGGACTAAAGATGTAAGATGAAAATCGATACCAGTCAGTTTTCGATACCAAGTTATAGGCGGGCGCAAGCGACGGTGCTGCTTCTGCGACGGTGCTACGGGAACTAGAGAAACGGGGATAAAAGCCGAGCCATTACCTGGGATTCAGGGGGTCACCTGTGGTGTTGTGGTTAGCATGGCAACCTACAATACTAAAGATCGCGGGTTCAATTCCAGCGGTGGCCCTAGGATTTTTTAATGGGAGTAAAAAATCCTTAGCTATGCCGTCCCTCGGATAGGACGTAAAATGGAGGTCCCGAGCCTGTACGATGTCAGGTACTCGTTAAAGATCCCTATCCTAATTATACTTGGATAGGCAAAATTTAGGACTCCCACTGTAGCATCGTCCGATTAGCCTTAGTAGCATAAAAATGGACGTTAAACAAACAAACAAACAAACAAAAACCTGGGATTCATAGGGTTTTTTGTCGTTTTTAATTTATTTTTCCATAATTAAAACCCGATTGAGCAAAAAATCAATTGAAAAATATCTAATAGGTATTGCTCGGTCCCTCAGTGTTCAATTAGAAAATCAAAAGACGTGTCATTCCCTTTTATTTCCAAAAAATAAAAAGCTTCTTGAAGAGTGGATTGTAAAATTAAGAATAGATAAGCCTGTTTCGAAACATATGACGATATGTAGTCTTTATTTTAAAGAAAGAGACTATATTTATCCAGATAAATATTAGTATTTGACATTTTATTATTCCAAAATGCTAGTTTTATGCAAATAACATTGAGACCACAGTGTCATAGATTTGTTTTCTTTTCTAATTTTCCCCATTTTTCTGTTACATCCGTTGTGCTTAATTGTTCCATGTTTTCAATGCGAAGCCTGAAAGTTTTGACAAATAAATAAATAATATGACAAAGAATCTAAGCTGTCATAACAATGATTGTGTGAATAGGTAATTAATGTTATTACTAACCGAAATACGTCGAGTAAAGTTACAATGATGTGTTTGCATTTACCAGAACTACCAGCTTTACACGTACAATGACAAGAAAATTGCTTATTATTATTAATAGATTTGATTTCCACTTTTATTTGATGGGGCAGTCCTTTAAGATTGCTAGTTTAAAGGCACGAGGCTTGTAAAATAACTGTTTTTTTATTTTTAGATATTATTCCACATGTAATTATGTGGTTTGCATCAAGGATAGCCTGCCCTTCAATTAATGGTCTTTTAAAATTACCAATTATATCTATCACATCAATAATGTGTAACACCGTTCTTTCCGACATTTTGCAAAACTACTAGCGCACCCTATATTCGATTGCGCCCGCCTATTTTGCTGTCGTTACCTCGGATCATTGGTGGATCCAGGGGGGGGCTGAGGGGGTCTGCAGCCCCTCCCTTTGGAAAAATTTTCGTCATCTAAAGATAGAATTAGACTTTCCTTAATGTAAGGAAGCAAGTCAAAGAACAAATAATGTGCAGAACAAGTAGAATTTTAGTTGTGGGAAAGGAACATAAAGGTAAAAAAGCTGATTAGCAGAATCCAAATGAAGGGCTGTGGGGATGCAGCCCCCTTCACCGATGCAGCCCCTTCCTTTACGATCGGCTAGATCGGCCCATGCCTCGGATTCAAGATACGGGTATCGAATAGTTGATTGAAGTACTTGATTGAGTACCGATGTCGATACTACGACTTTAAAATAACTTTTAAATATCAATAAGTGCTATTTGAAGAATTAATTGAGCCTTACAAGGTCAGTATACCTCGAAACCTCCCCCAAGGTATGAGAATTTTACTATCCTGCCCCCCTCCTCGATGAAATCCCGCGAACGCCCTTGCCATAGCACTGGAAGATTTGTCGCCCCAAGAATTCACTCATTCACAGTGAATTTGCAAAATGACCTGGTGGTATCTGGTCACTCGACTCATGTAATTCTCAGTGATCGATTACGGAAGTATGATACCGACCGATACTTTATTTCGGTACCAAGTAGTTTTGGCATCGTTACCACGGATTCAAGGTACTGGTATCGAATAGTTGATTAAAGTACTTGAATGAGTACCGATGCCGTTTCTTTACGGTAATATTATATAAATTTAATATTTATGTACAATTTTATTTAAAACACAGAATTTTTTGTTTATTTATGTACACATACACATACTAGTTTTACGTAATTAGCACCTTGGATGTAGCGCAGCTAGCAAATCTGTTGAAAATGGAAACTTTCTGGGATTTAATTATGTTTGAAGTATATCTTTCGATCATTCTGTTATTACTTCCTTCCTTACTTACAGCGGCTCAACAACCCATTACTGGATCAAGGCCTCCTGAATCAGCCTTCGCCAGTTGTCCCGGTCATGTGCTGCCGTTCTCCAGTTCCGAGTTCCAAGGGTGTGGCGAGAGTCATTTGCAATACCGTCCTCCCAGCTAAGCTTAGGTCTCCCTACCCTTCTTGTGCCATATAACTGCCCTGACAAGACTTTCCGAGGGATGTCCTCTTTTGACATTCTGGCCATGGCCTGCCCACCTAAGCATGCCGAGTCTGTGATCTTAACGATATCAGGACCATTTAGAAGAATGCTTAGTTCGTGGTTGGCCTTCTCCTCCATTCCCCATTCTCCATACGAAACGGTCCGTATATGTAGCGCAAGATTTTCCGCTTGTAGACCAGTAGGCTTTGCTCTGATTTCTTCGAAATGATCCAGCTCTCAGAGCCATACATCAAGACTGGGCGAATGAGGGTCTTGTACATTAGTAGTTTCCTTTCCACACCGCAGTTGTGGCCGGAGACCAAAAAAGCATGTGTTTGCCAACGTGATCCTCCTGCTTATTTCATTTGCCACTTCTCCTATAGAGTTAACAAGGCAGCCGAGGTAGATAAAGTTGTCTACTTGCTCAAAGGAGTAGTTCCCGATCTGAACGCGTTGCCCATGCCTATCCTCTTGCCCTGTGACCATGTACTTGGTTTTGTTCTCATTGATATGTGCAGATGAAGCCCTGCAGCACAGGTTAACCTACATATGGTCTCTATTGGTGGGCTTCGCCAACGTCATTCATCTTCAGCCCTACCAAAGCGCTGGGTGCGCTGTTGCCCACCACCAGGAGGTTTCGGGTTGGGGTCCTCATCCCCTCGGAGCCCTGTCTTCACCTCGGCTACGAGCACCACCTTCTACGTAGCACTGTAAAAGGGGCGCTTACTGGGTGCTACCAGCCGGGCCAGCTGGCCCCGGTTTTTTAGTGAGGTGTTACTCCTCGATCCCTCTTCCTTGATCCTGGCTTGGGACAGGCCATGTGTCGGGGCGCGAAAGCCACTAACACACGGGCGAAGTTCGTATTACCTCCACTTACCTCTATATGAAATATATAGAAAGGAAAAGTATTGCGATCGTGAAAAATTTCGCCTTCCAGTTTTCAACGAAAATAAACGTTTTAGGGTCCCCTAACTCCAAATAACCAAGTCATGCGGAATGTTATGTGTGTGTGTTTGTTGTGTTGGACGACGTAGCCAAGTCCCATTAAAAATCCCATGGCCACCGCGGGACTCGAACCCACGACTTTTAATATTGCAGGTTGCTACGTTAACCACTACACCACAGGTGACCCCAAAAAAAGTTGTGGGTGTCCAATGAACCCCTGTGTCACGAAACTGTTAATCGTAAAACAGAAATAAAAAGAGAAAAACTATTGAGTTAAAGAAATGGTCAGTGTGTGTGTGAACAGACTAGCTCAAAC
Source organism: Aelia acuminata (assembly GCA_911387785.2). Lineage (NCBI taxonomy): Eukaryota > Metazoa > Arthropoda > Insecta > Hemiptera > Pentatomidae > Aelia > Aelia acuminata. The sequence goes on from OU426978.1 coordinate 1,554,644, forward strand.
ACTATAAACCGTAGGAACCTAAAATTCGGTATTTGGTGTGTGTATGCGCCCGCGATGTGACAGCAAAATTTTCATCAAAAATGGTTAAATGGATGGAGTACTTTATTTAATACATTTTGTCTAATTTTTACGTTTTTTTTTTTCAATTCCCTCAAAAACGGCCCTAACGATTTTGATTAATGTTTAATGAGAATCAGGTATTCTTTAATATCAGGTAAGCTTTATCATTATTAAAATGTTCCGATGGGCTTAAATGGGGAAGTGGCCTTTTACGTTATGTTTTCCTATAAGTTACCTTTGTTTTTGTTTATAGGCCTTTTCTATACAAGAAAATACTCGTAATTACATAAAAAATTCATAACCATGGAACAAAGTAACCACTGACTATGAAATGGGGGAGTCCCTACCCCCCCCCCCTCAAACATGGGGCTAAATCCAACTCGGTAGATAGATCGAGGAAATCATAACTTATCTTGTTACTTCACTGTAATACAAATGAATATTTACCAAGAGTAACATCTGGGAGAGACGATCAGGTGTTAATACTTTAGGTTGTTGAATAGCGTCCCGGCTATACTAATTTGAATTTTCAAATAAATAGTGACTTATGTTACAGTATGAAGGTTGAAATATTATTTCAAACAAGGGGAAACATCCCATAATAATTTTTTATTTATTTAATGAATTTAATGACAATTCAGAAGACACCTAATGAGGGAGTCCCAAATTTGGCATATCCAGATAAAATTAGGATAGGAATCTTTAACCAGTACCTGACATGGTGTATGCTTACGCCCCATCCATAGGACAGCATAGCCAAGGAGTTTTTACCATAATAATTAAAAAATTATACTTATATCAATACTAGCATTCCCCGTCGCGGCTTTCCCCTTGAGCCTTTAAAATCAATTCTGAGATCATTATCTTAGTATTGATTTAATATAATATGTTAACAAAATCAATTAAAAAAAATCTGGTGCGTGCGCGCAACACACAACTTTCACTTACCAACTTACTTAGATTAGAAATTAATGCGTTTTGTTAATTGCCACTTCTCAAATGAACAGAACGGCTTTAATTATGAACAATGGTCTGTCATTAATGGCGTACTCCGCATGCGTGGGCTCAACGAGTTTTATGAGATGACTGAATATTTTTATTTTTTTTCTCCTCTTTAAGTTTTCTTTATTTTTATCATATCTCATATGTATTTAGCCATTTCTTATTTTTAGGCGTAACGAGAGACAGTTAATTTCCCCATATAAACAAAAACAAAGGTACTTTATAGGAAACAAAAAACACCACCCCCCCAAAAAAAGCTCCCTCAGAACATTTTAATGATGATAAAGCTTACCTGATATTAAAGAACACCTAATTTTTATTTAACAAGACGAATTTGATAAAAATCGTTAAAGCCGTTTTTGAGATCATCGAAAAAAAGGTAAAAATTGGAAAAAAAATTATGAAATAATGTACCCGCTCCGTTTGACCAATTTTGATGAAATGTTGGCTATCACATCTTTGGCATATACATACATCAAATACCCAGTTTGATCAAAATCGTTATAGCCTTTTTTGAGTAAATAAAAAAAACACGTGAAAATGATACAAAATAAACTAAGTAAAGTCCCCCCTCCGGTTGATCAATTTTGATGTAATGTTGGCTATCGCATCTTTGGCATATACATACATCAAATACCCAGTTTGATCAAAATCGTCAAAACCGTTTTTGAGTAAATAAAAAAAAAACCACGTGAAAATGAAAGAAGTTTTTCAATCAAGTGAAACCCAATGCATTTATTTTGCATCTTTTATAACTTCACTATTCCTCAGAGAAAAAAAAATTATAATTAAATTTTTATAATGATAAATTTCCATAATAGGCAACTTGCACAAATCATAGGTTACGAAAATTATGAGACAAGTTTTTCAGTTGTGAAGTAGATAAAACAGCTTATGACCGATAATAAATTGACTCTTTTCATAATAAATTGAAATGAAACAAAAAATTTAAACAATTTTTCCTTTAACCAGCTGCACTCAAATTGTTAAAGAATATTGCCGACTTTTTAAAATGATTAAACTTTTCAGAATCAAGCATATTAAAGTGTCCTTTTTTTTATTTTTTTTTTTTATTTTTACATTTTTAATAATTGTAACAAGCAAGTATAGGTGGTGATGACTTATGGACTTTATAACTCTAATAAAAACAAAACAAACTTTTCATATATTAAAAAAATTTTTTTTGTTCGAATTATAATGGTTCGATTGTATCATGCGATCATTCATATCCCCTGTAGCCAGGTCATTGCCCACTTAACAAGAATAATCACTGTGACAAGTGATTAGTTAAAATTTAATGAGAAATCGTGCTCATTCCTTATCGGGATCAGTTACAACATTAATCTAAATATAAATAGATACATACGAATAAACTTAGTGAAAATCGTTTAAAAAAATAAAGAAACAGATGAGTAAAAATAAACAGAAAATTATAAAGAAATAAACAGAAAATAAATAATATAATAAAATTACTTAACAAAGATAGGTTTAATATTGAATCAACTGTTAAATATTAATGGAAGTAGGTGGTGAATAATAATTAATGTTAAATATTAGTGGAAATAGGAGCTGTTTATCATTTCATAAATAAAATTTGGGATTTATTAGTAAAATATATATTGATTATGTAAGTATATTTTGGCTAATAGAGATATTTTTAATAATTAAAATAAATAAATAATTAGTAATTGTTTAATGACAGATTAATGTTTTAACGATAACAGGAATGATAAAGGTAAGAATAGGGTGAAATTAAACAAACGATTGCTGATAAACATACATAAAACACACATTTATTATAGAATAAAAGAAACAGAACATTGAGATGATTTAGTTGAATGGTTAAGAAAACAAATAGAAAAAAATAACAAAAGAACAATACTTATATATCTATACCTTGAATATATACGTGAAAATATTCTAAGAGAGTTCCAATGAATAATTAAAGATAATATAGTTGAATAGATTATAAATTCAAAGTTGTGAATGCAGCCATTGGTTAAAAAGTGGCATAAAATGGACAAGTGTCACCAAATGACAAGAAAAATAATGTCTTTACCTTATGCTTTTACACCTTTGAACAAAAAAATAAATAAATAAATCCCAGAAAACAGCTTAAAACATACAGGAGGTGGAGGCAGAAGAAAATAATTAAAGAATACATTTTGGGTGTCACCTGTGGTGTACAATACTTAAGGTCGTATGTTCCCATCCCGCTGTGGCCCTAGGATTTTTTAAAGTTAATAAAAAATCCTTGGCTATGCCTTACCTTTGACGGGACTTAAAATGGTTTGAAACCTGTTCGGTTTTGAAACCAGACGCCTCAAATATACTATGACAGTTTGTTCCAACTGTTCATTCGTTTCAACAAGTCTAGAACTATTCTAAATAGTGATGGGCAAAACTGTTAATTTTGAAAAACAGTTGCAACTGTTCCTGCTACTTTCATTAAACAGTTTAAAAAAACAGAAACAACTGTTAAAAATAATACTATATGGGAAAAAAGAAAAAAATGGTCCGACTTCGCATTGGAGCATTCTTTTAAATTATGTTTTAATTATTGAAATATCTAACAAGTTCGAATTACAATTTCTCATAAAACATTTAATATAAAATTAAGCTTTATATAAAATAATGATGGTGGAAGATAGGTGACCGTAGATATAATGAACAGGAATTGGTTGGGGGTGCGGTCAAAGTAATAAGTACAAATATGTGATATTTACATATTTTATTCTAGCCAACGTTTCGACCCAATATTTAGGTCATCATCAGGGCTTTTCTCACTGCTGTTGGGAGCTGAGTGGTTAGCTGAGTGCCCAACAGCAGTGAGTGAAGCCCTGATGATGACCTAAAATTTGGGTCGAATTCCTGTTCTTCTCAAATCCCCAACCAATTCCTGTTCTTTATGTAAAATAATTAAACAGCACTAAAAATAACTAATAAATCAAAACTTGTAATAGGTTTAATTGATTTTTTGTTTATAAAAATCATGGTTTAATTGAATAAACAATCTGGAGAAAAAATAATTTTTTTAATTATTAAATTATTTTTTCTCCAGATTCATTGGAACTCTCTTAGAATATTTTATGATAAATTTTTCTGAAATGTATGCATTTTTAAAGAAGTTTTTCAATCAAGTGAAACCCAATGCATTTATTTTGCTTTCTTCTTTCTTTTATAACTTCACTATTCCTCAGAAAAAAAAAAATTATAATTAAATTTTTATAATGACAGATTTCCATAATAGGCAACTTGCACAAATCATAGGTTACGAAAATTATGTGAAGTAGATAAAACAGTTTATTGACTCTTTTCATAATAAATTGAAATGAAACAAAAAATTTAACCAGTTTTTCCTTTAACCAGCTGCACTCAAATTGTTAAAGAATATTGCCGACTTTTTAAAATTAAACTTAAACTTTTCAGAATCAAGCACATTAAAGTGTCCTTTTTTTTTTTTTTTTTTTGTATTTTTACATTTTTAATAATTGTAACAAGCAAGTATAGGTGGTGATGACTTATGGACTTTATAACTCTAATAAAAACAAAACAAACTTTTCATACCTATATTAAAAAAAAAAATTGTGTTCGAATTATAATGGTTCGATTGTATCATGCGATCATTCATATCTCCTGTAGCCAGGTCATTGCCCACTTAACAAGAATAATCACTGTGACAAGTGAGTAGTTAAAGTTTAATGAGAAATCATGCTCATTCCTTATCAGGATCAGTTACAACATTAATCAGTGTTCAATTAGAAAATCAAAAGACGTGTAATTCCATTTATTTCCAAAAAATAAATAGCTTCTTAAAGGGTGGATTGTAAAATTAAGAATAGATAAGCCTGTTTCAAAACATATGGCGATATGTAGTCTTCATTTTAAAGAAAGTGACTATATTTATTCAGGGAAATATTAATATTTGACATTTTATTATTCGAAAATGCTAGTTTTATGCAAATAACATTGGGACCATAGTGTCATAGATTTGTTTTTCTTTTTTAATTTTCCCCATTTTTGTATTACATCCATTGTGCTTAATTGTTCCAAGTTTTCAATGCGATGCCTAAAAGTTTTGACATATAAATAAATAATATGACAAAGAAACTAAGCTGTCATGAAAATGACAGCTGCCATAACAATGATTGTATGAATAGGTAATTAATGTTATTACTAACCGAAAAACGGAGAGTAAAGTTAAAATGATATGTTTGCATTCACCAGAACTACCAGCTTATTATTAATTATTATTAATAAATTCGATTTCCACTTTTATTTGTTGGGGCAGTCCTTTAAGATCGGTTGTTTGAAGGCACAATAGTTGTAAAATGACTTTTTTTTTACTTCTAGATATTATTCCACATGTAATTATGTGGTCTGCATCAAGGATAGCCTGCCCTTCAATTAATGGTTTCTTAAAATCACCAATTATCTCTATCACATCAACTACATCTATCCCCGTTCCTTCCAACATTTTGTAAAACTACTAGCGCACCCTACAGTCGATTGCGCCCGCCTATACCAAATACAAGTAATTATGTAACTATTCGTTATGCTTATACCAACTTAAATATTTCATGATGTTTGATTCATTTTAAAAAAATTTCCTCGTATTGTTTTCAAAATATACGTTTTTTAAGAATATTTTTTCATCAAATTTGTTTATACACTGCCTCATTATCCACTTCTTTGTAAATTTATATTTCAGTAAAAAATCCAGTCTTCCTTTTTGATAATATATATTTTTCAATATGTCAAAACATCACGTTTCGAGGCTCATTGCCTCATCTTCAGGTGACAAGTTATATGTTATAATTATAAAATATATCAATTCCTTAAAATCTCGTCAAATATTAAAGTCAAATAATCAAATAATCAGAATGCACTTCTTATTTTGGCCACCTTACTGTTAATAAAAGACCATAAAAGACCACCAGGGTTTTTTAAAAAAGTCTTCCAGTACAGGATAAACTATCACCACTTCTTTGTTTTTCTGTAACCTATTATCTTTTAATTATGACTATAGTCATTTGAAAAAGTGATGTTTACATACTTTACAAAAAGTTAAAGTTAAAAAAAAAAAAAATTAAGAGATAGGATTTAGTTAATTGAAAATGCTTATCTAATTCTACTGTTATTTTTCACAATATGAGGCCACCTATTTTGTGGGTAATATTTATATTTGAAAGAAGAAATAAAAATCATACATTGACATACATGAAAGGATTTTTCCCATTTTTCTTGTTCATGGAATGTCTAGGGTTTATTATTTAAAAAGTGATCGAAGTGGTTTTTAAAAATGAATTGTTAAATGAAAAAGGAGGTTATTGTATAGGTTTGAATTATTCAGCGACTCCGAATACAGTTATAGGCGAGCGCAAGCGACGGTGCTGCTTCTTTGAGGAACTAGAAGGAACTAGAGAAACGGGGATAGAAGCCGTGCGATTACCTGGGATTCATAGGGTTTTTTGCCATTTTTAATTTATTTTTCCATAATTAAAACCCGATTGAGCAAAAAATTATTGGAAAAATGTCTAATAGGTATTGCTCGGTCCCTCAGTGTTCTTCAAAAAAATCTAAAGATGTGTCATTCCATTTGTTTCCAAAAAATAAAAAGCTTCTTAAAGAGTGGATTGTAAAATTAAGAATAGATAAGCCTGTTTCGAAACATATGACGATATTAAGTCTTCATTTTAAAGAAAGTGACTATGTTTATCCAGGTAAATATTAGTATTTGACATTTTATTATTCCAAAATGTTGGTTTTAAGCAAATAACATTGGGACCATGGTGTCATATTTGTTTTTCTTTTTTAATGTTCCCCATTTTTGTCCTACATCCGTTGTGCTTAATTGTTCCAAGTTTTCAATGCGAAGCCTGAAAGTTTTGACAAATAAATAAGTAATGTGACAAAGAATCTAAGCTGTCATAACAATGATTGTATGAATAGGTAATTAATGTTATTACTAACCGAAAAACGTAGAGTAAAGTTACAATGATGTGTTTGCATTTACCAGAACTACCAGCTTTACATTTACAATGACAAGAAAATTGCTTATTATTATTAATAAATTTGATTTCCACTTATATTTGATGGGGCAGTCCTTTAAAATTGCTAGTTTGAAGGCACAAGGCTTGTAAAATAACTGTTTTTTTACTTCTAGATATTATTCCACATGTTATTATGTGGTTTGCATCAAGAATAGCCTGCCCTTCAATTGATGGTCTCTTAAAATTACCAACTATCTCTATTACATCAACTAAGTCTATCCCCGTTCTTTCCGACATTTTGAAAATGCTACTAGCGCACCCTATAGTCGATTGCGCCCGCCTATACAGTTCGAAATACTGATTCTTCGAAATAGTCGGAGAAATGGAAAGAAGGTGACGTATGATGGAGCAAAGAATGGGGAGACGCGGGTTTTTTAAAAGTTAGATAATTACATCTACTGACCCAAAATCGATGTGTAAATTTCAGATAGGGTGAGATAGTGTGTGACGTAAAAATGACGTAATGCTGGGGTAAGATGGTTATTTTTCAAACAGGAGGGGCTAGTAGTTCGCATGGTGACCAACAGATAGCAGCGTGCTTATCAGCTGTCAAAGCCTGAAGGGGAATAGCGAAAGTGGTACCAAAGATTTCTTATGTTTATACATATTATTTTATTCCTACATAATCTGGGAGGAATAACTAATTTTACATTTTAATGGTGGCTTTGAGTCTCCATCAAGTATTTCTTAATTTTACAGATTCCATTCCTGGAGGCATACTATCTGCATAGATGATTACAATTTTTTTTTTTTTTTTTTTTTTTTACATTAATAGGATAAAATCTTTATACAATTTGAACGGGAATATTATTTATAACACAAAATATATAAAACAAAGACGAGAAGAAAAAATACAAAAAAAAAAAAGAAACCAACTTAAAGTTCAATTAATAACTTATAACTAAAAATAAAAACAATAAGAAAGTCTAAAACACCACTGGGAATTGAGATCTAGGTGCTGCAGATTTTAACTTCTATTTTTGCCAGAACTTCTGTCTTCTGTGGGGTCAATTTTGAAGGTAAATTAATTTTGAAAATTTTAATAATTCCGACTTATATTTTTCTAACCATTCGAGGCTATCTCTCCCTCTTCATGAGAATAGTTTTGATTCAATGTCCTCTGTTATGTTTTTGTAAGTGACAGTTGTATAAGACTTGTTTGAAAGTTCGTCCAACGTTATATACAGGGCAAAACGTACAGTTATTGGCACCCTTAAGACTAAATTTCAGTGGTGAGATTAAAAAAAATACTTCTTATGAAGGGATCTAATTGAAACTTCCTATAACTCCTCTTCATCTATCCTTATAAAGACTCAAGAGGTTTTTTTTTGTCAAAAGTTCAATAGTTTTACAATATGGCAATATTTATTGCTAAAAGTGCCAAATCTAGTTTTTGGCACCCTGTGGATTTAATTGTGAAATCTTCCCTATGGTTAGTTTTTTAAAGTCTTACTTTATAGATGACTTAGAGAACCTTTCAAACATATTATTATAAAAATATCAATTTTTTCTATTTATTTTATTATTTGGCTTCAGGTTTTATTAACCTCCTACTTTTGAATTACTTACTTTTTTACTTTTATTTTTAAAGGCGTGGGCCTGCTATGAGTCTACTTTTGAATTAAAAGTTAAAAAAAAAAAAGAAGCTTATTTTACTCTATAATTATTATTTTATTGTATTATTTGTTCAACAATATCACTTAATCCATTTAAAGAATAATAGTTTCATAAGATAAATCACGTTTCAAACTCATGAATATTTAAACAGTTTGAAATTTAAATGACAAAGATGCTCTCCCTACCTGTCAATAATTACTTAACAAGGACGTAGTAATTGACAAAGATTAACGGGGCCAGGATGGCTAAAAGGGGAAGGCGTGCAACTAGTAGTGCACAGCAGGCCATCACCGTGGCAACATGTATCTTCGCAAGATGGTGAGGGTGTTATTTGTTTAAACATCTGACTATATTGTTAATTTTATTCTTATTTACAATCCAGGCAGGAGGAGAAAAACAATAAATTGAACAATAAAAAACATCCATTTAAATATTTTCATTACTATGAAGATTTTGACAGTTGAATATTTTTTTATGCTGTTTATTCTATATATTTTTATTTTTACAATGGTAACAACAGGAAAATAATAACTTTTAATAATAATTAACAATAGCTATAAAAATCTGTTTATTAATATAATAATAATTAATCAAATTCAGATTAAAATTATTTTCATTTCATTTTATGGAATTTGAGAAACACTATAATTTTGATTATTGTATCAGCATCTGTTTAAACATTGTTATTCTTTATATTTTATTTTATTTAAGAAAATGAATATTTATTTAATTTGAATGATTTTTTTTTTTTATGCTGTTAATTCTATTTTTATTTTCCCTCAAGGCTGAAGGAAAAAAATATACATATTTAAACAATGTTATTATAAGAACATTTCTTTAGTTTAAATGGGATTTTTATGATGTTCTTACTCCTTGATTATGTAAATAATTGTAAAATTTTATTCTTATTTTAAATCCGGGCATGAGGAGGAAAACAATAAATTTAACAATAACAATAAAACATTCATTTAAATGATATCTTTACTATGGAGATTATGAAAGTTGAATATTAAGTTACATAAGCTGACTTTTTTATGCTCTTAAAACTATTTTTAGTTTTGCATTTGTAACAGGAAGGAAATAATAACTTTTAATAATAATTAAAAATAGCTACAAACATCAATTTATTAATATAATAATAATTAAACAAATTATTTTCATATCATAGTATAAAATATGAGAAACAATGGTAATTTTGATTAATACATTAACATCTATTAAAATAATTTTATTCTTTATATTTTAATAGCTGTATGTACCGGTAACACCCGGAGAATTTCATTTTTTAAATCTATGAAGTGAGACTTTTATCGACTCAAACGGTAGATTTTGTAAAAACCAATGTAAAGCGAGATCAAAACGATTTTTATAATGATAAAGAATGTACCCATATTATATATTAATTCTAATTTTATCTTCCATCATGACAACTTGAAAAAAATAATAATAAACAACAGACATATACATTATTTAACCTAAGTAATTTTTAAGGATATTTAGAGATAAGAACATTTCTTTAGTTTAACCGATTTTTCTATGATTTTCAATCTATCGCTTCAGATTTACACTTCCTGGTAGAAAATAATTATAACAATAATGTTTTTATTATTTTTAATTTTTTTTATGTTATATTTTAAGGAAGCCTGATGTAGAAAATCTGTATTGGCTGTTAGTTTTATGCAGAAGATATATTTTCTTTGTAATAAATGTTTTATACTTTTTTTTAACATTCTAAAATATTTTTTACTAATTTGAATTCATTTATGTAAGGTAGAGATGAACATAAAACAAAGTGGTGAAAGCTTTGTAAATTAATAAAACTATTTGAGACTTTTCTGAAAGTGTGCAACATTAATTATTATCCGAATATAAAAGTCTGCATTTAATAAAATAATATTTATATTTTTCAATAAGTTTATTTACTGAATCATTAAAATGCAAAAATAGGGCCGCGGCCTGGTTGAGGGGATAGCGTCTCCGACTCCCAAGCTGGCAGTGCGGGTTCGAATCCCGCCCAAGCCCCCTCGATTCTGTTCGGTGACGCCTCACTGAACAGACTCAGCGGCCTGCCATGGATTAGAAGAGGTTGGTTACCCGTAGATAACCCATCCAGATTAGCCCTCGTAGCATAAAGAGAATGTTAAAAAAAAAAAAAATGTAAAAATTAACTTCCATTTGGACATGTTATTATTTTTTTTCATAGTAAGTTAATTTTTTTTTAAATATATTTTTGTACACAAGTTGATTGTTAGGCAGATATGATCATTGGCTATTGAAACCATAAGGGTACGATATACCAGTCCTACTTGGACTCATATATACACGGGTGGTTCTGCTGAACAAGCAACACAAAATGGAGGGGCAGATGCCTACTCTCACTTCTTTTTAATATCGAAGCCATCCAAAAAAATAGGGGCCAAAACATTCTCATACACCGGACTTCTTAAAGTGCCAATTTATATTTGAAGGGTTACTTTTTCGGGATAGGAGGGTGATTTTTCAGAGGATACCATGTCACTATTCAAGGAAATTAAATGGCCGATAAACTTGCCAAAAAAGGATCACTGTTGGAGTAGCCTGAAAACGAGATTTCATTCCACAGCAAGAAGGAGGAGGAAATTAAAAAGGCGAACCAGGCTATGTTGCTGTAATCCATAAAGGTGGGTACTGAGGGGAAACAATGGAGCAGACTGGTCAATAAAAAATAGCGTAGACCGGTGACCCTGCCAAGAAAAAATGCTGTTGCAGAGTTTCGTATGACTGCACGACACGACTACTTATTGAAATATCTGCATACAATAGGAGTGGCTGACTCTCAACCATGTAATCTCTGCAATAATAGACGCAACGCATTTTGACACATGCCCGAGTTTAATGTACATACGACTAAAAACAACTTCCAAATCGGAATGGGAATGGGCTCTCAAAACTCTTATGAGAGAAGCTGAAAAAGAGAGGCATACTTAAAAAAAAATTTAAACACCATTATAAGAGAAATTTTTAGAATAAAACAACCGGATAATTAAGACATTAGATGTGGCACCGGTCCCCGGGGTCCGATGTCTTACATTCCCTTCTTAACATACGATTTTCACATGAATATGTCCGAAAGTCCGAACACTTCAAACACTCAATTTAGTTGATTTTTAGTGAGATTATTGCATTTTAGTGCAGAAAATGTAGCTTGAAAGTTGAAATTACTTAATTCCCTTTTAATCAAAAGATAACGTCAAAGCATTCCCATCGAACCTCAACGCCCGATATCGTCTGTGGCTCACCAATACCGTTCAAATCAGGAACCCCTAAAATATGCTGCTGCACCTAACGTGTTAATTTTCCAGTAATATAATATGCAATATATTTATTTTCAAATAATCTCTTCTCTGTCATAATAACATGAAATTTATTATAATAATTTTTATAAAAAGAGAAAAGATTAGCCTTGGTCAGAATTTGAACCTGGATTTCCTTATCACTGTATCACTAGTAATGCGATCTTGCCACTTGAGCCACCAGGAACATATCCCGGTCAAGTCTATTCTTTCTCTTCACTGACCTCTTTCCTACTGATCTTGCAATGTTTGCGAATTATACGGGGGAGTGGACGATTTTTGTCATTATTATTGAGATCTCTTGACTAATGTCAATTTTTAAAAATTATTAACTCAATTATTTCTCTTGTCATGATAATATGCAATTTATTATTATAATTTTAAATATTTTCATCCTATTCCCATCAAATCACATTCACACTTCGTCGTAAATCTAAGACCTCCTGTCCTACAGTATCCTTTAATAACACTCCACTTATCCCTGTCGAACAGATCCGTTACTTAGGACTTCACTTGGGCAAACGCCTTACTTGGAATCTCCATAGAAGACTGAAACTGCAAGAAACTGCTCGTCGCTTCCGACTACTTCAACACTTACTTGACAAATGCTTAAAACTACCAATTAATTATAAGAGGCTAATTTACATGACCATAATAAGACCTATTTGGACTTTTGGCATCGAGCATTGGGGCTCCACCAAACCATCAAACTCCTCTCAAATCCTATTCCCATCAAATCACATTCACACTTCGTCGTAAATCTAAGACGACAATCCTTCGTAAAATCCTTAATGCTCCTTACTTCTTCATTGCCGTTCGTTGCTGATTTGGCCCGATCCAGATACCAATCCTTTCATAATGAACTCCCGACCCACTCGAACCCTCTTGTTTCCAGCCTCGCTTCCTCCTCTATTCCAGACAATCCCCCTAGGCGTCTGAAAAGGAGATGGCCTCGGGACCTTCTATGTTAACTGTATCAGTTGAGAGCTACCAATGGCTAGCTTCTCTTCATGCTTGTTCAAGACATATTTACTTAGTATTATCACATCACACTCTCAAGACTGGTAGGAAAGAGGTCAGTGAAGAGAAAGGATTGACTTGACCGCGATATGTGCCTAGCAAATCAAGTGGCAAGAACGCGTTACTAGTGACAAAGAAATCCAGGTTCAAATCCTGGCCATGGCCAATCTTTTATCTTTTTATAAAAAATATTATTTTTTTTTTTCGTTTGGCAGTTATATTCTATTTCTTACGTTACAAGTCTTAAGTTATTGTAATATTACAGAATTTAAAATAATAATAATAATTTAGATAATATTGTTAAGCAAATAAGAGCAGGATTCCTTTTTTTAAGCAGATCTGGTGCTTAGCTCTTCTAACCACTCTGGCTTGCTTACAAGCAGCACCAAATAACCAAAGCAAGGAATCAGCCCACGATAATGAAAGGTCAGTAAAATGATTATATTTCCTTTAAATACAATAATAAATTAAAAAAGAACGATTGTATCTATTATTAAAATATAGTTCATTATTAATTAACATAATTAATTATAAATCTTAAGCATCGGAAAAAAATGCATGATAACAAGCTTTCTTTTTTATTCTCACTAAAAATATAAAAAATATTTTATGAATATAGGTTCAGAATAAATAAATGTATTATTCTATATTTCTAATTCACTAATAATTAACATCTATACCTATTTTTATAATATAAAAAATCTGGTGCAATGCGTGCAACACACAACATTCACTTACCAACTTACTTTGATTAGATATTGACATGTTTTGATAAATGCTATTTCTCAAAGTCACACATTTTTTCACATTCATTTACTTAATTTTGTTTGTATTTGCACTCTAAAGTACACTAAATATTTTTATTAGATTTGAAAATAGGTACCCTACTTAGATTAGAAATTGACGTGTTTTGATAAATATGTTATCGCGATTCAGCGATTTCACACAATTATTTACTTAATTGAATTTGATTGCCTCCATAGGTTATATAGTACTAGCTAGTGTGCCCGGCTTTGCTCCGGTAGTTGTGTGGCAGTTTTAATAACAGAAAAACTTTAAAATTAAAGGAAATATAGAACAAAATTAGCACTTTCTTGAAAATGTTAACATTGTATCAATATTAAGATTCGAGATCTGCAGTGTCCGCCCAAATAAGAAACCCTATATACTTTATAGGGTGTTGAAAATGGTGAATGAACAATTAATTTTGCTGTAATTTTGTCGAGTCATGCATCGTTTTTGATGGTTTCTGTGATTATGAATCCTATAAGTCCATTCCAAACTGTCAGCAGATAATAAGTTATTAGATTATTAGTTAAAAAAACTATATTTGGAGTACAACTTAAGCGCCGACTACTGTGATGGTCCCATAAGATCCAGAAGTTTAGAAAATACCGAAGATTCATAGAAACTTTTTTTGTAAGACCTTTCTTCCAGTTCAACCTCCCTTAATTTATCCCCCCCCCCCCCACCACACCCTAATTTGGCCGAACTCTGCACTTCTCCAATCTTACTACTGTTACTAAGTGAAAACCAAAATATCATGAGGGCACAATTTTTTCATCATATTTCTTTTTATCCTGAACTATGAGTGGTGATAAAATCTTATTGAAAACTTTTATATTTGGTGTCAATTCATCATTTTGTCAACTGGAATGCTCATCATACATAGTAATAAAACCATTTTTCATAACTACATACAATAAGAACACTTCAAAATTGTTATTTTCGGTTTGTAATCAGTCTATTCAGCTCTTCTTTTTTGTTTTATGTCTGTTTTTATTCGCTCACTCATATTGCATTAAATTTACTTAAGTATATGTTAGATATTGATTAAATGTAATGTGTTAATCAATTAACCTTCTTATGAGAAAATTAATTTTGTAAAGTATCCAGTCGGTTTTCTCATTGATTGCAGATATGTAAAATCATTAATTTATTTTAAAAGAAAAGGTGAAACTAATTATTTTCGCTTGATTTTTTAGTAATTTAAAAAGAACAGCTGACAAAATATATAACCTTTACAAATATAACGGAATGAATGAACAATAAACATTGAGTGAAACACCTAGCGCTTCCTGGTGGTCTGCAGCTCGAACTAAATTTTTCATTCATAAACTCGTATGTCTTTCTCAGGTAGGCTAATTACATGTTGCGAGAGCCTTAAAATTCCAGTCCTTTCCTCTTCAATTTCACACCCTTAAGAGAAAAACGGAAACCTTCTTCTCCGTTAGGGGACCTACAGTTACACGCTGACATAAATCTCTTAATCGTATGTGGAGTCGTTTCTGAGCCTTTTCGGCACGCACATTGTACACTTTGCTTTATAATATATATTGATTATATAACTGGTAGTATTATATAGTATATATATTATATAGTATTATATGTGTATTGCAAAACTTGATAGTTGTCTGTACTTTTCGATTCATTAATGTTTATTTTCTTTTTTAAGGAGACTGCTAAATCCTAATTTTATCATCATTCGAGTTTTTTTTACTGCTCGCTTGTTTTTTACTGAAAGTTGCCTTTTGTAAATATATCAAGAAGGTGAATCGATCGAACGTGTATTTACGGCTCTAAGTAAATTTATTATGGAACTAAAGTTTTTAAACTACAATAAAATTATTAAAGATTATCTTGTGACAGCAAATCTATGCTGTCATATCGATACTTGATTCTCATTAAACAAGAGAAGTTTGATCAAAATCGTTTGAGCCATTTTTGAGAAATCGAAAAAAATAAAACAATTATTAAATAAAGTGCCATGTCTGTTTGATCAATTTTGATGAAATTTTTGCTGTAACATCAAGGACATATATTTGTACATACATCAAATACCCAGTTTTAGGTTCTTATGAATAATAGTTTTTGAGCTCGTTTGTTCGAACACACACAGACCATTTCCTAGGACTTGATTATTTGCACTCAGGGGACTCCAAAACTTGTATTTCTGCGGAAGGCCAGAAATCGAAATTTTTAACGATAGCAATACTTTCCCTAAAAAAATAATCCAAAAAAATGGCTCCAGAAAATACATAAATGTATTTCAACATTTCTCAAATGCTGTGATGGGTTACTCGAGTACTCAAAGCATGGGCGTACCCAGCGGTGGGGGGGCGGGGGCAGGGGGGGGCAGCTGCTCTCCCTGGAAGGCTGGATGCAAGAATTTTTGAAGCTTTTGAGGCGGGAAGCAGTAATAGAATAATTTTTTAAAGCAAATAATTGTAATAACTTAGTTGATAAAGCACTGCAATACATAAGTTTCTTTAAATTTTGGTTTCATTCACTTTTTCTGCGGTAAGATGTAAGATGTTACAACCTGAACGACCATAGCTTGCCCCCCCCCCTAGTTTTGATCCTGGGTACGCCCTTGACTCAAAGTAATATACGGCTGAGTACATTCATTGCTTTAATGCTCTATTTGTTTTTACTTTCACTTACCTATATATCTAATATATAGTAAGGGAAAGTATTGCGATCGTGAAAAATTTCGACTTCCGGTTTTCAACGGAAATACACGTTTTGTGGTCCCCTGAGTCCAAATAACCAAATCCCACGAAATGGTCTTTGTGTATGTGAACAGACTAGCTCAAAAACTATAAACCATGTGAACCTGAAATTGGGTATTTGATGTTTGCATATGCCAACGATGTGATAGCCAACATTTCATCAAAATTAGTTGATCGGAGGGGGCACTTTATTTCATAACTTTATTTCCAATTTTTACCTTTTTTTCGATTATCTCAAAAACGGCTTCAATGATTTTGATCAAATTCATCATGTTTAATGAAAATTAGGTTTTCTTTAATATCAGGTTAGCTTTATCATTATTTGAATGTTCTGAGGGGGCTTGAATGTGGAAGGGGCCTTTTTTGTTTTCCTACAAAGTACCTTTGTTTTTGTTTATATGGAGAAATTAACTATCTCTCCTTACGCCTAAAAATAAGAAATGAAATTGTTACGGCTAAATATGAAATATGAAAAAAGAATCAAGTTAACATATAGAGGAGAAAAAAAGAAAAATATTCCATCAACTCATAAAACGCGTTTGAGCCCACGCATGCGCAGTATGCCTTTATGACAGACCACTGCTCATAATTAAAGCAATTCTGTTCATTTAATGGAAATTATTTCTTTCATGATAACTAAAGGAAGTTTTCAACAAATACGTAGAGAATTATAAAATCAGACGACTTGGAGTATTATGCTTGCATTGCCGAATTATCACAAGTTAAAACTTTTATTTTATAATAAAAATAATTATTGTTTTTTTCTTATTTTTAAAAACAAAAATAAGAAATGAATGTGGATAAATTTGTGACTTTGAGAAGTGGCAATTAACAAACCACATCGATTTCGAATCTAAGTAAGTTGGTAAGTGAAAGTTGTGTGATGTGCGCACGCACCAGATTATTTTAAGTTTAAAAAGTGTTTTTATGTATCCATGATTGTTGTTTGATTGTCTATCAACCACTTCATTTTCAAGGAGCTCGACATGGCTTGAAAACCTTTTGAAAATTAATTTCAGTTCCAATATTTTGTAGACTATTAATGAGGAGGTACTCTACACTCTTTCACTTCCATGTGTTCATTTCCTGGTGTCCTTAGTGATAGAAGAGCAGCCTGCATGAAAACTAAAATTGCAACTTTCTTCTCAGCTTGCGAGAAATTAATTTCAATTGCTGAACGTTCCATGAACATAGGTACAACTGGGTATCTTCAGGGACCTAAAAAATTCTTGGAATGCATAATCTTTGTTCATCTGGTTCTAATCATATGGCATGTATTGCATGAAACGAGCATGAATAAATCAATAAAATTCTTTCAGATGCAAAAAAAATAAATAAATAAAATAAAAATAAATAACTTTTTCAGTGAAAGCGTAAGTCACGAAGCTGAGAGCAAAGAAATTTCTGATGAATCGCTAGAAGCAGATTCTGAGTATCAAGACAAAGACTCGAAGCCTGATAAGGCATATCAAATATCAAGGTATCCTAATGACACCGATATAATGCCATTACCAACAGCAATAAATTGAAACATACCTATAAATTATTACTAATAATTTGAAAAAACAATTGAATTAAAATCTTTTAATAGAATATTAATAAAAGTTGAACTATTAAAATGTGAAAAAGTACAATGTTTGTGTTGTGTGCTAAGCAGTATATCTTAATAAAGACAGCCCTCAATATGAAGTCACTCAAAAATTTTTAAAACTTGAAAACTCATTCATGTTTTAGAAATGTCTTTCTATACTATAATTGAATGAAATACTATTAATGTTACTATAAATATATTTGAATAAATATTTATTTTATTAGTTATTTTTTTAACCTAAAAAAATATCGTGAAAAGAATAAAGCTTGTGATGTATGTCTTTCTGAATGATATTTTTATATATTCATTTAGAATTATCAAAAAGTTTTGGGTTCCATCCTGCATATCATTTGATGATTTTTAATTAAACTATAAATATTAGTACCGATCAATTCTGACTAAATATTATATTACATACATTTTCCATTTTTCATTTACTTGAATAATATAAGTTTATTTTGTTTAAGTTAGTTTAAGTATAATTATAATTTATATTTTTTTTTATATTACAATATTTTCGTATTAATATACTTAAACATATAATCTTGAATTATTTAACATATATTTTAAATTTTATTTTAGTTTTTTAGAGGGGTTTTGGAATAGGTTTTTTTTTTCTTTTTAAATCATTATCTAAGGATATTGGAATGAAATCAATAAGTTATAAAGAGAATAAAGATAACCATGTTTAAATAACTTTATTAGAAGAAAAAAGATTTGCCACTTCTAGGAACCGAAACTGGGCCTCTGTATCAGTGTTGCAAAGCTCTTCAAGCTAACCGTGGGACCTATCCTAGCCGTGTCGATCTCCTCTCTTCAAAGAATCCACCCGCCAAGTCTCGACATATTGCAGCAAAGTAACTGGGGGCTGAACATTTGTCCAAATGATAGGTTCTCATTGTCATGCTGTGATAATTAAGCATTATTTGTTGAATAGTTGTTTTTTAATGT
The DNA here is from genome assembly GCA_911387785.2 of Aelia acuminata. Taxonomy (NCBI): domain Eukaryota; kingdom Metazoa; phylum Arthropoda; class Insecta; order Hemiptera; family Pentatomidae; genus Aelia; species Aelia acuminata. The sequence goes on from OU426978.1 coordinate 1,573,782, forward strand.
TTTAAAATAATTATTAAGTAATTTTATTAAAGGAGAAAATATTGGGCACGGCCAGTAATGATGAGGATGAAAGATAATACCCCAACATGACTAAACTTTTCTCTTCTAATAAAATTATTTAAAAAAAAAAAAATCCATAATGTAATATTTTTTAAATAATACAGTGGTTGAAGATATATTAATTATCTATGTGAATGAAATATGGTAAATGTAATTTAATATACTGTTGTAATTGTTACTATTATTTCTAGTGTAAATAAGAAAGAAGGACCCCAAAACATGATAATTTTTAATGAACTTATAGAAATAAAATAAAGGAAGATACATCACCACTTTTAAAACTTTTAAAGAAAGCTTGATAACTCATTAACTTATGGAAATCTGTTAGGATCAAACGCTGTTCTGGTGTCATAAGTGCGACTATACTGAAAAGATATGCTATTTTGAAGGGACGAACTTCTAAAGCCCTTGCCGCTTCCTGAGGTTTATGGAATTCCAGCAGATGGCAACCCGGATATGATTCCGCTAGCACAAATCTTAGCTCAGAGTGCGGCAGAGTACTCAAAGTACAACCTTAGAGGAAGACGCAGCAAGACATCAATAACAGATGAATAACAGGATTATAAAATATTGTTTTATGAATATTGTTTGAGACTGAGTGTTATTTATAATTAAGATTAAATTTATATTATTAAATAAAAAGTAACTCTGCATGTAGATAGCAACAAAAGAAATTTTATTTCATGATTAGGTTCCTTAAGAATAACAATATTGAAGAAGGCCAGGATGTCGCTTTCAAAAAAGTTTCAATAAATAAATAAAATGGCCAACATATTGACTCTCTTTGTAGATCAATATCAGGGCATATATATATTATATATTTAATAGAATGGAATAAAGGCATAATGAACGTGGAGGTCCGATCCCGACATGGAATTCTCAAGATCAGCCTTCACCGAATCCTCCCATCTTTGTTTTGGCCTACCCCTCAAATGTTTTCCAGTCGGCAAAGTGTTTATCAATCTTTTAGGTTTTCGTTTGCAACTAAGACTCGCAATTTTGCACATTAACTTTAACCGATGCATAGCTATATCTTTGATTACATTCACCGGCTAAAGTTCACGCAATCTGCATCGTGTAGCTGTGTAAATTTTCCTTAACTTATCCTTCTTTGGCCCAAATAGTTGACCCATTAGGGGAGAGCGGGGTTGGTTGGCAACAGTTTTCACCTTTTTGATTGTTGAGTCCTTCCTTTTAATATAATCCCAATAGGGCTGATACCACTGTAAACTCCAAGTATTAGAGTACAGTAGGGTTCCGATTAACCCTTTCGATGGGGACCAAGGTTATCTCGGTTAATCGGAACCATAGCAATACCGACTGAAAATGTAGCTTATTTTTAAATAAAAACTACATATATGCTTAAAAACTAAATATTAAATAAATATTTAATAATAATAATTCATAATATCAATATTAATAACAGAAACAAGTTTTTTTAAAAGAAATCTTTTATTGTAGTTTGTTTAAATGAACTCAAATACATACACATACCCACCCTCCCTCAGACCTGGCACCTCGGTTAATCGGGACCTCGGTTGACCGGACCTCGGTTAATCGGAACTCTACTGTACTTCAAGTATTTTTTTCACCACATAATATTTAATACTAAGATCATAGAAAATTGAAGAATTCGTCAATCCAGAGTATGCCAATTAACCCCCAAGGTGGGGGCAGGTTGGCCTAGAAGGTGGGGTTGTTTAGCCATCTCATTCAAGTACTGCCTGACACATATTATTGTTATTAAAAGCTGCACTATAATGGTATAATAATTTTGAATTGGTTTTTAACAGCTTTTAAGGGAAAATAGGATGACGATAGAAGAAGATAAAAGTTTACACTGTCGTCACTTTCTGCATAAGAAAAATTGCTCTCATCCTCCTTGCTGGAACTAAAGACAATTGGTAGTTTCACCTTTGTTTATGTTTACCTTGCTTTTGTGAATTGCTACTACGCCAACAAAACCCAGTTGAAGAGAGCCAACTAACCCCACAGGAGAGATCATATGAAAGATGGCTGCCAGGACAGGGGAAAGCAATCAAACAAGAAACTGGTTAGTCGAAAGGTTAGGTTTTTCAAAGGAGTTTGGGGCTATGTGACAGTCAATGTTTTGTCGGAGTCAAATGTTTTGCCATGCCTTTAAACCAAATTTACTGAAAATATAAAAATTTACTTACATGTTTTAAAATCAATCAGTGAAGCACACTCTTCTCTACACTGTTAGCATCGTATTGAAAACTTAGGACAAGACTCCCGAGGTAGTGCGGGCCACATGGTACAATGTTGGGGCCTTCACAACAGGTGCGACTAAAACTAAAAGCCAATGGCCAACTACCCCCTATGCCAACCATGTAAGCGGCCATGTTTCACATCTATATATATGTATATATATATATATATATATATATATATATATATATATTGTAATATTTGTCCAGTGCTCAATGTCTTCTATCCCCACAAGGGATGCCAAAATGTAATATTTTTTCTGCGCTCAATGTCTTCTATCCCCACAAGGGATGCCAAAATGTAATATTTGTTAACTTTAGAGGGTTTAGAAATTCAATAAGCTCCTAATCTCTCCTCAGATGTCTCCACCACAGTGTCTTTAATAAAATTATTTATGAGAGAGAGAAAGGGGAGGGAAAAGAGAGAGATAAAGGAGCCAGAACAGAGGGCCAACCAATGTTCAGCTTAAGGTGTGAGGAATAACGAAGATCCTTGCCAGAGCAACGCTACCCTTTTACCCCGAAAGGTAAAACTGATCAAAGCTAATTCCACGGGAGAGACGTGGGCTTTGACAGCTCTAGGGTGCTTATCTAAGCAAGGCCACCTGGACAGAGGGCCAACCAATGTCCAAGCCCTGGGAGGACAACCCCCAGGATTCTATAGGTAGGGTGAAGGTAAAGAAGGACTGAAGATCCTTGCCAGAGCAACGCTACCCTTTTACCCCGAAAGGTAAAACTGATCAAAGCTGATTCCACGGGAGAGACGTGGGCTTTGACAGCTCTAGGGTGCTGATCTAAGCAAGGCCACCTGGACAGAGGGCCAACCAATGTCCAAGCCCTGGGAGGACAACCCCCAGGATTCTATAGGAAGGGTAAAATTAAGGTAGGGAATTAAATTAAATAAGACATATAGGTATAAACATCCTAGAGACACCAGGAGCTATCGGGCAGGGAGAGAGGTGTCTAAGACTGACAAATTAAGACTGATTAATGTTGGGCAAAACGGCCCTATTTATACCTCAAGGGACAAACAATTGACCAATCACAGCCCTGCACTGTATAGTTGAGAGGATAGGACCTGGTATCTTTAGGCTTTATTTTATTGTTTTTATGTTTTTACAAGCCATTATTTTCAAAAAGATGACAAAATACAAAAGAATTTCTCTTTTAAAATAGATTTTAAATTAAATAAGTTCGTAATGTTTGAAAATGTAGTTGCCGAATCGGCCACAGATGGCGCATGTGTTTGTTATATACACTCTTACAGAGGCATTGGCTCACAGCTGATTACAATAGGTTATGTTTTCTTTCACATCTGTTTTTCAATCATAATGTCAATCTTTAACATTACTGCACTGCATTATAAATACAATTAAACAAAATAAAAAGAATATCTAACTATTTACAGTGAATAAACAACCAACTGATAAAAACCAAAGAACAAGAAGGTTATGTTATTGATAACCATATACCTAACTTTAAATGAAAACAAGTAGTATTTAATTTCCTTTACTATTAGACATTACCAAATGACACCACCCTATTTCAGTTAAACACTCAAACAAATAAATAAAAGTAACGAGATTATAAAATAAAGAAATAATAACATTATTCCAATAAAAAGGTTTACCTAACTGAATTAATATTCAAAGATAACAAGATTACTACATTATCACTTATAAGAACTATGAATTATTAAAAAAATAAACTTCTTTGTTAGAATCAAACCTCTACCAGTACTATTTACAGTTTTATTTTAAAAAATAATCTTAGGGCCTCCCTGACTATATTACAATATATATATATATATATATATATATATATATACATAATTATAAAAACTATTAGAAGAAAATAAAACTATAACAAATTGGTAATATTTATTTAGCTAATTATTTGTTATTCCTTCAATAGTACAATATATATGTATATATATATATATATATATATATATATATATATATATATATATATATATATATATATATATATTGTTTTATGCCTTATATTAGTAATGGTATAATTAATAATCATACTAGTTACTAACTTTACATCAGTGTACTTTAATCATACCCTTAATCAATACGGAATCATTTAATTGTTTTTCTCTTTTTCATTCTTTTTCAATCCATCTATGTCAGGCAATTTATCCATATCTATCTGTTATTCCTTATTACAAAGCGGGTCAAAAATTGCCATTACTAAAAAAATAACTTTATTAATTTGTTTAAAATTTTAAATGACCTATAATCTAATTTTCTTCACCTGAAATTATCGTACGGCAATTTAATAATAATATTAATAATAGAGGCTATAAACCATTTATAAGTGAATATATCCAGAATTTAATTTAATTAATTTTAGTAAGAATAAATCTCAAATAAAGTAATTTAAAAAAAAATAATCAGTTCTTGAGGATGAAGTAATACCTCGAAAGGACAACAAAATAAATAATAGAACTAAGATTAGAGTTTTGTTATAACTAGCTTTGGAGTAATTGTCGTGTCACCACTCTCTTGATTGGCTGGTTTCAAAACAAGAGCCAATCGAAAGCAAAATCAACCAATCAAAAATATAATCAAAAGTGTGGGGAGGGGGGGATGACTGTAGTTCCTGGACTGCTTGTTAGAACCAACTTAAGGAAGGTAAAGTTGAATTAGTTCACATTTAGGCAGATGTAACTGACCCATATCACAGTTGTTTGTATGTTTGTTTCACGTTACTTTATACCACTAACAAGGGGAGGGCACAGCTATGGGGTCGTCGATCGGGCCCATTTTTACTTTCACTTACCTATATAGTAAGTGGAAGTATTGCGATCGTGAAAATTTTCGACTTCCGGTTTTCAACGGAAATACACGTTTTGGGACCCCCTGAGTCGAAATGACCAAGTCCCGCGAAATGGTGTGTGTGTGTGTGTGTGTCTGTGTGTCTGTGTGTGAACAGACTAGCTCAAAAACTATAAACCGTGCGATCCTGAAATTGGGTATTTAGTGTAGGTATATGCCCGCGATGTGACAGCGAAAATTTCATCAAAATTGCTCAAAGGGAGGGGGTACTTTATTTAATAACTTTTTACGTTTTTTTCGATTTTCTCAAAAACGGCTCTAACAATTTTGATTAAACTGAGTATTTGATCGATTTATATGCCCGAAATATTACTGTAAAAATTTCATCAAAATTGATTAACCGGAGGGGGGACTTTAGTTAATAAATTTTGTATCATTTTCAGGTGTTTTTTTTATTTACTCAAAAACGGTTTTAACGATTTTGATCAATCTTGGTATTTGATGTATTTATATGCACGAGATGTGACTGTAAAAATTTCATCAAAATTGATCTACGGGAGGGGGGACTTTACTTAATAAATTTTGTACCATTTTCACATGTTTTTTTTATTTATTCAAAAACGGTTTTAACGATTTTGATCAAACTTGGTATTTGATGTATTTATATGCCCGAGATATGGCTGTAAAAATTTCATCAAAATTGATCTGCGGGAGGGGGGACTTTATTTAATAAATTTTGTATCGTTTTCACGGGTTTTTTTATTTACTCAAAAACGGCTTTAACGATTAACAAAAATAAGATATGAATGTAGAAAAATGTGTAACTTTGGGAAATGATAATTAGCAAAACACGTCAATTTCTAATCTAAGTAAGTTGGTAAGTGAAAGTTGTGTGTTGCGCGCACGCACCAGATTTTTTTTCTGGTGATTCTACATCAAAAAATAGTCGACACATGTCCGAGCGTTCCGTCCAATGGGCCTTAGGTGCTGAGAAATAAAATAAAATACCTTGAAAATCCTTTATTTTTTATCTTGAGTTTGGAAAATGATATCGCCATGGTTCTTTCACTAATTCATTTATTTTGGAGAGTAGATTAAAGGAAAAATACAATCGTTAAAGAATTATTCATATTTCTTCAATTTACTTTAAAAAAAGCTTCAAGTTTTCAAGTAAACTAGCTTTATAAATTTTTTCACATGAAAAAGAAATGCAGAATTGAGTTCAGCATCTCAAGAAACCCCGATGTCTTAAATATCATCCAAAACAAAAAATAAATTGTTTTTCCTGTCAGGAGCAGCTTAAAAATGTTTCAGCAAAATTGTATGTGTAGTTTCAAAAGTCTGCATCTCGTGTTGAGCTGATCCAATTTTTACGTTCTTGAGCTCGTTGCATAGAAGAAAGCTTCCTTTTTCTAACCATATAAATAACTATTGTATTATCTCGGGAAGCTCTTGTAATAAATGGTCCTCAAAATAAAAATTAAATTAAAACTTTTCGTTATATTATGTTGATTCCTGAACACGTAAAAATATCTCGATTAGGTAAAAATGTGTAACTCTAGAGCCTTTATTTACCCTATAAATTTGATGAGAATCGGTAGAATTTTCTCCGAAATATGGTCGGATTTTTGGATGTTTAACGAAATTGTAAGGGTCCTAGCCTTAGCGAAACTTTTAATGCAATTTTTAATTTTTTTTTTTTTTTTAATCTTCCCAAAATTTACTTATAGTTTTTTTGATTGTCCTCAAAACGAATCTGAAAACAGTTATGAAACAAAAACAGTTTTACACAAAATGATTTTTTAATGTCAGTATTTTGCCAGAATATTCCATCAACATAACTCTAAAAAGTAATTATTTCCATCCTTTTCACGATGTTTTTATCACTAGTAAATTCATTTTACGGAGCCTATTTTGTTTTTCTTGGTCGGCTAGGAGAAAATGGGTTCATCCCGATTGTTTCACGTTCGCCTTACAAAAAATGATTTTGAATTTCAAACGAACTAAAATGTTTAACGAAATTGAGGGTAGGTGGGGGATTTTAAAACTGGTACGATGTGAATCATTCCTAATTGTTATTTGTTATTGAAAACTCTTACAAACCTCTCTCTCAAAGTGATCGACTAACTTTTTATTTTCATTCATTCTTGGATTTTTTTTAGTATATAAAATTATTAGTATTGTTTTTGGTTGTTACTCGGCTCATTTGTTTCATAACAGTTTTCGGATTCGTTTTGAGGACAATCAAAAAAACCTATAAGTAAATTTTGGGAAGATTAAAAAAAAAAAAAAATTAAAAGTTGCATTAAAAGTTTCGCTAAGGCTAGACCCTTACAATTTCTTTAAACATCCAAAAATCCGACCATATTTCGGAGAAAATTCTACCGATTCTCATCAAATTTATAGGGTAAATAAAGGCTCTAGAGTTACACATTTTTACCTAATCGAGATATTTTTACGTGTTCAGGAATCAACATAATATAAAGAAAAGTTTGAATTTAATTTTTATTTTGAGGACCATTTTTTACAAGAGCTTCCCGAGATAATACAATAGTTATTTATATGGTTAGAAAAAGGAAGCTTTCTTCTATGCAACGAGCTCAAGAACGTAAAAATCGGATCAGCTCAACACGAGATGCAGACTTTTGAAACTACACATACAATTTTGCTGAAACATTTTTAAGCTGCTCCTGACAGGAAAAACAATTTATTTTTTGTTTTGGATGATATTTAAGACATCAGGGTTTCTTGAGGTGCTGAACTCAATTCTGCTATTCTTTTTCATGTGAAAAAATTTATAAAGCTAGTTTACTTGAAAACTTGAAGCTTTTTTTAAATTAAATTGAAGAAATATGAATAATTCTTTAACGATTGTATTTTTCCTTTAATCTACTCTCCAAAATAAATGAATTAGTGAAAGAATCACGGCGATATCATTTTCCAAACTCAATATAAAAAATAAAGGATTTTCAAGGTATTTTATTTTATTTCTCAAAACCTAAGGCCCATTGGACGGAACGCTCGGACACGTGTCGACTATTTTTCGATGTAGAATCACCAGAAAAAAAATGGGCCTGATCGACGACCCCAAAGCTGTGCCCTCCCCTTGTAAGGTTAATCAGACGATGCTACAGTGGAAGTCCTAAATTTTGCCTATCCAGGTATAATTAGGATAGGGATCTTTAACGAGTACCTGACATCGTACAGGCTCGGGATCTACATTTTACCTCCTATCCCAGGGATGGCATGGGTAAGGATTTTTTACTCCCATTAAAAAATCCTAGGGCCACCGCTGGAATCGAACCCGCGACCTTTAGTATTGTAGGCTGCCATGCTAACCACTATACCACAGGTGACCCCTTGATTGTCTGTTTTTTGTTGTTAGAGGCATAAAACTTTTGAAGTCATCAACGCCTATCGATTTATTTTTCATGAATAACACTTTCGATTATTTTTATTTTATAAAAATACTTGTAGTATAGAGATTTGGGAATTGTAAACAAAAAACTGTAATTCTCAGCGAAAATTTCACAACGGTCTCAGAGCCATGGGCGGATCCAGCCGATCGTAAAGGGGGGGCTGCAGCCCCACAGCCCTCCATTCGGCTCTGCTAATCAGCTTTTTTACCTTTATGTTCCTTTCCCACAACTAAAATTATACTTGTTCTGCACTTTATTTGTTCTTTAACTTGCTTCAAGTCAAATTCGATCTTAAAATGACGAAAAATTTTCCAAAGGGAGGGGCTGCAGCTGAATTTGACTTTCCTTAATGTAAGGAAGAAAGCTAAAGAACAAATAATGTGCAGAACAAGTAGAATTTTAGTTGTGGGAAAGGAAAATAAAGGTAAAAAAGCTAATTAGCAGATCCAAATAAGGGGCTGTGGGGCTGCAGCCTCCCCCCATTAGGACTGCACCCCCCCATTAGGACTGCAGTCCCCCCCTTTCCGATCGGCTGGATCCGCCCATGCCCCCCCCCCCCCCTGGATCCGCCAATGCTCAGAGCTTTGTCGAAACAGTTCGTTTATGGTTACATACACTTTTCCAATTGTCACCGTCTTTTGTGAGTTACATGCAAAAACATGTGATTGAATATACGGTGTGTACTTTAAAGAAGTAGGATTTAAGTAGGTTGGAGCGCGAATGCTTCGCATGGGTCAGTTAATGGAAACTTCTTTTTGTGTCAATTTTATACAAACATGTACCTGAGTTATTATCTGAAGATGCGTAGATTTCACTTGCTAAAATTTCATTATTGAAAAGTTATAATTTCGGGCGTACCCAGCGGGGGGCAGGGAGGGGCAGCTCCCCCCCTCCGGAAGGCTGGAAGCAATAATTTTTTAGGCTTTTAAGACTGGAAGCAATAATAGAATACATTTTTTTCAAGCAAATAATTGTAATAACTTAGTTGATAAAGCACTGCTATAATTATACATAATTTTGGTTTCTTTCACCTTTTCCGCGGTAAGGTGTTACAACCTGAACCCCCCTAGTTTTTAGCTTGCCCCCCCTAGTTTTGATCCTGGGTACGCCCTTGTTTCGGGCCGAAAAAATTCATACGTACTCAGTGGTATGTTGCCTTCACTTTTTAAATAGTAGCCAGACAGGAGAATCTTTAATTGAAGGGTTGGGCCGAATAACGTTCTATGTGATTTTTCGAAACTTTACATGAGACAGTAAAATCAATTTGCTAAATTGGGGATTATTTTTTCGTCTGGGGAACTAACATAGACCGTTATTCCATAAAATTCTCATGAGAGGGAAATTACTTCCCCCATTGTTTCCAATGAAATTAATCTTTTTTATGATATGTAAAATTGGTTTAATAAAACAAATAAAATAATTACAATAGATTGGAAAGAAGTTTTATAAGGTTGATAAAGCATATACATATAAATGTAAGTTGAAAATAGTTTATTTTCCATATATATATATATAAGTGTATATATTGTTCACATATTGTGGACCAGCATCACGAAGTGACTTTCGATTAGCATCTTTCCAATTCTTGAAGTCAGTTTGTCGTGTTTTACGTTTGGATTTATTGAGGCGATTAATGTCACTAGTCGAAAGTTGAATATTATTTACACTGCCTACCATTATGATTAGTAATTTATTGAACAATAGAGTTTTACTAAAAACAAAGATGGATGTATGAAATAATCTAAATAAGAAAATAAGTAAGTACAAACGTAACCTTCGTCAATAAAGGCAACTGCAACATAGACCGTTATTCCAAACATAGAGCTCATGATTCGAGCTGTGCAAAGTGGCATAGCAACGAGATCTGTTGAGTTTTATAGAAACTAGCTTAAGGGACATTAAGGAGATGCTAAATAGAACGTTATTCAGTAAAATACTCGAATTCGCAAAAATGTAACATAAACCGTTATTCGGCCGAACGCCTCAATTGTTCTTTTAAAAAATGATGAAAACAATTTCAAAGTGAGAGAGTGAAGGGTGAGTGAGGTATTGACAAATGTGTTGAGGTAGTAGTAAACTTCGAAAACTGAAAGCAAAAAACGCGTATACTTTAAAGAAATGCAATCTTTAAAAACAATATAAATACAATAAAAACAATTTCAAATTCCAAACGCGTATAGCGAAAAGTAAGCGTGATATTGAAGTTAGGTTAGGTTACAGTTACATACTTTTGGTCATAGTTTAGGAATCGTCGCCTATACATTCAAAAGCATTCTCAAAATCTTTTTATAAAGATTTAAAAATATTTTATCTTTTTCTTCTTTCAAAGTTTTTATTATTTTTTAATCACTGTAAGTAGGTTAAATTTGAAAAAGATTGCAGAATAGAAAACTCTGACCATTTTCCATCGAAAAACAATAGTTGAGTGAAAAAATTGCTTAGAAATTGACCAGTTTTTTTTAAGTGAGGGAGTGAAGTAGCTATCGACCACAGCGTAGATTTCCCTTAATAACCTAAATCTGACAGTGAAGGCAAGCCATCGCAGCCCCTGGTCGGCAGTCAAAACGATCCTAGGGTCTTCCCTCAACCGATTCTTTCCACCCCGGGCTTTGAGCTGTGTTCCCCTCAACGCTCAGACCATCCAACACTTGATGTGAGGGAGTGAAGGAAAAACGTATGGACATACCTTTTTTATTTTATTTATTGTTATTGGTAACAATAAATGACAGCGCTTATTTTTTCATGGAATCTTGAAGTAATAACTGACTTAATCGATTAATCAAACACTCAATTGTTGAAAGAATACGAATTTTTAAAATAGTTTGCCTGGGAGTCGGACAAGGTGAGAAGGTGAAAGAACAATTACTTTTATTGTTTTTTAACCAATTATAATTTTAATTTGGAGCTAAAACATAGCCTTCATAGAACAATAAAAGGAGTGAAATAGTTCCTATTTTTTTCTAGTAGCTAACTCTCATTTTAATAGTTGAAAATGGACCGGACCTACGATTTACCGAATCGTATGATAATGACATTTTCATTTTTTCTCTACATTTTCATTTTCAGATAATGACCCACCTACATTAAATTTGAATCTTCAAAATATTTTTTAACTTGACAATTTAGTAACAGTAAAAAATCGTCTAAGCTCTCTGACACATTAAAATATGTTAGGGTTAAACGATTTGGGTTCTGATGTCTATAAACAAAAATTAACTAAATAATTTTTTAAACTAATTTCAAAGGTACGATTTCCTGTGGCCGTTGAGGTTACCTGTGACTTATGGATTTCCTGCAGATGGCAATCCGGATATGATTCCGCTGGCACAAATCTTGGCTGAGAGTGCGGCAGAGTATTGGAAATACAACCGTAGAAGAAGAAGGGAACAGGACATCTATGACCAATGATAATAATAAATATCATAAAATACATCTTGTATAGTTTATTTCAAGCTGCCACTAAATAATCTTTATACATACCTGTGCAATGGCGGATCCACCCTTAGAAGTGAGGACACCAAGCAATTATTACTATTTCTGTATAAAAAGCGCTATCTTTAATAATTTTCTAAACTCCTTAATGGGCCGGGATTCGCGGGCGCAAGCGACAGTGCTGCTTCTTGACTGGAACTAGAGAAACAGGGATAGAAGCCGGGCCAGTACCCTGGGATTCATAGGGTTTTTTGGCGTTTTTAATTAATTTTTCCATAATTAAAACCCGTTTGATCAAAATATTATTTGAAAAATGTCTAATAGGTATTGCTCGGTCCCTCAGTGTTCAATTAGAAAATCAAAAGACGTGTCATTCCATTTGTTTCCAAAAAATAAAAAGCTTCTTAAAGAGTGGATTGTAAAATTAAGAATAGATAAGCATGTTTCGAAACATATGACGATATGTAGTCATGTCAGGGAAATATTAGTATTTGACATTTTATTATTCCAAAATACTAGTTTTATGCAATTCAGACCATAGTGCCATAGACTTTTTTCTTTTTTAATTTTCCCCATTTTTGTCTTACATCCCTTGTGCTTAATTGTTCCAAGTTTTTAAAGCGATGCCTGAAAGTTTTGACAAATAACTAAATAATATGACAAAGAACTACGCTGTCATAACAATGTATCAATATTTAATTAATGTTATTACTAAGAGAAAACCCTAGAGTAAAGTTACAATGATGTGTTTGCATTACCAGAACTGCATACCAGAACTACCAGCTTTACACGTACAATTACAAGAAAATTGCTTATTATTATTAATAAATTTGATTCTTCTTCTTCTTCTTCCTCGTTCTTGCCATCAAATGGTCACTTCCTTTGGTAATAAGTGAAGAAAGTCGGCAGTCCTCCTGAGGTCCTCCAGGGTCCCGTAGAGCTTTGCTTCCATCGATCTTGATTCCATCAAATCAAAATTTGATTTCCACTTTTATTTGATGCGGCAGTCCTTTAAGATCGCTTGTTTGAAGGAACAAGGCTTGTAAAATAACTGTTTTTTTACTTCTAGATATTATTCCACATGTAATAATGTGGTTCGCATCAAGGATAGCCTGCCCTTCAATTAATGGTCTTTTGATATTACCAATTATCTCTATCACATCAACTATGTCTGTCCCCGTTCCTTCCGAAATTTTGCAAAACTATTAGCGCACCCTACAGTCGATCGCGCCCGCGAATAGCCGAGCGTGTTTGAGCGCGACCCGCTTAAGCATGCTCTTGCCGAACGTTGGCGGTCCAAATCCGCACTGGGATAGTTGACTTTTATTTCGTGGATACCCCACGGAATAAATCTCGACCTACTCACCATGGTTAGAATAGGTTGGATACATCCCTAGAGTAACCCTCCGTATGCCACACCTGGCCAGGTAGGGGTACAGAAAAAAAAAACTCCTTAAATGAAAAATGGATTGTATTTAAATATTTAATAGAAATTTACTACTTAATTGTGCACTAGTATTTTAAATTAGGTCCTTTATGACACAAACATTTAAAAAATAGAAAAGTGCGCCCCCTCAGAAAATTTCTGGATCCGCTACTGTACATGTGAATAAGGTATTATGTCGAATTCAATACTCACTGTGTTAATTGACTAAATATAAGCATGGAGCCGCTTTCTTCGAAGTGAGTAAGTATTCAAGACAGGACTTTCACTTGAAATTTAGTTATTACTTTCATTTACCTATATATGAAATATAGTAAGGGAAAGTATTGCGATCATGAAAAATTTCTACTTCCGGTTTTCAACGGAAATAAACGTCTTGTGGTCCCCTGAGTCCAAATAACCAAGTCCCACGAAATGGTCTGTTTGGAACAGACAAGCTCAAAAACTATAAACCGTAAAATTGGGTATTTGGCGTATGAATATGACAGTTAAAATTTAAAAAAAATTGATCAAATGGCGGGGGCACTTTATTTCAATAATTTTTCCCCATTTTTACGTTTTTTTCGATTTTCTCGAAAATAACTTTATTTTGATTAAATTCGTCATGTATAATGAGAATCAACTATTCTTTAATATAGGGTAAGCTTTATCATTATTAAAATGTTCTGATGGGGCTTGAATGTGAGTTTATTTAATATGGAGAAATTATCGGTCTCTCATTTCGCCTAAAAATAAGAAATGGCTAAACGTGAAAAAAATCAAGTAAATATACCTATATAGGAGAAAAAACCAAAAATATTCCGTCAACTCATAAAACTCGCAGGCGCAGTACGCCTTTAATGACAGACCATGTTTATAATTAAAGCCGTTCTATTTATTCAACAGAAATTATTTGTTAAATGGTAATTATATGAAGTTTTCAAAAACTACATAAAGAATTGTAAAATCAGAAGACTTGGAGTATTATGCTTGCATTGCCGAATTATCACTAGTAAAAACTTATAATTTTATAATAAAAATATTTAGTGTACTTTAGAGAGCAAATACCTAAAAACAAAATTAAGTAAATGAATTTGGAAAAATATGTGACTTTATTTATCAAAACATGTCAATTTCTAATCGAAATAAGTTGGTAAGAGAAAGTTGAGTGTTGTGCGCATCGCACCAGATTTTTATGATTCGCGTTAAACGTGTTATAATCGATAGGTGAACAATTATTCAACTCTAACATCTCTTTACTGATTAATGTCTATGCAGTTGGTTTAATGGCCATAATCAATTAGCCACTATATTGGTATATTTGACGGAATTTCAATGCTTAATTATGAAAACTCATTTTATACCAATATTGTTCAAACTTTAAATGTGCCCTGAAAATTGAGGAAATTCGACTTATCCAATGATTCACTGGAGTGACAGGTATACAGTGAGAGGTATATCAATCTAATTCAATGTACTTAATAATAACAAACGTTTTTGTTGGTTTACTATACGATGGTTTGTAACAAGGACGGTCTGCTTCGTGGAAAGACAAATAGGTACTCAGGGCCTGCTGACTCTGAGCATCCATAATCCATAGGCCTAGACCAGTTGGTCACTGGCCTTGAACCCGAAAGAACGAAATGACACCATCGTGGAAGGACACTGCCAAATTGACCACACTAAATCTTCATTTTGATAAAACTTTTTTTTTTTCATTTTTACTTAAGCTAATGATACTAGGATAAATATCATTAATCCCTAACAACCAAAGTAACCAATTTTTGGTTGTAGGGGGAGGACAAAAATACATTAAAATGATCTGTAATCTTGGAATGGCCTTTGGAAAAAGAAAAAAATCTGCTAGGAATTATTAGAATAACTGAAGTAATAACAATATGGATGATTTAATAAAGGTATGAATAAAAAATAAAAATAGAGAGTTTACAATGAATATACATATCAATACAGGTCATTGGCAGTTCGAGTGGGAGGTATCGGGGGTTCTAGCTAATTGTAAGCTACAATAACAGGCGTGGTCTCAGATACTTAAGTTATTCGATTGACACCGGGTCTCATAGTTTTTTACATTAAGTTATAGAAGGTTTTGGCCCAATTAGCCGATGTTTTAACCCCCTATAAAGGTGTGATATTTCATCTATATTTGATTCCGTTTCATTAAAAATGGCTCAATTAAGCGGTGGTCCCAATTATCCGATGGCCCAATTAAACGGAGTCGACTGTATATATATATACATATATATATATATATATATATATATATATATATATATATATATATGTATATAAACACAGACTTATGTCACACGGATAAGCGAGATACAGAGATAATTGAAATCTGCTCGCTACGAGAACAGACGTATGGCCTCTGTAATGTAAAAGACTCTCCGCAAATAGCTGTACTCAACTCATCACAGGGAAGACGCTAGTGGGAAACTATTTGGCAGGTTCCTGATTGCTCGCGCCTCCCCACCTGTGGCTCAGTTCAGCTCGAGAGCTGGTGGGAGTCGTCGGTGATAAGGGCACTCTAAGCTGCTGATAACGGATCAGCTGATCGGCATGTAGTCAGTGCAAGTTGGTGTACCAGTGCTTCAGGATGTTGGTGTACCACCGGAAGGCCACCATCTTCGCCGGCATCTTCACCACGGTAAGTTGTCTCCTTATCTTCTTATCAATCACGCAGTCTTTGCGGTATCTACAACCGGTATCTACCGGCTGATTACGTAACGTTAGTAAACCGGTCGTGGGAAGTGGCAAGGATGAGTAAGTTAGATAGCACTTTTTTCGTTCCTCTTATATTAGGGAATAAGATGAACATTTCTGTGAATAGAGTATGGGTTCCATAATACCTTGAAATATCAGTTCCAAGCTTAGTCGTAACCGCAAAGAATAAAAACTTTATCAACAGGTCAATGAAATTGTATTTAGAGGAAAACTATACCAACCCTCTTCAAGAAACCTTGAAACCAGGATTCCAGTAGTCGAAGTAGTTGTTGTTTTGAAATGAAAACATTCGGACCGCAATCCTCGTATGTGTCGGAATTTTTGAAGAAAAATGACATTTGTTTTTCTGTGACATTTGTCTAGACATACCTTACTTTGGGACCTGTATACTTCAAAAAAATTGGGGCAGTGGATAGCATGGCAAACTGCAATACTAAAGGTCGCAGGTTCGCGCCAAGCGGTCAAAAAATAATTGACAAAAATCCTAAGTCATTCCTTCCCTCGGATAGGGCACAAAATAGAGGTCCCGAGCCTGTACGATGCCAGGTTAAAGCCCCTCGTTAAAGATGACTCGTCAAAGATCCCTACCCTATTATTATAGGCAAAATTCAGGACTCCCACAGTAGCATCGTCCGATAAGCCTTAGTGCCATAAACTGACGTTAAACAAACAAACAAACTTCAAAAAATGTTCACAGTTAATTGATTAAGAGGGGTTGAAGGTATTTTTAAAAAACAAAACTTTTATTTTATTTTAAATGGCATTCACTAACCAAGCGATTTTCAAGTCAAGGGACTCAGTCAGGCAGTCAGTTGATTTGTTAATATATATTATTCCATCAAGTTGGAAGGCATACATGAGCAAACCATTCAATTATTCAGTCTTATATTTTATTCGTGAAGTTTTTACTTTAAAAAAATATCAATTGGTTTTAAATAAATAAAACAATCGTAACAAAAAAAAACGGTAGCTCAGTCCAGACGGGCGGGTCCTTAAATGACTAGTGATAAAAAAAAAAAAAAAAAATCAAGGAGCACCACGCTATTTATTTTAAGGAAATAACTAAAACCTAATAGAATTAAAATAAAAAAAATACTTAAATTTAATAAGTGTAAAAAAATATATATATATATAAACTTTAAAATTTCGGAGAGCCCTGTACATAAATGTCAATTTGCAATTTACACTTATTAAATAAAAAGAACAAAACAAATTAACCTCAAACAAAAGCAACTTTTAATGAATACTATACATATTTACACTTAGATATTAAAAAAAATCTGGTGCGTGCTCGCAACACTTAGATTAGAAATTAATGCGTCTTGTTAATTGCCATTTCTCAAATGAACAGAACGGCTTTAATTATGAACAATGGTCTGACATTAAAGGCGTACTCCGCATGCGTGGGCTCCACGAGTTTTATAAGTTGACTGAATATTTTTCTTTTTTTCTCCTCTTTTTGTTTTCTTTAATTTTATCATATCTCATATTGAGCCATTGCTTATTATTAGGCGTAATAAGAGACAGTTAATTTTTCCATATAAACAAAAACAAGTGTACTTTACAGGAAAACAAAAAATACCCCTTCCCCATTTAAGCCCCCTCAGAACATTTTAATAACGATAAAGCATACCTGATATTAAAGAACACCTTATTTTCATTAAACATGGCGAATTTGAGCAAAATCTTTAAAGCCGTTTTTGACATAGTCAAAAGAAAAGTATGAATTGGAAAACAAGTTATGATGTGCCCCCTCCGGTTGATCAATTTTGATGAAATGTTGGCTATCACATCTTTGGCATATACATACATCAAATACCCAGTTTTATCAAAATATTTCATATATAGGTAAGTGAAAGTAATAAAATTTACTCACAATTTCTGTGGTCAGGCCTGATGAAAATCTTACTCTATTTACACAACTAGAAACAATTTAAATTTATAACTATACAATAAACAAAAAAATCAAGGTTTAAAAGAAAAATATCTGCAGTCTGTTCCCTTAACTGGCCTGCCTTCTCTCTCGTAGCTTGGGTTGCCAGCAGCCACTCGGCCTGGGGATTCTCGTCACCGGAATCTCTTCCGCGAACGCCACTATTCTTCAATTCTCTGATATTTCGCGATACTTAAACCACTAAAACATTCTCATTTTATCCTCACTCTTCAAACGCTAGCTTTTTCTTTCGTTGTTTGTTTTTTAAAACAAAAAAATTAATAATTCTAACACCTGTTATAAATTAATTAATGTGGTTCCGTCTCTTGTTTTAGAATAAAATATAATTATTTTTATAGCTAAATAAAAAATATTATATCAACAAAAAAAACTAATACAAAGCTTTTAAAACAAAATTTCACTTACTTAAGTCCTCTTCGATAATTAACTAATGATTATTAAATAAAAAAAAAAATTATATTAATTTAACCATCATTGAGGGTAACCATCTATTTTTTAAATTATTTTAAATAATTTAAAAAATAGGTGGTTACCCTCAATGATGGTTAAATTAATATAAAATAATTTAAAAAATTGACGAACGTCAAGAGATGCCCAAAAATGGAGAGAGTTCATTAAAACCGCCGAAACAAAAAATTGCTTACTCGTCGTGAACGCTTCATTTTTCTGCTTTAAAACATGGTTTTCGATGCCCCGTAGGATCTCTCGAGTTAAACTCGTCGTATTATCTTTAAAATGAGTCCAAATTAGATATTTTTTCTCGAAGTGCAAAAATAGGTGTCCGTTAGAGTTAAACGACAATTTCGCCATTTAAACCCCTTAGGGGTTACATTTCTGAAATTCCTTTCTTAATAGTTACCTACATCGCGTTTAAAATCTAAATTCCGAACTTCAAGTTTCTATCATTAGTAGTTTTTGGTCTGCGTTGATTCTGTCAGTCAGGACAAAGCCGCTTATACATAGAGAGATAATTTATACCGGATAAAAATTATTAAAAAGGTACTTTATTATTGACAGTTGTCCGAATCGTTGAACAAGGATAATAAAATGAATATAATAATAATCACTTATAAGATATTAAGTTCTTGAGACTGTATTTTTCAATAGGTTATCAGAAGGGGACCAAATTAGTCTCAACAATAAAGTTTTTTATTTAAAAGACGTTTCGGCTCTTTTGAGCCATCTTCAGTTCTAAAACATTTAACAATACAATTAATAAATAATAAATATTTGTAATACAGTCATTTAGTCATCTGTATTTAATATATACAGACCAGCAAAACAGGTAGACAAAATCATTTGAAGTCACACAGGGCAGATACAACTCTCACCAATGTTCCCTAACCCCAAGACACCCAAAACACTCAGGGTGAGCAAAGTCCAATTCATTATAGTACACCCTCCAGCAAAGGCCTATTATTTAGAAAAACCCAAAACTATATGATGTACATCAGCTGTATACTTCCAAAATAAAAATCAAAATTAAAGACCCATGCAATCCATATAAACTTAAGTATTAATTTTTCTTAATATTTCCCCATATTGCATATTGAGACCTTTAGTGTCTGTTTTAAAATTGACATAAAAATGATTGTAAAAAAAGTGAAGAGAACAGGAAAAAGTCAGCACTAGTTCAGCACCACCATATAAGCAAGCACGAATTTTACTTTGAGGGGGCCCACATTTTACATAAAGAAAGCAATAACAAAAAGAGGAAGCTATTAGAAGCAATGTATATTGCAGAAAATATTGACAAGTCTGTCAATTTTAAAACAGACACTAAAGGTCTCAATATGCAATATGGGGAAATATTAAGAAAAATTAATACTTAAGTTTATATGGATTGCATGGGTCTTTAATTTTGATTTTTATTTTGGAAGTATACAGCTGATGTACATCATATAGTTTTGGTTTTTTCTAAATAATAGGCCTTTGCTGGAGGGTGTACTATAATGAATTGGACTTTGCTCACCCTGAGTGTTTTGGGTGTCTTGGGGTTAGGGAACATTGGTGAGAGTTGTATCTGCACTGTGTGACTTCAAATGATTTTGTCTACCTGTTTTGCTGGTCTGTATATATTAAATACAGATGACTAAATGACTGTATTACAAATATTTATTATTTATTAATTGTATTGTTAAATGTTTTAGAACTGAAGATGGCTCAAAAGAGCCGAAACGTCTTTTAAATAAAAAACTTTATTGTTGAGACTAATTTGGTCCCCTTCTGATAACCTATTTATAATAATAATATGTTTGGATGTGTAATCACCTGAAATAAAAGACATAAATAAAATAACAAGAATCATCCAAAGAAAAATTAGTAAGAAAAGAAAAATATATTTGCAATATCATCGTTTTTATGCCGTGCACATCGATTATAGAAGTATATATATTTCAGATCGTTTATCGAAAAGTGAAAATATTTGTCACCACTTTAAAAAATATGAAGAGGCAAGGTTATTTTACAAGGAGGTCTCTATCAGTCAGATAAACAAAATATCATCTACTTAAATAGCCTGTATAAAAATTTCCTTTCCTTGAAAGGAAATAATTAAATAAGAGTCTTCTATAATGAAATATGTCCAAGTTTTTCATATGAGATTACCAGGGCCCGGATTTTCATGCAGTAATAATAATAATAATAATAAGTTTATTTGACAAAATATACAAAATTATACAATAGGTTAAATCATGGTCAGGATTTTCAGTTTACAATGATTTTATTGTGGTAAGCCAACGTTTCAATCCAACTTGTGGATCTTCATCAGGGCTAAAATAAAACATATATATGAGTATCTATGCTAGAGGGTGACAATAAATGGATAAATTACAGAACTGATAATAATATCAAAGATAGTGTAACATGAATATTAAAATAAGTGGCTGGTTAACAAGATAAAATAGAATCTAATATTTACCTACTGAGTCCAGGTGGATACTAAGACTAAAGGTAAAAATAAGGTGAGAGGTAGTGGTAGGGGGTAGTTTGCCGACTTCAAAGGTTTATGATTGGGAAATCCAACGCTTTTGAAGTGAAGGCACATGACAACTGAGTGAACAAAAATATTTAAAAACTAACAAAATAGATGGTACTGTATACAAATAGTTGTGTCTGGACTCAATAATAACATAAAAATGAGATAATACATAATGTAACAATGCATACAAAATAGGAAAATATACAGAAAGAAGTATACAATACAAAAAATAATAATAGTACAAGAGGTACAGAGATAATTGCAGGTACCTATGAAATCAAAACTAGGATTTGAGGATGTGGAAGATGTTAGAATAAGTGGATGAAATTATCTCTTTATCTGTTTAGTGATTTACCGGGTTATTTTTTTCCAGATGGATGAAAATGGATTCTGAGAGGAGTCGTTTATCATAATTTGGTACAGTAGCTAATATGGAGGGGTTCTCAAAGTCGAAGGAATGGTTGCGGGCAATGGCATGTTCTGCTAATTTAGACGTAGACGAATTACGTGTGGAAATACTCTATTTATGTTGATATATGCGTTTTTTAAAATAATTTTTGGTTTCACCGATATAGCAACTGTTGCAATTAAGCGTGGAGCACTGGATATGATAAACTACATTACATTTGTCTAGGAGAGGTACTGGGTCTTTGAGTTTGGTATACAGATTTTTTAATTTATTGTTATTTTTTAATACTAGGCGTATGTGTGGGAAACTCGTCCTGACCATCATTTAACCTATCGTAATTGAAGAACAGTTGACTATCTCTCACCTCTACCCCCCTCCAAAATTATACAAATTAAATATAAAAACAATAAACAATTGAGGCATGGGAACAGTCTGCCGGAGTTTAGTTACAAGAAGAAGGATAATTTTAAACAACAAACACTAAAATCAAACAAAATTTGAATAATTAAACGAAACATATTAGTATTCTAAACCTAATTCATCAAAATTACATTTATACCATTAATACCAGTATTTTTTAGAAGGATCTTTATCCTAGTGTGAACAATTTAAGTAAGTTGGCATTATATATATTTTGAAACAAAATCAAATCTATTCAATCTAGTTTAATAAATCTAAAACTATGGTTAAATTTAGTTTTAAGTCGGTATAATGCTCCTCCACTAGGCCTACAGTATTTACAAACTTTAGAGGCAGATATTAAAAGAAGATTGAATTCCGAAAAATTATTTGAAAAATCAGCAATACGAGTTTCAAAAAGAAAAAATCTGGTGCGTGCGCGCAACACACAACTTTCACTTACCAACATACTTAGATTAGAAATTAATGCGTTTTGTTAATTGCCACTTCTCAAATGAACAGAACAGTTTAATTATAACGCATTGGTTTGTCATTAAAGGCGTACGGCGCATGCGTGAGCTCAAGGTGTTTTATAAGTTGACGGAATTTTTTTCTCCTGTATATGTTTACTTGATTTTCTTCATATATGATATTTAGCCATTTCTTATTTTCAAGCGTGATGAGAGACAGTTAATTTCTCAATATAAACTAAAACAAAGATACTTTATAGAAAAACAAAAAAAGCCCCTTCCCCATTTAAGCCCCCTCAGAACATTTTAATAATGATAAAGCTTACCTGATATTAAATAACAACTAATTTTCATTAAACATAACGAATTTAATAAAAATCGTTAAAGCCGTTTTTGAGATAATCGATCAAAAACGTAAATATTGGACAAAATTTATTAAGTAAAGTCCCCCCTCCTGTTGATCAATTTTTATGAAATTTTTACAGTCGTATCTCGAGCATATAAATACATCAAATACTAAGTTTGATCAAAATCGTTAAAACCGTTATTGAGTAAATAAAATAAATACGTGAAAATGATACAAAATTTATTAAGTAAAGTCCCCCCTCCGGTTGATCAATTTTGATGAAATTTTTACAGTCATATCTCGGGCATATTAATAGATTAAATACTCAGTTTAATCAAAATCGTTAGAGCCGTTTTTGAGAAAATCGAAAAAAACTTAAAAAGTTATAAAATAAAGTACCCCCTCCCTTTAAGCAAATTTGATGAAATTTTTGCTGTCACATCGCGGGCATATACATACTCTAAATACCCAATTTCAGGTTCGCACGGTTTATAGTTTTTGAGCTAGTCTGTTCACACACACACACACAGACACACACACACACACACACACACACAGACCATTTCGCGGGACTTGGTTATTTTGACTCAGGGGACCCTAAAACGTGTATTTCCGTTGAAAACCGGAAGTCGAAAATTTTCACGATCGCAATACTTCCACTTACTATATATTTCATATATAGGTAAGTGAAAGTAAAAATCTGGTGCGTGCGCGCAACACACAACTTTCACTTACCAACTTACTTAGATTAGAAATTGACGTGTTTTGCTAAATATCATTTCCCAAATTCACACATTTTTCTACATTCATATGTTATTTTTGTTAATCGTTAAAGCCGTTTTTGAGTAAATAAAAAAAACACGTGAAAATGATACAAAATTTACTAAGTAAAGTGCCCCCTCCGGTTTATGAATTTTGATGAAATTTTAACAATCATATCTCGGGCATATAAATACATCAAATACTCAGTTTGATCAAAATCTTCAAAGCCGTTTTTGAGTAAATAAAAAAAAACACGTGAAAATGATACAAAATTTATTAAGTAAAGTCCCCCCTCCGGTTAATCAATTTTGATGAAATTTTAACAGTCATATCTCGGGCATATACATACATCAAATACCCAGTTTGATCAAAATCTTTAAAGCCGTTTTTGAGTAAATAAAAAAAACACGTGAAAATGATACAAAATTTATTAAGTAAAGTCCCCCCTCCGGTTAATCAATTTTGATGAAATTTTAACAGTCATATCTCGGGCATATACATACATCAAATACCCAGTTTGATCAAAATCTTTAAAGCCGTTTTTGAGTAAATAAAAAAAACACGTGAAAATGTTACACAATTTATTAAATAAAGTCCCCCCTCCGGTTAATCAATTTTGATGAAATTTTTACAGTCATATCTCGGGCATATTAATACATCAAATACTCAGTTTAATCAAAATCGTTAGAGCCGTTTTCGAGAAAATCGAAAAAAACCTAAAAAGTTATTAAGTAAAGTACCCCCTCCCTTTAAGTAATTTTGATGAAATTTATGCTGTCACATCGCGGGCATATACCTACACTAAATACCCAATTTCATGATCGCACGGTTTATAGTTTTTGAGCTAGTCTGTTCACACACACACACACAGACACACACACACACACACACACACACACACACACACACACACACACAGACCATTTCGCGGGACTTGGTCATTTCGACTCAGGGGACCCCAAAACGTGTATTTCCGTTGAAAACCGGAAGTCGAAATTTTTCACGATCGCAATACTTTCACTTACCTATATATGAAATATATAGTAAGTGGAAGTATTGCGATCGTGAAAATTTTCGACTTCCGGTTTTGAACGGAAATACACGTTTTGGGACCCCCTGAGTCGAAATAACCAAGTCCCGCGAAATGGTCTGTGTGTGTGTGTGTGTGTGTCTGTGTGTGTGTGTGTGTGTGTGTGTGTGAACAGACTAGCTCAAAAACTATAAACCGTGGGAACCTGAAATTGGGTATTTAGTGTAGGTATATTCCCGCGATGTGACAGCAAAAATTTCATCAAAATTGCTCAACGGGAGGGGGTACTTTATTTAATAACTTTTTACGTTTTTTTCGATTTTCTCAAAAACGGCTCTAACGATTTTGATTAAACTGAGTATTTAGTCTATTTATATGCCCCAAATATGACTGTAAAAATTTCATCAAAATTGATTAACCGGAGGGGGGACTTTACTTCATAAATTTTGTATCATTTTCACGTGTTTTTTTATTTACTCAAAAACGGTTTTAACGATTTTGATCAAACTTGATATTTGATGTATTTATATGCCCGAGATATGACTGTAAAAATTTCATCAAAATTGATCTAGGGGAGGGGGGACTTTACTTAATAAATTTTGTATCATTTTCACGTGTTTTTTTATTTACTCAAAAACGGTTTTAACGATTTTGATCAAACTTGATATTTGATGTATTTATATGCCCGAGATACGACTGTAAAAATTTCACCAAAATTGATTTACGGGAGGGGGGACTTTACTTAATAAATTTTGTATCATTTTCACGTGTTTTTTTATTTACTCAAAAACGGTTTTAACGATTTTGATCAAACTTGATATTTGATGTATTTATATGCCCGAGATATGACTGTAAAAATTTCATCAAAATTGATCTAGGGGAGGGGGGACTTTACTTAATAAATTTTGTATCATTTTCACGTGTTTTTTTATTTACTCAAAAACGGTTTTAACGATTTTGATCAAACTTGATATTTGATGTATTTATATGCCCGAGATACGACTGTAAAAATTTCACCAAAATTGATTTACGGGAGGGGGGACTTTACTTAATAAATTTTGTATCATTTTCACGTTTTTTTTTTAATTTACTCAAAAACGGTTTTAACGATTTTGTACAAACTTAGTATTTGATGTATTTATATGCCCGAGATACGACTGTAAAAATTTCACCAAAATTGATTTACGGGAGGGGGGACTTTACTTAATAAATTTTGTATCATTTTCACGTTTTTTTTTTTATTTACTCAAAAACGGTTTTAACGATTTTGTACAAACTTAGTATTTGATGTATTTATATGCCCGAGATATGACTGTAAAAATTTCATCAAAATTGATCTAGGGGAGGGGGGACTTTACTTAATAAATTTTGTATCATTTTCACGTGTTTTTTTATTTACTCAAAAACGGTTTTAACGATTTTGATCAAACTTGATATTTGATGTATTTATATGCCCGAGATACGACTGTAAAAATTTCACCAAAATTGATTTACGGGATGGGGGACTTTACTTAATAAATTTTGTATCATTTTCACGTTTTTTTTTTATTTACTCAAAAACGGTTTTAACGATTTTGATCAAACTTGATATTTGATGTATTTATATGCCCGAGATACGACTGTAAAAATTTCACCAAAATTGATTTACGGGAGGGGGGACTTTACTTAATAACTTTTGTATCATTTTCACGTGTTTTTTTATTTACTCAAAAACGGTTTTAACGATTTTGATCAAACTTGATATTTGATGTATTTATATGCCCGAGATATGACTGTAAAAATTTCATCAAAATTGATCTAGGGGAGGGGGGACTTTACTTAATAAATTTTGTATCATTTTCACGTGTTTTTTTATTTACTCAAAAACGGTTTTAACGATTTTGATCAAACTTGATATTTGATGTATTTATATGCCCGAGATACGACTGTAAAAATTTCACCAAAATTGATTTACGGGAGGGGGGACTTTACTTAATAAATTTTGTATTATTTTCACGTTTTTTTTTTTATTTACTCAAAAACGGTTTTAACGATTTTGTACAAACTTAGTATTTGATGTATTTATATGCCCGAGATATGACTGTAAAAATTTCATCAAAATTGATCTAGGGGAGGGGGGACTTTACTTAATAAATTTTGTATCATTTTCACGGTTTTTTTTTATTTACTCAAAAACGTCTTTAACGATTAACAAAAATAAGATATGAATGTAGAAAAATGTGTGACTTTAGGAAATGATAATTAGCAAAACACGTCAATTTCTAATCTAAGTAAGTTGGTAAGTGAAAGTTATGTGTTGCGCGCACGCACCAGATTTTTTCATATATAGGTAAGTGAAAGTAAAAATACATCAATTGATCTAATAAATGAAAAAAATAAATAAAATAAACAGATAAATCACCTATTTTAATATTAAGTCCTGCTGTTCGGTATTTTTATTTTATTTCATAATACATAATCCTTTTTTACTTTCACTTACCTATATATGAAATATATAGTAAGTGGAAGTAGTGCGATCGTGAAAATTTTCGACTTCCGGTTTTCAACGGAAATACACGTTTTGGGACCCCCTGAGTCGAAATAACCAAGTCCCGCGAAATGGTCTGTGTGTGTGTGTGTGTGTGTGTGTGTGTGTGTGTGTGTATGTGAACAGACTAGCTCAAAAACTATAAACCGTGGGAACCTGAAATTGGGTATTTAGTGTAGGTATATGCTCGCGATGTGACAGCAAAAATTTCATCAAAATTGCTCATAGGGAGTACTTTATTTAATAACTTTTTACGTTTTTTTCGATTTTCTCAAAAACGGCTCTAACGATTTTGATTAAACTGAGTATTTGATCGATTTATATGCCCGAAATATGACTGTAAAAATTTCACAAAAATTGATTAACCGGAGGGGGGACTTTACTTAGTAAATTTTGTATCATTTTCACGTGTTTTTTTTATTTACTCAAAAAAGGTTTTAACGATTTTGATCAAACTTGGTATTTGATGTATTTATATGCCCGAGATGTGACTGTAAAAATTTCATCAAAATTGATCTACGGGAGGGGGGACTTTACTTAATAAATTTTGTACCATTTTCACATGTTTTTTTTTATTTACTCAAAAACGGTTATAACGATTTTGATCAAACTTGGTATTTAATGTATTTATATGCCCGAGATATGACTGTAAAAATTTCATCAAAATTGATCTACGGTAGGGGGGACTTTACTTAATAAATTTTGTATCATTTTCACGGGTTTTTTTATTTACTCAAAAACGGCTTTAACGATTAACAAAAATAAGATATGAATGTAGAAAAATGTGTGACTTTGGGAAATGATAATTAGCAAAACACGTCAATTTCTAATCTAAGTAAGTTGGTAAGTGAAAGTTGTGTGTTGCGCGCACGCACCAGATTTTTTACATTTCAATTTGAATTTGCCACCTTAACTGGCACGGAGATAGCAATCGCTGGGCCAAAAATTAGTTATCAGTGGCATCATGATGGCATTTTTAAGGGATTAGAGTTCCGGGCTTAGCAATTTTTTTTTTTTTTTTGAGGCACTTACGCTCTGGATGTTGCACAGCAAGCATCGTGTCTGTGATCTCAATTGGAAGTCCACCGATGGTTTTTTGTACCCCCTGGGTATCAAAGCCCACTTGCTCTTTGGATGTTGAATTGTAAGCAGCCATCGTCGTCCTGCGTGTTTCTCATTTAGAGTCCGCCGCCGATGGTTTTTTTGGAACCTCTTGGGTGTCAATATGTTACGACTTTCTGCCTCCTGGGTATGGAATTCATAATTGTCTTGAAGGTTTCTCTTCAATCATCATTGTTTGCCGCTGGCCGCAAAATTCAAGAAGGACGAGCAACAGGTGAAAATTTCCCTCATCCAAAAATCTCTTTTCAATGTCTTTTACCTGATTATCCTCATTTCACCCTTGCCTGAAATTCAGAATCAGCGTACAGCGTAAGCTTGATAAGTTGCATTAAAGATTTATTTCATTTCTTTTATTTTACAGTTCATATAATTGTATTAATTGCTTTTCCGAGCTCACCAGAGCGAAATAATTTTTTTATCCCGTTTTTTACGTTGGTGACATTGATCAGATTAAGTGTATTTTTTCCCCTTTTTTTTATTTTCACTAAAATTATCGTACACCTTCAATGTTATATAAAACAAAATTAACATAATTTAGGTAACTAACAGAAATTTGCCGGTAGGATAAATCTCAAATATCAGGAGCATTAGATGTAGTTGACTGTTGTCTAGTTGATAAAGATGTGATGTTGGCAGACTTGCTTCTGTTTCGCGAGGATGTATCTGAGATAAGTAAACTATTGATGAAATCAGAAAAATCATGACCAGTTATTCATTTAGCTTCGATATACCAGCATTACCTTCAAAAATTAAACCATTAAATTCGTTCAAAGTAAATTTATTGCTACTTTATTTATTTGTCAGAACGAATTATGGGCTTAATATTATTGTATACTTTTTAATTTCCCATTGCTGACGGAATAATTTATATCTACATCTAAGTATCTCTGGTGAAAAATCCTGATCGATTTTCCAATCTTTTCTCTTGAGACGGCTAAAATTTCTTAAAACAGACTATTTCTCATGCGATCGGAGAAACGCCACTAATACTGCTCTCGTTTTCATATTTTCATTTCCTAAAGGACGAACCTCTAATATTTCCATTTTATCTTTAATTTGCAGAATATCAGTGAAAAAGTGTAGTACGTAATCCCAAAGATTGTCTTCTTTTTTATATGTGTAAGCTGGTTGCCAATCATGTGTTTTTAGAGGACATATTATTTTGTATAGTGCACTGTTATGGATTTTCTATCTAGAGATGAACAATGGATTGTTAATCAATTGTTATTTTTAGGTATTATAGTTTTTGTATAATTGAGATCTATTATATAGTTGTATATTTGTATTAATAAAATGTTATTTTTAGCATGAGATTAACTCCAATTTGTTACAAGATTAGAAATTGATTAACACATTCACGTTATAATGGCTGAGCAAAAGCTATTTGTCCATATTATTAAGAAAGATGAAGATAAGTATGATTTAGAAGCATTGGCAGTAGATAAGTATACTTGGTTTATAGTTCCAAAAGAATTGAAGGATTTAAGGTTAAGCGTACTCAGGAATTAATAAAATTGAAAACTGTTACAAGTTCTATAAAATCTATTTCAAAAATAGGTGGTTACCGAAAGGTTGCAATTAAATTTAATACAGAATTAAAAAAAAAAATATATTTAGATG
Organism: Aelia acuminata; assembly: GCA_911387785.2. Classification (NCBI taxonomy): domain Eukaryota; kingdom Metazoa; phylum Arthropoda; class Insecta; order Hemiptera; family Pentatomidae; genus Aelia; species Aelia acuminata. The sequence goes on from OU426978.1 coordinate 1,603,497, forward strand.
AAGATGGAAATTTCTGTATTTGTGATCATTATCTAGAAGAGGAGGTTAAAAACACATGATTGGCAACCAGCTTACATATGTTAATCCTTTTAAAACTAAACTTGTCTTCAAGCATGATTCTCAAATTTCTCCAGCCGGCTCTCCAGAACACGTTCACGCTCCTTAATAGAATTAATTGTTTTCTCTCAAAGCAACATTTTGAGCCCTTAAAGTTTTCGATTCCTCACTTAAACAGTTGAAGTCATCTTTAGTTGGGAGATTATTTATCTTGACCGATAATTGTTTGAGAGTACGCATTATATCATCGTTACTCACCATTTTGCCAGAGTTAGATTTTTTATCCGGTAGGTTAGAAGTAGGTTTGGGAGAGCTTAAGCTTCTTTTAAGGTTTCTATTTGATTTTTATGCTATTGCATATTTTGTTTCCGTAATTATTTAAAATAGTGGACCAGATATAATTACGAATTAGAGTACAATGATCTAATAGACCAAGTTTTTTTTGTATAGTTGATAATAACTGCATTGGATACTTTTATGATCTGATAAAGTATTTATTTATGTAAAATGTTCGGGCTTTTCGACTAACTGGGTCGTTTTCACCCGATAACTAATAAAATAAACAATATATTAAGAAATATAAAAGTAACATCCAACGTGGGAGCTAAGATTCTCAATTTCGATCGGGATTATTCCCCATAAATGTCTTCTTCTTCGAATTAATGATTACTGAGATTCCCGACTTTCCATCTCCCTTTTTAGTAAATAAAAATATAAATCGCATCCCAGGTTGGAGAAGCTTTGAAAAAAAAGGAAGACGTTTTTATGAAAAATTCACGGGTCAATATCCTGGAAAATATAAATAGAATTTTAAACGTGGATAATTCGATTGTTCTCAGCGACATGGACTACGACGCAATAATTTTAGGTTCTTATAAATTTACTGCAATCACATCAGGTGATGTCGAAAGATCATTTTCGAATAATAAAAATATTTTAAGCGATAGAAGGTTAGGATCTACAGAAAAAAAAAATCTATAATATATGAAGGGTATGGGGTGAAGTTCTGTGTAAAAAATATACAAAAAGATTAAAATCATTTTGGGTTAATTTATAAAAGATATCCTCCACTTTCTTTACTGTGAAATATTTTTTACACGTTAACAACTTTGAATATTACAATTGTTAATAGCATATTTTTAGATTTTATCATGCATATTTTATAGTTATTTTAATATTTTATATGACATATTTTGACGCTTTTTACTGCATTTAAATCCTGGCTCTAAAGATTACTTAATATTTCTATTTCGGGTATTTATAAATGTAAAAAACCTTGGAGAAGAGATTGGAATTTACTTTGCATCTACACTTACTAACAAAAGTCTCTGCACACCCTCCAGCTTTTTTTTTATTTTACCTAAAGATATATTATCAGCCAGATATAGGCAATGAAACTCACATATTTTTTACATAATTTAATCTATTTTAATTAACAATCATCAAATTTAATAAAATTTATTTAACTTGTTATGTATGAGGAAAATTACATAAAATGTCAGAATATTGATGCGCCAAAAGTCCCTGCACACTTCATTTTTCTTCAACTTGAAGCTTAATTATTGATACCAAATTAACTTTAATAGGTTGTCGTTCCTACCTTATTTCTTATCACTTCTCATATTCTATTTGGCATAGTGTGAACTAGTTTTTTGTAGTTTCTGGAGTAATTTTACCCCACAATTCCTTTAGTACTCTTTTTAAGTGGTCTTTGTTCTTTATTTTAATTTTTACTTTCTGATGGCATAGTTGATCCCACAGATTTTGTATTGGATTAAAATTAGGAGATTGGGGAGGTGTTTTAAGTTGATGTGGAGCATTGTAGAGCAACTATTCTTGAACTTTCCGCGCTGTCGTTATCTTGTTGAAAAATAAATTTTTCCTAGAGATCAAACTTCATTAAACTTTCCGGTAAATTACTCCTCAAAATATTTATATAAACGTGTTGGTCCATTATTCCGTTGATAAATTTCAAATTACCAACTCCAGCAGCACACATACTCCCCCAAACCAAAACAATCCCTCCACCATGTTTCACAGTACCAACTATATTTTTTTCCAGGGGCTCTTTGTTTGGTTTTCTCAAAAGTTTCCCCCTTCCATCTGATCCATGAATGTTAAATTTGCTCTTGTCAGTAAATAGCACACGTTCCCAGAACTATAAGGGCTTGTTTACATGCTCCTTTCTGAACTGCAGTTTCAATTGCCGGTTTATTTACTAATGAATGGCTTACCTAGGCTTACGCACATTATAGCCATCTTTCTTTAGGGTTCTTCTAATCGTTTGTGCAGATACCCTAATCTTGTAAATTTCTTACACCATACCTGCTAAATTTAGAGCACTTGTGTGGGGTTCTTCGGCCACAGTCCTTATGATAGCCCTCTTGTGGTGAGCTTGGAGTACGGGGGGGCGCGCCCAAAATGAGGGGGCCCGGGCGGCCAGAGCGGTATCTACTTTCCATTGTACCCAGTTCTTCATACCGTTTTAGGGCCGTAGCTTACCGTAGCCCCTGTTGACGATTTGTCCTGTTTACCTGTATGAGTTTCCTCAAATTTACAATTTGGTCGGGAATCGGTGTTGGAACCTCCATTTGTTATCACACTCTCGACTGTTTGGACCCAATTAACTCTGGCGAGTTAAGATTAGTCGCAGTATGAATGGGATAATGTGCAAACTTTATAAATATCAGTATCTTGGCTAATTCCACAGCGTGCAGAGACTTTTGGCGCATCAATATTTTGACATTTTATGTAATTTTCCTCATAAATTATAAGTTAAATAAATTATATTAAATGTAATTGTTGTTAATTAAAATAGATTAAATTATGTAAAAAATATGATGTGAATTTCTTTGCCCATATCTGGCTTATAAGGTATCTTTAGGTAAAATAAAAAAAAGCTTGAAGGTGTGCAGAGACTTTTGTTAGTAAGTGTATAAGTATACAATTTTAATGAAGGTAAGATTATTTAAAGCAGTTAACAACGCATCTCATAAATGATCCAACACCTACTTTAGGGATTTCCGCATATTTATATATATATAAATAAATATATGATGTATAAGTTTCAGAAATCTTTTTATTTTACTTATATAAAAGTTTCGGGCTTTTTGACAACTGGGTCATTTTCACCCTATATTACGATATTTATAACAATACAATACAATTTGCAACAGGTTACAAAAATTATCACTTTGTAAAGCTGAAAGAACCATATGACTTGAGCTTCAGAACAGACTAACTCTCCAGTCCAGCGCTCTTTATACATAGTCTTAAGGAGAACGATCCCGAACCTTCGAGGCCAGCGTGGATAATACTCGAACATCGTAGTCATTGGGCGAAACCTATAATAGAGCACTCTATAGTCATATTAAGATGGCATTTCCAACATAGACATATAGGCCTACATAATATACAACAGACTGCAGCTACAGTTTGTTTTTGTTAAAAATGTTATTTAGCAATGTTTTGCCCCGACCCCTTCAATTTATAATGTTATATTTTATTTAATATATTTCTCTGTTTAAGAAACAGCATTAAGTTGCTTTAGCATTTTGTTCTATTTGAAGTGTTCCATCCAGGTTTTCTTTATCTAAAGATGCTCTCGGGAAACATTTTAGAAGTAATATATATATATGTGTGGGTGTGTGTATATATATGTGTGTATGTGTGTGTGTGTGTGTATGTATTTTTGAAATTATATATATATCTATGTATATTATTTTTATTTTTTTGGTACAGCAGACATCATAAAGCGTCGCTTCATGTCCTTTGTTTATTTACTGAGCTGAGATTGGCAGCGCGGAGAGTTGTCTTGCCAAACACGAATTATTTTTAACAACTGTCGAAATGGACGAAACATCTGTACAAGGTCGGAGCGTTCATTTCGTGCGTTAATTGTTAGTAATATAATACACTTAGTGTGGTGAAAAATACATTTTTACAATTTTTAAAAGGAATTTTATACGAACTGTCTGATTACATGCCTAGATTCGTTCATAATATTCAAAGTATATAACCGGTGTTAGAGAATTTTAAAGTTAGAGTTACGGAAAATTAATTTGTACTATCAGGATGATCTATCTTATTACTTTCACTTACCTATATATGAAATATATAGTAAGGGAAAGTATTGCGATCGTGAAAAATTTGACTTCCGGTTTTTAACGGAAATACACGTTCTGGGGTCCCCTCAGTCCAAATAACCAAGTCCCGCGAAATGGTCTGTGTGTTTGAGTGAACAGACTAGCTCAAAAACTATAAACCGTGTCAATCTGAAATTGAGTATTTAGTGTATATACGAGTATATGCCCGCGATGAGACAGTAAAAATTTCACCAATATTGGTCAAACTGAGGGGGTAATTTACTTAATAAATTTTGTATCATTTTCACGTGTTATTTTTATTTACTCAAAAACGGCTTTAAAGATTTTGATCAAACTGGGTATTTGATGTATGCATATGCCCGAGATATCCATTTTTTTATCACAAGATTTACTTATTTAGAACACTACTCAGCTATCCCTATTGAGTTGTCAGGCATTTTAGTGATAATATACTCGACAGGAGCTAGTTTGGTACTGATGAGAGCGATGAGAATTGAGAAACAAAATGTAACATCCAGGAACCACTGAACCCTCAGTTCTGGGAAATTGGAGGTTTGTGTTGGTTTACATCTCCAAAGTTCCTTTTTTACTTTCACTTATATATGTAATTATAGTAAGTGGAAGTATTGCGATCGTGAAAAATTTCGACTTCCGGTTTTCAACGGAAATACACGTTTTGGGGTCCCCTGAGTCGAAATGACCAAGTCCCGCGAAATGGTCTGTGTGTGTGTGTGTGTGTGTGTGTGTGTGTGTGTGTGTGTGTGTGTGTGTATGTGAACAGACTAGCTCAAGAACTATAAACCGTGCGAACCTGAAATTGGGTATTTAGTGTAGGTATATGCCCGCGATGTGACAGCGAAAATTTCATCAAAATTGCTCAAAGGGAGGGGGTACTTTATTTAATAACTTTTTAGGTTTTTTTCGATTTTCTCAAAAACGGCTCTAACGATTTTGATTAAACTGAGTATTTCATCTATTTATATGCCCGAGATATGACTGTAAAAATTTCATCAAAATTGATTAACCGGAGGGGGGGCTTTACTTAATAAATTTTGTATCATTTTCACATGTTTTTTTTATTTACTCAAAAAAGGTTTTAACGATTTTGATCAAACTTGGTATTTGATGTATTTATATGCCAAAGATGTGATAACCAACATTTCATCACAATTGATCAACCAGAGGGGGGACTTTACTTAATAAATTTTGTATCATTTTCACGTGTTTTTTTTATTTACTCAAAAACGGTTTTAACGATTTTGATCAAACTTGGTATTTAATGTATTTATATGCCCGAGATACGACTGTAAAAATTTCATCAAAATTGATCTACGGGAGGGGGGACTTTACTTAATAAATTTTGTATCATTTTCACGGGTTTTTTTTATTTACTCGAAAACGGCTTTAACGATTAACAAAAATAAGATATGAATGTAGAAAAATGTGTGACTTTGGGAAATGATATTTAGTAAAACACGTCAATTTCTAATGTAAGTAAGTTGGTAAGTGAAAGTTGTGTGTTGCGCGCACGCACCAGATTTTTTTGTTTTCCTATGATATTGTCATTTATTTTTCCACTATTGTTTCGATGTGTATTAAAGAAAATTACAATTTTTAATATTTTTTTTTTTCAAAATATGATGCAATTTCGTGCAATAAAACTTGATAATTAACTTGAATTCGCTCTATTCTGACTTTCCAATAAAAAGATGCAATTGCACGGGAATCCGAGCTCTACTAATAATAGAAAAGAGCGAGTAGGATTATAAATTTTTTTGTAGAAATAAATATTGAATAGGTTAACATGATAAGGGATTAGTCCTTTATATTAATTCCTTCCTTCATTGTCGGGCCTTGATAAAGCTTTTTGACATGCCCTCGTATCTCAATGAGCCTTCTTTGTCCATTAAGCAATCTTCAAGGGAACATATTTATGTTATTATGACTGTGGGTGAAAAGGAGCACGTTATTATGACAATAATAATAGTTAAGTGTTTTTTTTTTAAATAATCCAGACGACCAATATCGATTAAAAAGAAGGAAAAAGATAAAGATCTGATCTGTGCTTACATTGTTCTATTCTTTCGTAACGGCCTACGATACCACAATATTTCGTAATTTCTACAATCTACAAGGACAGATCCTAGTAAGAGTTGATATTTTTTAAATTTAGTTTCATCGAGATATTAACATTCGTCACACCATATATTATGTAAAACAAAACACAAAACATTTCGTTGAGAATAGTTCAAGAATTGTTTTATTTTAGAATTGTTAATTAGTAGTTTTATTTTATTGCCTCCTCCCCTAGTTTTTAGCTTGCCCCCCCCCCTACTTTTGATCCTGGGTAGGCCCTTGGCGACATCCATCTTTTATACGTTACCTGCGAACATCCGTAAATATGTTTTTATTACATTATTTTATTTATTTACGTTTTTATTCATTAATTTATTTTTTTCTAATGTCCAAAAATCATTATTTACCAAAATTATAAAAGTGAAAACAAATCGTAAAAGTGAAAGTTTGGTATTCCTGCATATATTTTTTCCAATATCCGTTTTTTGTTTAAAAAAGAAAAATCTGGTGCGATGCGCGCAACATGCAATTTTCACTTATCATCTTGGTTAGATTAGATATTGACGAGATTTGTTAAATGGCGTTCCTCAAAGCCACACTCTTTTCTTCATTCATTTCCTTATTTTTGTTTGTAACTGCTCTCTATAATATACTAAATTATAATTCATTAAAGATTATCTTATACCGTATTTTTTCACACCTTCAATGCTTTAAAAATTTTGAGCATCACTTATTTACTTTCTAAAGAAAAATAAAAGTTTTTATTTTCATATTAAGGAAAATGAAATTTTGGCTGTCACAATGTGGGCATATACATACATCAAATACCCAGTTTGATGAACATAGTTACAGCAGTTTTTGAGAAAACAAATGTAAAAATGAGACAAAATTTATTAAATAAAGTGCCCCTCTGTTTAACCAGTTTTTGTGAAATTTTAGCTATCACATCGCGGGCATTTTATAGATAAAATACTCAGTTTAATCAAAATCGTTATAGCCGTTTTTGTGAAAATCGAAAAAAACGTAAATCCTAGACAAAATTCTTTAAATAAAGTACCCCCTCCGTTTGAACAATTTTGATGAAATTTATGCTGTCACATCGCGGGCACAAATACCCAATTTCAGGTTCGTACGGTTTATAGTTTTTGAGCTAGTCTGTTCACACACACACAGACCATTTCGCGGGACCTGGTTATTTGAACTCAGGGGACCCCAAAACGTGTATTTCCGTAAAAAACCGAAAGTCGAAATTTTTCACGATCGCAATACTTTCCCTTACTATATATTTCATATATAAGTAAGTGAAATTAAAAAAATATAATGCACTGTTTTTATATATGTATAACAATTTTTTATTGTACGTTTTCAAATATTTAATGCACGAAATGCCGAGCTATAATCATGCTATTTAAATCCTTAGAGAGAAAAGTAATTCAAAACAAAATATACACGATGTTTATTTCCGGGGTACAGAGCTTAAATTTGTTTATTTAAACATTTACCATCCTTTATGCAACCAAGGCTAATCAGAAGATTCTACGGTTAGAATCATAAATTTTGAATATCCTGTTATAATTAGGAAAGGGACATTTAACGAGTGCCAGACATCGCATAGGCTCCTCTGAATGTCAGCATAACCAAGGATTTTCACTCGCTTTTAAAAATCATATGGACCCTTGGTGAGCCATGAAACCAAGGCTATTGTAATAATTATATGAGTTTTTTTCTTATATGAAACAATTTTTCTTATTGATAGTTTATACTTTACTAGAAGACTTTTTTAAAAATACCTTTTGGTCTTTTATTATTCTAAATTTATATTACAGTGAAAAAATCCAGTCTTCCTTTTAAGAAGTGCAATCTGACATTATTAATTATTTTGACGAGATTTTAAGGAATCGATATATTTTATAGTTATAACATATATTTTGTACATCTGAATATGAGGCAATGAGCCTCGAAACGTTGTGATGTTTTAATGTATTAAAAAATATATATATCAAAAAAGGAAGACTGGATTTTTTCACTGTAATATAAATTTAGAATAATAAAAGACCAAAAGGTATTTTTAAAAAAGTCTTCTAGTAAAGTATAAACTATCAATAAGAAAAATTGTTTCATATAAGAAAAAAACTCATATAATTATTACAATAGCCTTGGTTTCATGGCTCACCAAGGGTCCATATGATTTTTAAAAGCGAGTGAAAATCCTTGGTTATGCTGACATTCAGAGGAGCCTATGCGATGTCTGGCACTCGTTAAATGTCCCTTTCCTAATTATAACAGGATATTCAAAATTTATGATTCTAACCGTAGAATCTTCTGATTAGCCTTGGTTGCATAAAGGATGGTAAATGTTTAAATAAACAAATTTAAGCTCTGTACCCCGGAAATAAACATCGTGTATATTTTGTTTTGAATTACTTTTCTCTCTAAGGATTTAAATAGCATGATTATAGCTCGGCATTTCGTGCATTAAATATTTGAAAACGTACAATAAAAAATTGTTATACATATATAAAAACAGTGCATTATATTTTTTTAATTTCACTTACTTATATATGAAATATATAGTAAGGGAAAGTATTGCGATCGTGAAAAATTTCGACTTTCGGTTTTTTACGGAAATACACGTTTTGGGGTCCCCTGAGTTCAAATAACCAGGTCCCGCGAAATGGTCTGTGTGTGTGTGAACAGACTAGCTCAAAAACTATAAACCGTACGAACCTGAAATTGGGTATTTGTGCCCGCGATGTGACAGCATAAATTTCATCAAAATTGTTCAAACGGAGGGGGTACTTTATTTAAAGAATTTTGTCTAGGATTTACGTTTTTTTTCGATTTTCACAAAAACGGCTATAACGATTTTGATTAAACTGAGTATTTTATCTATAAAATGCCCGCGATGTGATAGCTAAAATTTCACAAAAACTGGTTAAACAGAGGGGCACTTTATTTAATAAATTTTGTCTCATTTTTACATTTGTTTTCTCAAAAACTGCTGTAACTATGTTCATCAAACTGGGTATTTGATGTATGTATATGCCCACATTGTGACAGCCAAAATTTCATTTTCCTTAATATGAAAATAAAAACTTTTATTTTTCTTTAGAAAGTAAATAAGTGATGCTCAAAATTTTTAAAGCATTGAAGGTGTGAAAAAATACGGTATAAGATAATCTTTAATGAATTATAATTTAGTATATTATAGAGAGCAGTTACAAACAAAAATAAGGAAATGAATGAAGAAAAGAGTGTGGCTTTGAGGAACGCCATTTAACAAATCTCGTCAATATCTAATCTAACCAAGATGATAAGTGAAAATTGCATGTTGCGCGCATCGCACCAGATTTTTCTTTTTTAAACAAAAAACGGATATTGGAAAAAATATATGCAGGAATACCAAACTTTCACTTTTACGATTTGTTTTCACTTTTATAATTTTGGTAAATAATGATTTTTGGACATTAGAAAAAAATAAATTAATGAATAAAAACGTAAATAAATAAAATAATGTAATAAAAACATATTTACGGATGTTCGCAGGTAACGTATAAAAGATGGATGTCGCCAAGGGCGTACCCAGGATCAAAAGTAGGGGGGGGGCATGCTAAAAACTAGGGGAGGGGGCAAGTTATGGTCGTTCAGGTTGTAACACCTTACCACGGAAAAGGTGAATGAAACATAAATTATGTATAATTATAGCAGTGCTTTATAAACCATGTTATTACAATTATTTGCTTGAAAAAAATGTATTCTATTATTGCTTCCAGTCTTAAAAGCCTAAAAAATTATTGCTTCCAGCCTTCCAGGGGGGGGGGGCAGTTGCCCCCCCCCCCTGCCCCCCTTTGGGTACCCCCATGGATGTCACTAGATATGGAGGGTTGATAACACCGAGAGTTTAATAGCCGATTATGAGTATAATTAGTGCGCTAAATCCAAATTTGCCATCAGTTTTCCTCTATCAGCTCTAGTTGTTGAGATATATAAATGGCGTGATTTACCTCTTAAAACATGATTACTCGAATGCATTTGCTCGTTAATAGCAGGTGGAAAAAACAAAGATATTAACATTATTTACATAAAACATTTTAAATCAATTAAAACCATATATCCACATTTACGGCTGAATTAACAGCTATACTAAAAGCACTCCAACATGGAATCACGGCAAAAGAAGACTCGGTTGTGATTCGCTCAGATTCGTAATAAACTTCACATGATTTAGGGAACAGTTAAAAGATGGCATCCATGTTATCTCCAGAGAGGAAGTGGTTATTACCATAGGGCACTGCCGCCTCATTCACGGCCACCTAAGGGCTAAACAGTCAGCACCTCAATGCACACAGTGCAGGACATTACTAACTGTGAGGCATATAATATAAGAGTGCCCAGTTTTTAATGAGAAGATGAAACAGATGGGAATTCCTCGGTCTATCGCTGAAGCCCTTGGTGAAAACCAGGAGATCATCAGAGAACTCTTACGTTTTCTTAAATAAGTGGGGCTGTTCCCTCTCATATAACAGCTAAGTTTATAAATAAATTTGCGGGTGATGATAACCATTGCTGTTATTGCTGTTTCACCCTATATACATCCAAATAAAAAAGGAAAAAGAAAACCATATAAACACACACATTATTTACATAATCACTTTTTAACTAAGGTTAATGTTAGTTTTTTTGTTTTCGTTTATTTAAAAAAAAAAAAAAACCAATAACATTTCTTAGGCCCGCTTTCTCCAATATAGTTTAAACTTAGATTAACTTAAACCGGATTATCTTCAATCCGAGGTTTAAACTCTGATTCACTTTCTACAGCCTTAGTTTAGTTTATGCTCGGTTTAAACCTAATCACGTGAAGGTTATTATGTTTTTTAAAAGGTTAGTACATATTTGTTTACATTTCCTTGTTGAAACTTCTATGGAAAGAGAAGGTAATTTAAGGGTTATAGAAAGATTATTTATACATATTATTTTGTTTTTACCAACAAAGTAACTAAGGTAAAGGTGTTCTATAAAAATGGAGCAAAAAGAAGTAAAAACTTTTCTCAGTGTGAAATAATTGTTCTTCTGGCTCTTGTGGAATAGAAGAGATACATTTTTGAAACCAAAAAAACAAATTTCGTCCCTGTCAAAGAGAAGGAGGATGAATGGAAGAAATCGGCGAATAAATTCAATGAAACGAGCAGTGCTGTTTTCAGAGATTTAATTTGTATGTTAATAAAATGTTCGTTATAATATGATATTAGTACGCCAAGAATAATAATAACCTCTATTACATTTCATAACTTTTTTTCAAATAATGTTGAACCTTTTTATTATTATTATCATTTTGTTTAAATAATAAATTATCTAAGTTGAGTGATATATAATTATTATGGCTTAATAATAATAAAATTACATCATTATGAGATATTCAAGTGAAAAATATTTTGCAACATAACCTTGATATTAATTATGAACCAATTACAATAAAAATAATGCACGTTAAGAAACATTTTTTTCTCATCTCAATTCTACTTCACTGATTTAACATATTCTGAAAATATTCTTGGATGAACTGATTGCGTCTATTGATGCGTCTCTTTGGAAACAAAAACACATCATAATCTTCTTCTTCCATGTCATTTAAAATTTCAATTATGTATATTTTCCATTTTTGTATTCAGTCAAGTGCAAAACAATAATTCTTGAGTAACAAGAGCGAGTATGTTATCACATAAAATGTTCGTTTATATTTTGCAGTTTCAACCTAATTCAGAGTTTAAACCGGAAAAAATGAAGGATTAACTTAATCTAAGTTTAAACCAAGTTTAGAGGTTAAACCGACTTGAAGAAACTCACATCTGGTTTAAACCAAAAGAGAATCCGGATTAAATTTAATCTCGGTTTAAACTAACTTGGAGAAAGCGGCCCTAAGAGATTCTATTTCACACTTCGGAAGGTTCTTTTGCGTGACTTTCTTGAATGTTTCTTCAAACAGTCTCGATTTTGGTCCCTGCAGTAATCTACCATCATGCGGGTATCCCATGATCTAGTTGAGCACTTCAAAAGTATACCATAACAAAAAGTAATTAAAATGATTTGCCTGTGATGGTAAAATCATACTAGAACGCGTTGCTACAAGTTGTTACTAGATGTTATTATTTTTTAATTCTTGCAAACAATTATATACAGCTAGCTAATAATTTAATATTCTAAAATAAGGAGAAAAGCGTGCTAAAATAATTCATTTACACATCTATTTCGGAATGTTTTATCTATTTAATAGGTATTTAAATTTAAATAAAACTACTGTTAAGGTATGCTGAAGCTAAGAAAGTAGAGCTGATAGGAAAATCGGATTGCATTATTGGAATCAGCGCCCCAAACGTAGTTAAATTCAGTTATAAGATTCTTGGCACAAAAAAAATTATTTTTTTTCAGTAGGGCTGTATATTTCAATACTAATTATTCACTCTGGTCAGTTAGGTAAATATTAAAAAATATCCTTCAATCCCATTGATAATAAATGTGACTAATATTGTTCCATTGATAGAACACCATGTTGACTCACCATCTTTTCCTTTAAACGTTTTCTTATCCTCTCATGTTTACAGATAGCGAAGGTTGAATGTCAAAAGTCGGTGAGGTATGCAAATCATTTCAGAGGAAAAATTAAAATAAAACTTGTTGTATAAGTAAACCACAGAAAGTGTGACCTCCAGGCTTCACGGTGCTTCCCCAGTAACGGATAAAATTGAACTATTTAATTGGCAGATTATTCATTTACGATATATATATGTATAATTCACATAAAATTCAATAGCATTGGAAAGTTGGTTAACACTAAACCTACCGACATATTATACGTATATACCTATTTCTACCGATCGTGGCTTTGCCCGCGAGCCTTTAAAATCAATTCTGTGATCATTATCTTTATATATCTTATAAGATTATATCTTATATTGATTTAATATAATATGTGATATATTGACAACATATGTTATATATTAACAACATAATAGCGATCGGAGCTTCCGGTAGGTGGAATGATGGAGGGGGAAGCTGCCGGCTCGGTAGAAGAGAGTATTAGAAGTATTATTTTGTTATATATGTGTTGTTTGGTGACTCTATTTGTACGGGGAATACCCCAAAAACAAATAAAGAAATTATTATTAGTAGTACTGTACAATTTGAAATATTCTTGTGAAGCTGCACCATTGGATGTAATAATAAAGATGGCCATCTTGATAAAGATGTAAGATTGTTTTATATCGTATCCCTTATAATCCAAGCATAGACATAACAGTAATAAAAGCATGGCTAACACAATGCATAGCTATTTCTTATCTCCTTATCTGAAGTGCAAATCATCTTGTGTATGCATCAATTGAAGGGGTCGGCTTCAGATAATATTGACCCGAAGAAGTATGTATCCTACTCATTATATATATATACGTGTGTCTGTCTATATATATATCGCAGTCGTGGTATTCAGTTCACAGTAGTCGTGGAATACTGTAACATCCCCAAAAAATTCGATTTTGAGTTTTTTACACCAAATCATTCAAAATGACGTAATCTTTATGTGGTATAAACTGTAATAAGTTTAGTTGTTTAGTTCCCAGTACAATTAAATAAAGAGTTTATTATCATTATTAATATTATAAACTGAAAAAGACGAGTTGTTGAAACAAATTTCGCAACTTATATTTTTTTTAACGAAACCATAGATTACTCACCTCAAGTGTTTTGAGCAATATCTCTAACAAGTGGCCATTGTTAGTTGTGAATCATTCGAAAATATGACATCAATTAGGTGTTCCACGTAAAATACATTTAATTTTAGTGTTCTGATAACGTACTTCGATTACTACCTAAATGCTCATTAACAAGGGAATTATCTGCCAGTAAAGGGGTTAATATGATTAAAGGATAATATGGGTTATTCGCGAAACAAATCATTATCTTATTGGTAACTTTTTTTTCAAGAAACTTTTCTAGGATTGATGCATGCATTAATGTAAAGGGATTTGAGAAGTAAACTTGATAGTTTTCTACGAAAAGGGAAGCTTCATCGAAATCTTGATGGCTGCTTTTACTTACCCAATTGCAAGTTCGCACGGTTTATAGTTACACACACACAAACCATTTCGCGGGACTTGGTTATTTAGACTTAGGTGACCCCAAAACTTGTATTTCTATTGTAAACCGGAAGTCGACCTTTTCACGAGCAATAATTTCCCTTATTATTTATTTCACATATAGGTAGGTCAAAGTAAAACTACAATAATTATTTTCTTATGAACTTTTTTAATAATAAAAGAACTCAAGGGGGTAAAAATTAGTGCCCGACCGAATCCAAATTTTTGGCCGAAACCAATACCGAATTTCGGGCTAAGGACTGATTTTGGGGTGAAGTGTGTATATTTCATAGATCTAATAGCAAGCTGATTAAAATAATAATTAAAAGATTGTATCTAATAATACAAACTGGTAATAAAATAATTAAACCGGAGATAAATCCGACCCGGGCGTAAATGATAAAGGTACGCCACTGAATAGTTGAGTTTTAGAACGTGTTCGAGGATATATTATCAATAGGGAGTGGTAGAGATGGTTTACTTCATCTCAAAGTTTATTGATGTTTATAGTTCTTCTAGTAATATAAAATATATGTTGATTCAAGGAATTGACAAGTTATGTTTGCATAATAATTACATGTGAAATAATATCTATAAGTAAAAAAACAGTTATTTTACAAGCCTTGTGCCTTCAAATAAGCGATCTTAAAGGACTGCCCCATCAACTTAAAAGTGGAAATCAAATTTATTTATAATAATAAGCAATTTTCTGGTAAATGTACGTGTAAAGCTGGTAGTTCTGGTAAATGCAAACACATCATTGTAACTTTAATCTACGTTTTTCGGCTGGTAACAACATTAATTATCTATTCATACAATCATTGTTATGACAGCTTAGTTTCTTTGTCATGTTATTTATTTATTTGTCAAAACTTTCAGGCATCACATTGAAAACTTGGAACAATTAAACACAACGGATGTAAGACAAAAATGGGGAAAATTAAAAAAGAAAAACGAATTTATGACACTATGGTCCCAATGTTATTTGCATAAAACTAGCATTTTGGAATAATAAAATGTCAAATTCTAATTGGACCTGGATAAATATAGTCACTTTCTTTAAAATGAAGACTAAATATCGTCATATGTTTCGAAACAGGCTTATCTATTCTTAATTTTACAATCCACTCTTTAGGAAGCTTTTTATTTTTTGGAAATAAATCGAATGACACGTCTTTTGATTTTCTAATTGGACACTGAGGGACCGAGCAATACCTATTAGACATTTTTCAAATAATATTTTGATCAATCGGGTTTTAATTATGGAAAAATAAATTAAAAACGAAAAAAAAAAACAAAAAAACATATGAATCCAAGGTACTGGCCCGGCTTCTATCCCCGTTTCTCTAGTTTCTGAAAAGAAGCAGCACCGTCGCTTGTGCCCGCGAATAAGTTTTTGTGTTTGTTTACTGCCATTTCGTGGGGTCAATACTACAACTAGCTAACTACAATTCAGCTGTTTCGAGTAAAACTCATATTAAAGTTTTTCGAAGACCTTTAGTTGATCTACAAATCAAGTATTGTAGTGCTAAAACTATGTTGAGTTACCTATTTGTTGCTTCTGTTTTGCAATCCTGATAGGTCGAACAACTAGATAAGTGAACTTTACATAGTATCGGAACGGATTAGGTTTCTGATCATCAACTTACCTAGTTAGTTACCTTAGTTAGTTAACTTAGTTAGTTACCTAGTTTTTGTACTCACCCGACGATTTTATGCCACTAAGGCTAACCGGGCGATGCTCCATAATAATAATACATAATAAGGATAGGGATCTCTAACGAGTACCTGACATCGTACAGGCTCGGGATCTTCATTTTACATCCTATCCGAGGGAAGCCAAAGATTTTTTACTCCCATTAAAAAATCCTAGGGCAGCCTCGGGATGCGAATCTGTGACCTTTAGTATTGTAGGTTGCCATGCTATCCACAACACCACAGGTGAGCCCATCAATAAGTTTTATTTGAAAAATAATTAAGCCTTACATTGATACCTCAACCGGTCATAAAAAAATTTACCAGTTTGACCCCCCCCCCCATATGAATTCTGCGAACGCCCTTTCCTTGAACTTGTAATACAAGATGCCTACCATCTCCTTGACCTTCGCAGGAATGGTGAACCTGTTCCTTTTTCTGTGTTCATTTCATTTATACCAACGTCCTTTTTTTTTTTTTTTTTTTTTTTTGATGTGTCACATTTTATTTTTATTATTTATATAATATAAATATTAATGTTTTTATTTATTTACCCATGAAATATTTCCTTGTTGTTTAAGATTTATATCTCTTTTTTTTCACACAACCGAATGAATGTAAGATTTATCATTTAACATTTTTCTCGGAACCGAAAATTTTTCTTCGCGTCACAATTCGACTTGTTGAAATCTTTGGGATGAGACCATATTTGGTAGATTCGGAATATAGAAAGGTTTCGATTTTTTAGGAAACAAAAATGAAATAACAACAATTGACTGCCTTATCAGGCGGCGTGTAACACCGTCGTCGCACCAGAATCCTACTCGGCCGAATAATTAGTCCTTTAAGACATTGACTGCCGAAAAATAGTACCTGAGATTCATGCTCTCGTTTGGACAGAGAACAGTTGGTCGATTTCAAGTGACATGGCAGTCAAGTTATTGAGAATGTATTTGTTAATAACAATTATAATTAAAATCTTATTGTAAACATAACATGTAGAATATTTTTTTTTATTGTTTACTTTATTATTGTTGGATTGCCAATACTGCATAATGCCCTGGAATGGCTCCCGTCGGATAGAGCTGACTGTAATTCACGCTTCTCGCCGATTGACGGCTTGCTTGAATTACAGTCTTGGCGTGAACGTGTTAATGAATATTAGAATAGTCTAGGTTGGTGGTAAAAAAATCTACAATAGTATGTAATTGTTTTATCGTAGCCTGCATTTCGAACCAAGAAGAGGCTAAGTGAACAAGACAAAGACAAACATATTATAAAATGAGTACATATGTCAACAATTAAATGATGGAAACAAAAAAAAAAAAAAAATATTTAAAACTAACTAAATAACATATAGAGAGTTCTATAAAGATTTTTTAACGCTAACGTGGGTATAATTAATTTTTATTAAAAGAAAATAACAAATCAGAACTCAAATTATTAACAACGTTCCAAAAAGGAACTTCTTGTTACAATACGGAGACACTGAAGTAACCATGTCTTTCCATCTTCAGGGCCAGACTCAGTCTCCCTGACTTCTACAATCTTGTTTATCCGACACAGATAGGACCCGACAACCGCCGGATTAGCAATAATACTCGTATTATCGGAAGTAAAATAAAAATTGTATTATAATGTATTATAATATATTCTTTATATTGGTACATCTGTACTTATAAAACAAAATACTATGTACATATGAAGATTACGTTCATATTAAATCAAAATAACGAGAGAAAATACATACCTATGTATTGTGAAAAACAATCATTCTTTTTTGCTCATTTTATCGAAAACGCACTCTTGCAACCTTTTGAGCACTAAAAAATCATGATTTGCGATGGCGTTTTCTTCTGCCCATTTTTCGCAGAGATTGAATGTATTGTTGTTGGTTGCAGTACGGTGATATGAAACATCCTATTCATCCGTGGACCGAATTTGGCCTTCATATAGGGAACGAATTTGATCAAACTGGGTATTTCATGTATGTATATGCCAAAGATGTGATAGCCAACATTTCATCAAAATTGGTCAAACAGAGGAGGCACTCTATTTCATACATTTTTTTTTTTTTTTCCAATTTTTACCTTTTTTTCGATTATCTCAAAAACGGCTTTTCACCAAATTCGTCATGTTTAATGGAAATTAGGTGTTTTTTAATATCAGGTAAGCATTATCATTATTAAAATGTTCTGAAAGATCTTAAATGGGGTAGGGGCCTTTTTTGTTTGTTTGTTTTTTTTGTTTCCCATAAAGTACCTTTGTTTTTGTTTATATGGAGAAATTAACTGTCTCTCGTTACGCCTAAAAATAAGAAATGGCTAAATATGAGATATGATGGAATCAAGTAAACTTATAGAGGGATAAAAAGAGAAATATTCAGTTAACTCATAAAACAAGTTGAGCCAACGCATGCTGCAAAGGCTTGCAAGGGTTCAACGTAAAATAAATAAAGGCAAAGGCGTAGTTCGCCTTAAATGAAAGACCATTGTTCATAATTAAAGCCGTTATTTTCATTTCATTTAAAGGAAATTATATGTTTCATGGTAACTAAATGAAATTTTCAACAAGTACATAGAGAGTTATAAAATCAGACGACTTGCATTACCCAAAAAAATTTACTTAATAATAAAAGAAATTAGTGTTTTTTATAGAGCAAATGAGAACAAAAATAAGAATGTGTGACTTTGAGAAGTGGCAATTAACAAAACGTATTAACTTCTATTCTAAGTAAGTTCGTAATTGAAAGATGTGTGCCCCGCATATCTCACTGCTGTAAACTGGTGTAACTACAAAATTCTCGAGTTTCCAATTAATGATGTAACTGAAGGTGTATATTTCTAGCGAAAGGTATTCGTATTTATACTCCTGATAAATGGTGTTTTATATAACCTATTATTATTATTATTATTTTTCTTTTTTTAGTACAAGAAATAAGAACATTTAAAATTCAAAGTGCTCTCCTTTAAAACTTAAATAATGTCAGTTACGACATTATTTACCTCTGAGGTACAGAAATGTACTAGGTATGCTTGATCTTGGGAAACAACTTCCTGTGAGCAATTAGAATTCTCAGCCTGTGTAAAATATGTTAAATAATATTTTATACCCAAGTGATTTCTTGAAAAGATTATGATCCTAGTAACAACTACTTATCTACTAAAAATAATGCGCTACATTTTTTCGCCTTTAGCTAAACTCTGTACTATAAAAATACTTAGAGATGTTAAAGCAGAATACTGTTCAGCGCGATGTCCTGGGGATGAGGCCAATCAGGCGAGTGTTTCGGCCGTGACCTTTTGCGTTCGAACTCTTTCTTATCTTCGTATATGTTACTTGCAGAGACCGAAAGAAAATATCAAATTATGAAAACAAAATAGTTATTTTCATCACTAGTACCAAAAGTGGTTACAAGGGCGTACCCAGGATCAAAACTAGGGGGGGGCAAGCTAAAACTAGGGGGGGGGGCAGAAATGGTCCTTCAGGTTGTAACACCTTACCGCGGAAAAGGAGAATGAAACCAAAATTATGTATAATTATAGCAGTGCTTTATCAACTAAGTTATTACAATTATTTGCTTGAAAAAAATGTATTCTATTATTGCTTCCAGTCTTAAAGCCTAAAAAATGATTGCTTCTAGCCTTCCAGGGGGGGGGGGGGCTGCTTTTTGAACTTTTGATTAAAGGAATTATTTTCAAGTTCTGGCTCATCTATAAAAAGGTCTCTAACCAGTAACGAAATCTGCTGTAATCGCTTTCATATATAAAGCGAGGGACTTAGCTGGAAGTAGTTCGTTTAAAGCTTCTTGGGCTTCTTCTAAATCATCTTCTGGTATATCCATGTTATTTTGCACTTCAAACATACTACTTATATTAGAATGAATCACAGTATGGCTACAATTAACCTCCTTCAAATACATGTTTATTAATATATATTAGTAGCAGGTAAGGTTAGCGCACCAAAAAGATTTTTCAGGCCAAGGTACCCGAAAAGTACTACTTTATGGACTCATACCGAATATTGAAAACGCATGTTTTTGATACAATATGATGCAAAATTTAATATTCAAACAGGTTACAAAAAATTTTCACTTTGTAACACAGAAATAACTATATAACTTGAGCTTCTGAACAAAGACTAACTCTCCAGTCCAACGCTCCTTAGGAATAGTCGTAAGAGGACCAGCCTAGGACCTTCTGGGCTAGCGTAGATGGTACTCGAACATCGTAGCCACGAACATTGTTTGTCCCACTGTTAGTTCATTCCAACAAGTCTATGACTATTCTAAACAATAGCTTTTGGTGTTTTGTTTCACGTTCCAAGATATGTTTTGTACTACTAATAATATATCTCCTTCATTGTAAAAATAATCATGCTAACCACTACACCACAGGCAGAGTTGGGCATATTTATATTTATAAATACGAATAGGAATTCGTTTTTATCTCAATTTTAATGTGAATGTGAATATAAATTTATTTATATCTCAATATTTGTGAATATGAATACCAATAAATTCGTATTTACAAATGTGAATATAAATAAATTCATATTCACAGGTGTATTCGGCAGTATTTACAAATAGAGATGTGAATATGAAAAAATTCAAAAATTGAGATGATATCTGACCTGATATCGATTACTAGGTTTTTGTGGGATGCAGATTATGAAAATGATATCGATTTTGAGATTCCGCCGTCAGGTATCGATTTATGACAACTTACGCGATATAATCGATCTTATTGTAGCAACAGTAATGATTAAATCAATATAGTATAAATAATTTTTTTATCATATCGACATAAAAATCAGAGTATGATTAAATTCATATTCTTATTTAAAATCAAAAATATACCTATAAATATGTTGACTTGACAGCGGAATCAAGGAATCGATATTATTTTCATAATTAGCACCTCAATTAACCCTATAGCCGATACCAAGATCGATTATATCGCGCAAGTTGTAATAAATCGATACCTGACGGCAAAATCTCAAAATCGACATCATTTTCATAATCTGCATCCCAAAAAACCTAGTAATCGATATCAGGTCAGATATCATCTCAATTTGTGAATTTTTCCATATTCACATCTCTATTTGTAAATACGGCCGAATTCACAGACTTATTTATAAATATTCACATTTTTTTGTGAATATTCACAATTTTCCCCTGTGAATTTATTTTTATTTACAGAAAAATTTGTATATATGAATAAATTCGTATGCACACTTGTAAATATGAATTTATTTATATTCACACTTGTAAATACGAATTTATTTGTATTCATATTCACAAATATTGTGATATAAATAAATTTATATTCATACTCACATTAAAATTGGATAAAAATAAATTCCTATTCGTATTTATAAATGTAAATATGCTCAACTTTGACCACAGGTGACCCCCTCATTCTTATGTCAGATATAGAATCGCTTTACTTATATATTCAGTCTCGGTGGCCTCGTACATAGAGAAGCCAAATTTAACGTTTAAAAGACATTTAGTTAATATTTAAGGATAAATTGTCCAAATGGTGGAACATCACAGCAATAATCTTCTTAATAATTAGAGAAAATCCACAATTATTAAGAAAATACGACAGGTTGATTGATAGTCAGGATTTCCAGTTATCTTTTTTTTTTATTACTTTCACTTACCTATATATGAAATATATAGTAAGTGGAAGTATTGCGATCGTGATAAATTTCGACTTCCGGTTTTCAAGGGAAATACACGTTTTGGTGTCCCCTGAGTCCAAATGACCAAGTCCCGCGAAATCGTCTCTGTGTTTGTGTGTGTGTGTGTGTGTGTGAGTGTGTGTGTGTGTGTATGTGCGCGCGCGCGTGTGTGTGTGTGTGTGTGTGTGTGTGTGTGTGTGTGTGTGTGTGTGTGTGTGTGTGTGTGTGTGTGTGTGTGTGTGTGTGTGTTTTTACAGACTAGCTCAAAAACTATAAACCGTGCGAACTTGAAATTGGGTATATAGTGTAGGTATATCACCGCGATGTGACAGCAATAATTTCATCAAAATTACTCAAAGGGAGAGGGTACTTTATTTAATAACTTTTTACGTTTATTTCGCTTTTCTCAAAAACGGCTCTAACGATTTTGATCAAACTGGGTATTTGATGTATATATATGCCCGAGATATGACTGTAAACATTTCATCAAAATTGATCAACCGGAGGGGGGACTTTACTTAATAAATTGTGTATCATTTTCACGTGTTTTTTTTTTTTTTTTTTTACTCAAAAACGGCTTTAACGATTTTGATCAAACTGGGTATTTGATGTATATGCCAAAGTTGTGATAGCCAACATTTCAAAAAAATTGGTCAAACGGAGGGGGCACTTTGTTTCAAAACTTTTTTTCCAATTTCAACCTTTTTTTCGATTATCTCAAAAATGGCTTTTACGATTTTCATCAAATTCGTCATGTTTAATGAAAATTAGGTGTTCTTTAATATCAGGTAAGCTTTATCATTATTAAAATGTTCTGAGGGGGCTTAAATGGAGTAGGGGCCTTTTGTGTTTGTTTGTTTTTGTTTATATGGAGAAATTAACTGTCTCTCATTACGCCTAAAAATAAGAAATGGCTAAATATATAATATAAAAATATATAATGATAAAAACCAAGTAAACATATAGAGGAGAAAAAAGAAGAAAAATATTCAGTCAACTAATGAAACACGTTGAGCCCATGCATGCGCCTTTAATGACAGATCATTGTTCATGATTAAAGCCGTTCTCTTCATTTAATGGGAATTATTCGTTTCATGGTAACTAAATGAAATTCAGAAAGTACAAAGAGAATTATAAAATCTGACGACTTGGAGTATTATGCTTGCATTGCCGAATCATTACAAGTAAAAACTTTTATTTAATAATAAAATAAATTAGAGTTTGTTATAGAGCAAATGAAAACAAAAATAAGAAATGAATGTGGAAAAATGTGTAACTGAGTGAGAAGTGGCATTAACACAACGCATTAATTTCTGATCTAAGTTGGTAAGCCAAAGTTGTGTGTTGCGCGCACGCACCAGATTTTATTGGAATGCCAACGTTTCGATCCCCACTTATGGATATTCATCAGGGCTAAAAGAAGACAAATATATGAGAATCTTCTCTAGAAGATGGCAAGTCAATGATTGTGAAGTAATTATTAATTATAGATATTAATATCTAACACAATACTAAGCTAGTTAAGCATATTACAAACAGAATAAATAATCCACCTTAGACAACGAAATGAACGAAAAACATTTTTTTTAACCCTCAGTCTATGTATTACTCTGGACTCGGATGCCCTGATGAAGATCCACATGTAGGGATCGAAAGTTTGCTTTCCAGAATAAAGAAAGATCGAACTGAAAATGCTGGCTATCAACCAACTTATAGTAAAGAAAGACAGTTGACTATTACTCACCTTCAATTAATGAATTTTCATCGTTTATTTGAATTTTTTATATTGTAATATAGGAAAATAAAATAATTTTTTTTTTTTTTTTTTAATTTAATTTATTGAAATTTACAACTGTATTTACATATAATACATTAAGTAAATGTGCTAAAAAAAAGAAAATAATGTCTTGAATAAGCATGTAGAGAAGCTATCCACTGATAGTACTCAACTAATGTCTAACTTAAAAGATCTCTAGGCCATCTTCTTTTCAGACGCCTCGGAGGATTGTCTGGAATAGAGATGGAAGCAAGGGTGGATACGAGTGGGTTCTGATGGGTCTGGAGTTTACTATGAAAGGACTGGTATCTGGATCGGGCTAAATCGGCGACATATGGAACATTTAGGTCTTTGTGGATTAATTTATTTGTTACAAAATAGGGAGCATTGAGGATTTTTCGAAGGATTTTGGACTGTAAGGATTGGATACGAGAGGAATTAGAAGGTTTGGTGGAGCCCCAAAGCTCGATTCCATAAGCCCAAATAGGTCTTATTACTGTCATATAAAGGAGCCTTTTGTAGTAGATTGGTAGTTTTGAGCGTTTGTCCAGTAAGTGTTGTAGTAGACGGTAACGTCGAGCGGTTTCTTGTCGTTTCAATCTTGTGTGTGGATTCCAAGTAAGACGTTTGTCAAGGTGGAGTCCTAAGTAACGGATCTGTTCAACAGGGATAAGTGGAGAGTTATTGAAGGATACAGTAGGACAGGAGGTCGTAGGTTTACGTCGGAGAGTAAAGGTGATTTGATGGGATTTGTTGGGATTGATTTTGATTCTCCATTTTTTACACCACTTTTCAAGGTTTGTTATGTGAGCTTGAAGGTTTCGGGATGCAATAAATGGATCATTATTAACTGATAGCACACAGGTGTCATCAGCATAAGTGGTAATTACAGTGTTGGGATGGGTTGGGATATCAGCTGTATAGACTGTGTATAGGATGGGACCTAGGATACTGCCTTGAGGAACCCCAGCTGACTGGTGGAAGAGGGGAGAGTATGCATTATTGTGATTTACTTTGAATAATCTGTCAGCTAGGTAGGAACGGATAATAAGGAAGTAAGTGGGAGGTAGGAATTTACGGAGTTTGTACAGTAGTCCCGGATGCCAGACTCGATCAAACGCCTGTTCCACATCGAGAAAGACTCCAGTGCAGTACAATCCGCGCTCCAATGAAGACGAGACAACGTCGACCACACGATGACATTGCTGGATAGTGGAGTGGGATGTTCGAAATCCAAACTGGTGGTCTGGGATTATACTATTAGAGTCTAGGATAGGATAAAGCCGTTTAAGGATGAGTTTTTCCAGAATTTTACCCATGATAGGTAAAAGAGAGATAGGACGATAGGAGGATGGTTGTTCTGGTGGTTTTGAGGGTTTTGGGATCATTTTGACAATGGATAATTTCCAGGGATCAGGAAAGTATGTCGTGCGAAGCACAGCATTGTAAATGTAGGTTAGGAATAATATTGCTTTTTTAGGAAGCCGTTTTAAGATATGGGATGTAATTAGGTCATGTCCAGGAGCTTTGCGGGAAGGTAATCTTTGTATGATAAAGGCTATTTCGGAAGGGTGGAACGCTTTAGGAGGAGGGGTCATCGGGAGGGGAATGTCCAGTTTTGCTTCAATACGTTCTAGGGTATGCGGATTTAGGATATCAGGATGTGGGTTAAAGGTTTTGAATAGGTATTGACCGAAAACTTGCGACTTCTCTTCATCAGTTCTGGTCCAGGTTTGGGATTCAGTAAGGAGGGGATGATTACAGTCCTTGTACTTAAGTATCTTTTTCGTGGTCGTCCATAGTGATTTGTCAGTAGTTGTGAGATTTTCGGTAAAGTTAATTAAATTTTGAATTTTGAATTTTCTTATTTCTGATTTTAGTTTGTTAGTCAGTTTAGTGTATTGAGTTTTATCTGAAGGATATCTTGTCCTATGCCACTTCGATCTCGCTCTACGTTTTTCTCTTAGTAAGGATCGAATATGCTGTGGCAGGTTAGTCTGTTGCAGATTACTGTTTTGACTGATTAGGGTGTTATCCTTTATACTGGTTGATATCGATATTGTAAGTGTTTCTATAGCTTTGTCAATGTCTACTCTTGTTTTAAGTGAAGTGTTCAAGTCTAATTTATTTTCAAGGTCATCACGAAAATTGTCCTAGTTGACTCGTCCTGTAATCAATGTAGGAAGAGAGGGCTTGGGAGCAATTCTTGAATGTAATAAAAGCAAGACCGGACTATGATCTGATGAAAGGTCGTCCAGGGATTTGACAATGGTATGGGAGGAGGAAATCTGAGAGGTAAGAAATATATCCAGGATATCGGGACGTTTTTTGAGCGAGGTAGGCCAATAGGTAGGATTATTGGGCGAGAGGACAGAATAGCTATTGGAAGATGCGATACGGGATAGGATGTTACCACGTGAGTTGGATGTTCGACAACCCCATCGTTGGTATTTAGCATTGTAGTCTCCTCCAGCAATGAAGCGAGGTCCGAGGGAATGGAATAAGGATTGAAGAAGATTATGGGAGAGGTTGTTGCCAGGAGGACAGTATACAGCTGAGAATGTAAGGTGGTGAGAATCACTTGAGATTGATATCGATGTGGCCTGAATGGCGTCAGTTGGAATAGAAGGAATAAGGGAATGAGATAAGGATGCAAGAACCGGCGTGGGAAGTGTTGTCAGGATGGTCTGATCTGTAAGTGATGTAGTCCCGTATGTAAAAGTGTGACCGTTTTGTGAAGTGGGTTTCAGTTATGAGGACAATGTCAATATGTTTGTCATGAAGGAAAATGTCTAGTTCGTCGCGGTGGTTATGTAGTCCGTTGGCATTCCACAGAACGACACTAAGGGGCTTATCGCTCATCGTGGAGGATTAATAGGGAATTCTGAAAGGAGTCTGGTCAAAAGAGCGATGAGCGGTTTAATGGTGTTTTGTAGATCTAAAAGGAATGATGCGAGGATTGAATTGAGGTCGTTTGGATTCTGGTTTTGAAAAGGATCATGGACTTGCGGTGGATAGATTTTGTGACTAGGGATGCTGGATGTGGGTTGAGCACGTCGTTGAGGACGTGGAGGTGGATTTAGAGTTTCTTCTGAAGGGATATTAATTTGAAAGGTAGGGCAGGAACGTGCTGACGGAGGATTTTCTGGTGGTAATTTAACTCTTAGAGGTAAATGATGAGGTGGGGTTTGCTTACGCGGAGGTTGTGGTTTAGGATTGGATGTCTGGGGCTTAGGATGAGAGGTCTGAGGCGCCTGACGAAGTGGCTGTTGTTTTTTGACAACAACTTTCGTTAGCGGTGCTCTAATGTTCTGTGGAGGGTGATCGGTAGCAGTAGAGGTAGAAGGTTGCTGAGGGATTGTGTGCGCTGGCAACTCAGGAAAATCTTCATAATTTTCTATTTCAGGTGCCTGTGTAGAGTTTTGATTAGTATTTAAGTTTCTTATTGCCAGGTTATGTGTTTTCAGTCGGTAGGTTTTTTTATAAACTGGGCAGCCTTTATAGTTAGCAGGGTGACCTTCACCACAAAGGACACATTGCGCTGGCTCCTCTCTGGGTTTCTTGCAAGTGTCAGATGCATGTGCTCCAGCACATTTGACACACCTAGCAGGGTGATGACAATAGGCCTTTGTATGCCCAAATTTTGACACTTCGTGCACTGAACTATAATAGGTTTGTTTCTTGGTTCTTCAAATTTTACTATTGAATATACCAGTCTGTTTACTTTAAATATTTCCGGGTTGTTAATTGCTGGCTCTAAGTCCACAAAGAATAGTGGCAATGGATATTTCTGTGTTGGGTGTAAAACAGGAGATACCCGTCTCACGGTGTGACCGATTTCCTCAAGGCCACTTTGGATGACAGATGGGGGGGTAGTTGAATGTAGCCCTCTCAAGACTACTCTATAGGATTTTTCTTCCCTTAATTGATAGCAATGAAAATCATAATTTTTTGTCGTTAAATAATTTATCAGTTTTTTATAATTTTCTTTAGAGTTAGTGTTGATCTTTATGTCATTAACTCTTGAAAAACATCTGAAGTTGGGCTGCCCGATCAAGTCGGCTATTTCTTGACCGAATGCGATGAAATCCTGGATTTTATTTACATAGATAGGTGGTGGTTCTGGCTCAGAAAATACTTTTGTTTCTGGGGTCTTGACCGATGAATCGGTTACAGTTGCAGTTTGAATGTTTGTATTACTTGATGAATTGCTAGTTTCTGTTATTTCAGTTTTGTTGGCTGCAGTGGTTTTGCTGCGAGTGATTTTGGATTGAGGTTTTTCAGCTGGCTGTTTTTTGGCTGATTTAGTTTTCTTTTTATTAGGCGAGTTACCCGCTGATCCCGGGGCAGAGTTTCGGTGGCGCTTTTGTAGTGTACGCCTTTTCAAATATTGTGAATCGGTTTCACTGATCTCAGAGAAAGCAGTTTCTTCCTCTGAGTCTTCACTGGAAGAGTTCTTGTCCAAATCCATATTATTGTTAGACATAATAAATTTAATTGAAAAAAAAAACAAAAAAACAATCCTCTATATATATATATATATATATATATATATATATAAAAAAAAAAATTATATGATTAAACTATTTACAAAACTATTTACATTCATAAAATAAATCATTTTAAAAAAATAATAAATAAATGAAATAAAATCTCTTATAGATAGAAATAATAAATACAAATAGTTCGGCGGAAAGAAAAAAAAAAAAAAAAAAAAAAAAAAAAAAAAATTAAAGTCCTGGATTTGAACTCGAGACCAGCAGAAGTCACGATGTTGGTATACAAGCTGTAGGCCTTCGGTTATCTGTAGTACGATAAAACCCGCTAGGGGAATTATCGTCTCTGTATGTAATATCACTAACTGCCACACGATATTTATCTTGTTAATAGCTAATAATAATCACTCACCTCACCAAAATGTGAATGCAACAATATTCAATTGTTTATAATGTCACAGTATACTGAGATTCACAGCTGAGTTAGTAATAAACAACTGCTCAACAAAGTAAAAATCACGGAGCGATTGAAACGTACAACTGCAGTTGCGGCCATGACACTTGATACTTAAAATAATTTAAACCCGTAATATCAATAATAAGTTCTTTAAAATAAGAATTTATCCAAATACGGAAGCACTGAATAAACAAAAACAATATGCATTATTCATGATTGCCTGAGTTGAATAAGAAGTCACAGAGAACGGCAGGCGTTTTCTTTGATACAATAGAAATATGCATAATGTAAAAATCATTCGTCTTTATTGTTTTGTTTTTTCAATCTTTTTTGTTTTAATTATTTTCCTCAATCTCTGCTCTTAGAAATATCAAGAAAAATAATTAGTTTCTTGTTACTCGAGGTCTTTGGCAAGGTTAAGGAGCTATTAACACCTCCATATATACATTTTTTATTTAAATATGAAATAACTTGTGACATTTTTTATTAAATTTGCTATCTAATAGCGTAAAAGGCAAATATGCTGACATGTGATGATATTAAAAAAATCTGGTGCGTGCTCGCAACACACAACTTTCACTTACCAACTTACTTAGATTAGAAATTAATGCGTAATGAACAGAACGGCTTTAATTATGAACAATGGTCTGTCATTAAAGGCGTACTCCGCATGCGTGGGCTCAACGAGTTTTATGAATTGACTGCATATTTTTCTTTTTACTTTCACTTACCTATACATGAAATATATAGTAAGTGGAAGTATTGCGATCGTGAAAAATTTCGACTTCCGGTTTTCAACGGAAATACACGTTTTGGGACCCCCTGAGTCGAAATAACCAAGTCCCGTGAAATGGTCAGTGTGTGTGTGTGTGTGTGTGTGTGTGTGTGTGTGTGTGTGTGTGTCTGTGTGTGTGTGTGTGTGTGTGAGAACAGACTAGCTCAAAAACTATATACCGTGGGAATTTGAAATTGGGTATTTAGTGTAGGTATATGCCCGCGATGTGACATCAAAAATTTCATCAAAATTGCTCAAAGGGAGGGGGTACTTTATTTAATAACTTTTTACGTTTTTTTCGATTTTCTCTAAAACGGCTCTAACGATTTTGATTAAACTGAGTATTTGATCTATTCATATACCCGAGATATGACTGTATAAATTTCATCAAAATTGATCAACCGGAGGGGGGTCTTTACCTAATAAATTTTGGACCAATTTCACGTGTACATATTTTTTATTTACTCAAAAACGGCTTTAACGATTTTGAAGAAACTGGGTATTTGATGTATGTATATACCAAATATGTAAAAGCCAACGTTTCATCAAAATTGGTCCAACTGAGGGGGCACTTTATGTCATGACTTTTTTTTCCAATTTTTACCTTTTTTTCGATTATCTCAAAAACGGCTTTAACGATTTTTATCAAATTCGTCGTGTTTAATGAAAATTAAAGTGAGTAAATAAAGGTGTTCTTTAATATCATTTAAGCTTTATCATTATTGAAATGTTCTGAGGGGGCTTAAATGGGGTAGGGGCCTTTTTTGTTTGTTAGTTTTTTAGTTTCCTATAAAGTACCTTTGTTTTTGTTTATATGGAGAAATTAAATGTCTCTCGTTACGGCTAAAAATATGAAATGGCTAAATATGAGATATGATAAAAATAAAGAAAACATATGAAGGAGAAAAAAATAATGCGGAGTACGCCTTTAATTACAGAGCATTGTTCATAATTAAAGCCGTTCTGTTCATTTGAGAAGTGGCAATTAACAAAACGCATTAATTTCTAATATAAGTAAGTTGGTAAGTGAAAGTTGTGTGTTGCAAGCACGCACTAGATTTTTTTCTCCTATTTATGTTTTCTTTGTTTTTATCATATCTCATACTTTGCCATTTCTTATTCTTAGGCGTAACGAGAGACAGTTAATTTCTCCATGCAAACAAAAACAAAGGTACTTTATAAGAAAGAAACAAACAAATAAAAAAGGCCCCCCCCCCCCAAAAAAAAAGCCCCCTCAGAACATTTTAATAATGATAAAGCTTACCTGATATTAAAGAAAACCTAATTTTCATTAAACATGACGAATTTGATAAAAATCGTTAAAGCCGTTTTTGAGATAATCGAAAAAAAGGTAAAAATTGGAAAAAAATTCATGAAATAAAGTGCCCCCTAAGTTGGACTAATTTTGATGAAATATCGGCTTTTACATATTTGATATATACATACATCAAATACCCAGTTTCTTCAAAATCGTTAAAGCCGTTTTTGAGTAAATAAAAAATATGTACACGTGAAAATGTTACAAAATTTATTAAGTAAAGTCCCCCCTCCGGTTAATCAATTTTGATGAAATGTTGGATATCACATCTTTGGCATATACATACATCAAATACCCAGTTTCATCAAAATCTTTAAAGCCTTTTTTGAGTAAATAAAAAAAACACGTGAAAATGTTAAAAAATTTATTAAGTAAAGCCCCCCTCCGGTAAATCAATTTTGATGAAATTTGTACAGTCATATCTCGGGCATATACATAGATCAAATACTCAGTTTAATCAAAATCGTTAGAGCCGTTTTTGAGAAAATCGAAAAAAAACTAAAAAGTTATTAAGTAAATTACCCCCTCCCATTAAGTAATTTTGATGAAATTTATGCTGTCACACCGCGGGTATATACTTACACTAAATACCCAATTTGATGATCGCACGGGTTATAGTTTTTGAGCTAGTCTGTTCACACACACACACACACACACACAGACACACACACACACACACACACACACACACACACACACACAGACACACACACACACACACACACACACACAGACCATTTCGCGGGACTTGGTCATTTCGACTCAGGGGACCCCAAAACGTGTATTTCCGTTGAAAACCGGAAGTCGAAATTTTTCACGATCGCAATACTTCCACTTACTATATATTTCATATATAGGTAAGTGAAAGTAAAAAACGAAGTAACAAACTGAAATATAAGAAAACAAAGGAAAAACGAGTGAATTGATAAGTGTAAAAGAAAACTTATACCTTTTTAATGCAGAAAATCTCGTGGTCAACGCCTCAACAGTCTTCTTGGCGGATTGTAAGGGTTTGTGGGAGTGTGTAGAGCTTGAGTTAGTGGCTTGGAATTTAGATTATGTGTCATGAAAGTAACGGTAGCGATCCGTGGCTGTCACTTCGACGAAAGTAATGTCGAGGTCAGTGTGTAAGGTCTCATTGGTGACATAAAAGGGGGCATCTACGATCTTTCTTAGTATTTTTGATTGAAATGACTGTATGAGTCGTATATTTGATTTTTCGGCTGTTCCCCATCGTTCAATACCTTAGGTCCAAAGTGGTTTTATAAGTACTTTGTAAGCGGTTAATTTAATGCCAGAGGTAATTTTGAACCTCTGTCAAGTTCATATACACGTACATTTAATTATTTTCTTGTGGGTAACTGAATTTTACGAGAAGAGGGATTCCATTTAACCAGGGGAGTACGCTTCCTTCCCGCCATCGAGATCTAATTTATTTAAAATTAATCAAGCCTTACAAGGTCAGAATTTTGCCTGCCTGTCTCCCCTAGAAAAAATCGGGTGACATTCTTGCTGGAATAGGGATAGAATTGAGGCAGGTACTTACAAAGGATTGGTCAATCAAAATTTTACGACAAACCGTACCTGCTGCTTTTGTTACTGGAATGTATTTTTCAATATCCTGATTGGTCGAGTTTCTCCTGAAAAATATTATTTGAATGGTCCATAAAAGCTCATAGATCAGCTGCGCTTGTCGGGTATCTCTTGAATTAGATGTCTCGGCATGGAGTTTAAAAATAAAATGAAACGATAACTGATTTTTTCTCAAACGACTGATTCTATTTTTATCAAATAAAGTGATTGCTAGTAATTTTTTTTGTTTTTGTTTTTTAGCTGGTTGGTACCAATTCTGAGATTGAAAGTGTTTTATGAATCAACAAAGGTTTGTCAGCGGTGGCCCTAGGATTTTTTAATGGGAGTAAAATATCCTTAGCAATGCCGTCCCTCGGATTGGATGTAAAATGGAGGTCCCGAGCCTGTGCGATGTCAGGTACTCGTTAAAGATCCCCCCCAAAATTTAGGACTCCCACTGTAGCATCGTCCGATTAGCCTTAATGGCATAAAGTGACGTTAAACAAACAAATAACGGTTTGCCTCAAATTAACTAATCACTATAGACCAATTAATCAATATATATTATAAAGCAAAGTGTGCAATGTGCGTGCTGATAAGGCTCAAAAACGACTCAACATACGTTTAGTAAAGTTATGTCAGCGTGATGCTACATGACCCCTAATGGAGAAGAAGGTTTCCGTTTTTCTCTTAAGGGTGTAAAATTGAAGAGAAAAGGACTGGAATTTTAAGCCTCTCGCACCATTTAATTAGCCTACCTGAAGATTACATACGAGTTTATGAATGAAAAATTTAGTTCGAGCTGCAGACTACCAGGAAGCGCTAGGGTGTGTTTCACTTAATGTTTATTGTTCATTCGTTCCGTTCAGATTGTAAAGGTTATATATTTTACAGCTGTTCTTTTTAAATTACTAAAACATCAAGCGAAAATAATAAGTTTCTCCTTTGCTTTCAAAATAAAATTATGATTTTACATCTCTGCAATCAATTAAAAAACCGCCTGGATACCTTACAAAATTAATTTTCTCATAAGAAGGTTAATTGAATAACAAAATATATTTAATCAATATATATAATATACTTAAGTAAATTTAATGCAATATGAGTGAACATGTTTTAGTAGTACAGTGAGCGAATAAAAACAGACATAAAACAAAAAAGAAGAGCTGAATTGACTGATTACAAATCGAAAATAAAATGTTTGAAGTTCTCATAAGAAGGTTAATTGATTAACACATTACATTTAATCAATATACGAGTATAACATATACTTAAGTAAATTTAATGCAATATGAGTGAACATTTTTTAGTAGTACAGTGAGCGTATAAAAACAGACATAAAACAAAAAAGAAGAGCTGAATTGACTGATTATAAATCGAAAATAAAAAGTTTAAAGTCTTCTTATTGTATGTAATTATGAAAAATGGTTTTATTACTATGTATGATGAGCATCCCAGTTGACAAAATGACCAACTCCAATTACAGCATTTCTTCAATAAGATTTTATCACCCACCAAATATCACCATGATATTTTGGTTTTCACTTCGTATTAGTAGGTGCAGAGTCCGGCCAAATTACGGGGGGCGGGGATATCTTAATGGAGGTTGAAATGGAAGAAAGGTCTTAAAAAAAAGTTTCTATGAATCTTCGGTAGTTTCTAAACTTCTGGATCTAATAGGACCTCACAGTAGTCGGCATTTAAATTGTACTCGAAATCGGCATTTAAAATACTCGAAAAAACATAAAAGTTTTTTTAACTAATAGATTTTTCAACTATAATCTAATAACTTATTATCTGCTGACTGCTTGGAATGGGCTTGTAGGATTCAGAATCACAGAAACCATCAAAAACGATGCATGACTCGACAAAGTTGCTGCAAAATTAATTGATCATTCACAATTTTCAATAAAGTATTAGGGTTTCTTATTTGGGCGGACTCTGCAGATCTCGAATCTTAATATTGATACCATGTTAAAAGTATCAAGAAAGTGCTAATTTTTTCAATATTTCCTTTAATTTTAAAGTTTTTATGTTATTAAAACCACCACACAACTACCGGAGCGAAGCCGGGCACCCTAGCTAGTTTACGAATAAATTAAAACGTTCAGGATATTGCCAATCTTGATAAGCGATAAATGGACTTCTGAAAAATGATTTCACAAAAACTTTCAATAAAATTTTTCTCAAATTTTCGATTTCTCACATAACATAACTACAAGACAGGTCTACAGTGGTCTTGGTGCCGATAGTTCTATTGCTGATTCTGAGTTTAATTGGTTCGATTAATCCAAATTTGTCATTAGTTTTCCTCTATCAGCTCTAGTTGTTGAGATATATAAATGGCGTAATTTAAAACATAATTACTCGAATACATATGCAGGTTAAAAAAAAAACAAACATATTAAAATTCTTTACATAATCACTTTGTAACTAAACCAATTACATTTCGAAGAGACTCTATTTCACACTTCGGAAGCTTCTTTTGCGTGACTTTTTTAATGTTTCTTTAAACAGATTAACCCATCATATGGACTAAACCGATGACGTAGTAATCTCTGCAAGACAATGGCGGCATTAGCTGGAGCATTGGAGGAGCTTTGAAAAGCTGCAAAATAGCTGGGCCTGGTCATTAATGAGGGGAAAACTAAGTACCTAATGACCACCAGAGATGGTGCTTTGATGGAAAAGGAGGTGAAGTTGGGAGACCAAAGCTTTCCAGTATGTATGATCTTTAAGTACATTGAAGGAATCATAACGAGAAATAACGATACACTGGAAGACATAAAGGCTAGAATCGCTGCTGGTAACAAATGTCTTTATGCCACGTTTAAAGCCCTTTAACTCAAACATCTTCGCAGAAGCACAAAGATACTGTTTTACAAAACTATAATCAGACCAATAGTGGCATACGGATGTGAAACCTGGGTGCTGACTGGAGCGAGTGAGGACTTGCTGAGAACATGGGAAAGAAGAGTTCTGAGGAAAATGTTGGGCCCATAAGAGATATCGATTAAATTAAAAATACCCTATTTTTTAGGAATTTTAACCGAAAAAAATATTGTTGTATAATTCAACGATAAGTATGTTTTATGATTTAGTCTAATTCGAGGCCGAAAATATATTGAAAGCACAAATATAGGGGTTCAAATCTTAAAATCGATATATCGTTGATCGATCGCATTTGATCGATTGAATTCTATTATGGTATTTTAGCACCCTTCACCCTCTACCAGTATGGAAAAAATCAGAGCCAACTATTGCCAATAATAGAAGTTATATCAATTTAGATACTTTCTTTTCATAAATTTCATAGTTAACGTGGATGAAATTAAAACGCATTTTTATCCAATAATTTTACAGTCATTCTTCTTATTTATAAATTTGTTTGGTGCATTAATATAAACAGGCAAGCTCAATAGAAAAAAAATCTGGTGCGTGCGCGCAACACACAACTTTCACTTACCAACTTACATAGATTAGAAATTGACGTGTTTTGCTAAATATCATTTCCCAAAGTCACACATTTTTCTACATTCATATCTTATTTTTGTTAATCGTTAAAGCCGTTTTTGAGTAAATATAAAAAACCCGTGAAAATGATACAAAATTTATTAAGTAAAGTCCCCCCCTCCTGTAGATCAATTTTGATGAAATTTTTACAGTCATATCTCGGGCATATAAATACATCAAATATCAAGTTTGATCAAAATCGTTAAAACCGTTTTTGAGTAAATAAAAAACCCACGTGAAAATGATACAAAATTTACTAAGTAAAGTCCCCCCTCCGGTTAATCAATTTTGATGAAATTTTTACAGTCATATTTCGGGCATATAAATACATCAAATACCAAGTTTGATCAAGATCGATAAAACCGTTTTTGGGTAAATAAAAAAGACACGTGAAAATGATACAAAATTTATTAAGTAAAGTCCCCCTTCCGGTTAATCAATTTTGATGAAATTTTTACAGTCATATTTCGGGCATATAAATCGATCAAATACTCAGTTTAATCAAAATCGTTAGAGCCGTTTTTGAGAAAATCAAAAAAAAACTTAAAAAGTTATTAAATAAAGTACCCCCTCCCTTTGAGCAAATTTGATGAAATTTTTGCTGTCACATCGCGGGCATATACATACTCTAAATACCCAATTTCAGATTCGCACGGTTTATAGTTTTTGAGCTAGTCTGTTCACACACACACACACACACACACACACACACACACACACACACACACACACACACACACACACACACACACACGCGCGCGCACACACGCACACACACACACACACACACACACACACACACACACCATTTCGCGGGACTTGGTTATTTTGACTCAGGGGACCCCAAAACGTGTATTTCCGTTGAAAACCGGAAGTCGAAAATTTTCACGATCGCAATACTTCCACTTACTATATATTTCATATATAGGTAAGTGAAAGTAAAAATAATAACAGAGACATGAGCATAGATATTGCTTGAAATAAATTTTATTTTTTTCCTATTGAGCTTGCCTTTTTATATTAATGCACCAAACAAATTTATAAATAAGAAAAATGGCTGTAAAATTGTTCGATAAAAATGCGTTTTAATTTCATCCACGTTGACTATGAAATTTATGAAAAGAGAGTATCTAAATTTATATAACTTCTATTATTGGTAATAGTTGGTTCTGATTTTTTCCATACTGGTAGAGGGTGAAGGGTGCTAAAATACCTACCATAATAGAATTCGATCGATCAAATGCGATCCATCGACGATATATCGATTTTAAGATTAAAACCCCTATATTTGAGCTTTCAATATATTTTCGGCCTCGAATTAGACTAAATCATAAAACATACTTATCGTTGAATTATACAACAATATTTTTTTCGGTTAAAATTCCTAAAAAATAGTGTGTTTTTAATTTAATTTTTTGGATTTTTTCTTTATCAGACAATAATTATTTAAACTCCTTTAAAATAGAGCAAGTGCCTGAAAACTACATGTATATGAGGAGAAAGCTCAATAGATAATAATCCTGACTCATTTCATTCTCTATGTATAACCCTGTACCTTATAAGCTATTTTATTTAAATTTAAGTGAAGAAAGGATTCATTTAAAAATTAATTTGAAATACTTAGAGTGATGGTATATTTATTTTTTTTATTCTCACTGATAAAGAAAATCCCATGCTCTTTAATGAAAAAAGAATTATTCGATTATCGTCATTTAGTCAGGAGTTATAGATTTTTGGCCGCTAAATCAGAAAATATTCCCACTGTGCGATGCTAAAGTGGGAGTCCTAAATTTTGCTTATCCAGGTAGATTTAGGATAGTGATCTTTAACGAGTGCCTGACCTCCATTTAACGTCCTATCCGAGGGATGGCATAGCTAAGGCTTTTTTACTTACATTAAAAAATTCGCGGGCCACGAACGCGAACCTGCTACTTAGTATTGTAGGTTGTCATGCTAACCCCAGGTGACCCCCTAATTTAAAAAGTTATTAATTTTCAAGTATTATTCTGAAGAAGACCAAACCTTCATAGCATTTAATTACGCCTTATGCAAAGTATATAAAATTATGCAATCGTTAATTGAGATATTAAATTACACTCACATCATTACATAACAGCCTTTTTACAGCTAGATATTAATATCTCATTTTCGTTGTTGTTTCGTTGCTGATTTTGTGTTTAAAAATAACTTATTTAGCTGTTTTTTTGTTACAGCATTTCTATAGCTTCATTATGAATTTGGATTTCATTAAATGGCGCAGAGTAAGAAAATTTTGTAATTCAGAGGCCAAAAATCTATAACTCCTCACCAAATTACGATAATCGAATAAATCCTTTTTCATTAATGAGCATTAAATTTTCTTTATCAGCGATAATAAGAAAATATATAAACACCATCACTTTGGGTATTTAAAATTAATTTTTATAAGAGTCCTTTCTTCACTTTAATTTAAATAAAATAGTTTATTAGGTACTGGCTCATACAAGGGGAATAAAAGGAATTAGTATTGTAACTTTAAACAAAAACAAAAGACAAAACATTTGGTTTGGAATGGTTTTATACTGATTGTTGGAACTAGGGATGCGACATCGATGTCGATGTTTTTAACATCGATTTTACGTAGCCGATGTTTTCCGACCATCGATGTTTGTGGGCCGATGTTAACATCGATGTTTTTAGTAGTAAGATTTTTTTTTTCTATAGCATAAACAAAAAAATATATTTGTTTTTGCAAAAAACATCGATGTTTTAAAAAAGCATCGAAGTTATGACAAAAACAAATATGTTTTTACATCGATCATTTGGACAAAAAACATCAATTTGTATGTTCTTAACATCTATGTTTTAACAATAAAAAGTGGTTTTTAACATTGATGACAAAAACAAATATGTTTTAACATTGTAGTTTGGGACAAAAAACCTCAATGTTTTAGACATCATCAAATATTTTTTAACATCGATGTTATATACAAAAACAAATATGCTCTTTACATCGATGTTTTAAGTATAGCAAAGTTGTTTTTAACAGCGATGGTTTTGTCCTAAACATCGATGAGGAAACATATTTGTTTTTGCAGAAAACAAAACAACATCTAACAACGTAGTAACATGAATATTCTAACAATAAAAAGTTGTTTTTAACTTCGATGTTTTAGCTATAACTAAGATGTTTTTGGCGGAAAACATCGATGTTTAAAGAAAAATTGTTTTAAACATTGATGTTAAAACATATTTATATTTGTCAAAAACATCGATATTAAAAACAGCGTTTTAGTGTTAAAACATCGATATGTTTATATTATCCATATGTATATATTATTTATAACAGATATATGTTTATAAACAAATATGTTTTAACATCGATGTTTTAGACAAAAATAAACATGTTTTAGCACCGATGTTTTACAATATCCAAGTTGTTTTTAGCATCGATGATATATACAAAAACAAATATACTCTTAACATCGATTTTTACTAAAAATTTGTTCTAAACATCGATGTTTTTGACAAAAACAAATATGTTGTAATATCTATGTTTGATTTTGACAAAAACAAAAATATTTGAACATCGATGATTTAGACAAATATAAATATGTTTTGATTGTATTATCCATGTTTTGATGTTTTGCCTTCGATGTCGCATCTCTAGTTGAAACAAACGGTCACAGTAGGTACATGTTTGTGACTACGATGTTCTAGTACCATCTACGCAGTTGCATACTCTTCTCCTAACGACTACATATCCTGTCCTAAGACTGGTTAGTTAGTCCTGGTTTTGAAGCGCAAATCATACGATTATTTCTGTGTTACGAAGTGATAATTGTAGTAACCTTCTAGATCGTTTGTTTCAATATTTGTGTTTTCAATATTTGAGTAGCATTGAATATTTTTATTTTTGTTAAATAAAAATTTTTAACCCACACAATTTTTCTTTCACTTACCTCTATATATAAAATATATAGTAAGTGGAAGTATTGCGATCGTGAAAAAATTCGACTTCCGGTTTTCAACGGGGATACACGTTTTGGGGTCCCCTGAGTCCAAATGACCAAGTCCCGCGAAATGGTCTGTGTGTGTGTGTGTATGTGAACAGACTAGCTCAAAAACTATAAACCGTGTGAACCTGAAATTTGGTATTTAGTGTATGTATATGCCCGCGATGTGACAGCAAAAAATTCATCGAAATTGGTGAAAGGGAGGGGGTACCATTTAAAAACTTTTTACGTTCTTTCGATTTTCTCAAAAACGGCTCTAACAATTTTGATTAAACTGAGTATTTGATGTATTGATATGCCCGAGATATGACTGTAAAAATTTCATCAAAATTGATTAACCGGAGGGGGGACTTTACTTAGTAAATTTTGTATCATTTTCACGTGTTTTTTTTTATTTACTCAAAAACTGTTTTAACGATTTTGATCGAACTGGGTATTTGATGTATGTATATGCCAAAGATGCGATAGCCAACATTACATCAAAATTGATCAACCGGAGGGGGGACTTTACTCAATATATTTTGTATCATTTTCACGTGTTTTTTTTTATTTACTTAAAAACGGCTTAAACGATTTTCATCAAATTCGTCATGTTTGATGAAAATTAGGTGTCCTTTAATGTCAGGTAAGCTTTATCACTATTAAAATGTTCTAAAGGGGGCTTGAATGGGGAAGGGGCCTTTTTTTGTTTCCTATAAAGTACCTTTTTTTTTTGTTTATAAGGAGAAATTAACTGTCTCTCGTTTCGCCTAAAAATAAGAAATGGCTAAATATGAGATATGATAAAAATCAAGTAAACATAGAGAGGAGAAAAAAAGAAAAATTTTCAGTCAACTCATAAAACACGTTGAGCCCATGCATGCGGAGTACGCCTTAAATGACAGACCATTGTTTCTAATCAAAGCTGTTCTGTTCATTTAATGGAAATTATTTGTTTCATAGTAACTAAATGAAATATTCAACAAGTAAATAGAGAATTATAAAATCAGACGACTTGGAGCTATATGCTGGCATTGCCGAATTATCACAAGTAAGTACTTTTAATCAATAATAAAAGAAAAATATTTATTTTTTTTCTTTGAGCAAATGAAAACAAAAATAAGAAATGAATGAGGAAAAATGTGTAACTTTAGGTAGTGGCAATTAACAAAACACATTAATTTCTAATCTAAGTAAGTTAGTAAGTGAAAGTTGTGTGTTGCGCGCATGAACCAGATTTTTTTTATTCATTCAAATAAAAATTGTTAACCCACATAAGTTTTACAGTATTATTATCAATTTAGCTTTCTGCTTATATACTTGTATTATTAAGGCAATCGGTCCTTTTGAAAGATTTTTAAATAATATTGTCTAAAAAAAATTTCGAAAAATTAAATTAAAAATAACCTGTATTTTAGGACCTTTAACGAGAAAAAATATTGTCCAATGATTCAACCAAAAGTATATTTTATGTTTTAGTCTAATTCGAGGCAGAAAATATTGTTAAACACTTACGTGGGTTGAACAATTTTTATTCAAAGAAAAATAACTATTTCCAATCCCACACAAAGTATGATAACACAAATATTCAAACAGGTTAAAAAAATTATCAATTCGTAACATCCTAATAATCCGGTGGCCCAAGAATTTTTTAATGGGAGTAAAAGATCCTTGTCTACAGGATAGGACGTAAAATGGAGGTCCCGAGCCTGTACGATGTCAGGTACTCATTAAAGATCCCTATCTTAATTATATCAGGATAGGCAAAATTTAGGACTCCCAATGTAGCATCGTCCGATTACCCTTAATGGCATAAAGTGATTTTAAACAAACAAACCTAATATTTTCTATGTACGAAATGTATTTTTGCCCAATTTTTTGGTCATATTTAAATTTTACAACTTTATGAACTAAATATTATTCTTTATGACGTTTCGAGCTTTCCAACGATTCATGTATATTATTACCTTCACTAACGGATTTTGTTTTAACGTCAGTTTTTGCCACTAAGGCTACACGGACGATGCTACAGTGGGAGTCCTAAATTTTGCCTATCTAGGTATAATTAGGATAGGGATCTTTAACGAGTATCTGACATCGTACAGGCTCGGGACCTCCATTTTACGTCCTATAAACAAACAAAAAAAAAACGGATTTTGTAAGTTTCGTCTTGTGTAAATTTTTTTTTTTTTTATTTCTCCTGAAATATATAATTTGAATATATAATTTTATTTTAGAATATTAAACTATTAGCCAGCTGTATATAAATACGTTTGTAAGAATTAAAAAATAATAACATCTAGTAATAACTTGTAACATCGCGTTTTATGTCTAGGCCGTCCCTCGGATAGGACTTAAAATGTCCTATGCCTGTAAGATTAGGATGTCCCGAGCCTGTTAGATGTCAGGTATTCGTTAAAGTTCCCTATCCTAATTATACCAGGATAGGCAAAATTTAGTACTCCCACTGTAGCATCTTCCGATTAGCCTTAGTAACATAAAGGGACGTTAAACAAACAAACAAATGTTTTTATACATTTAGAAGTAGTAGTAGACGACATCCAAAATGAAAACCATCCTATATCTCCTATTTGAAATTTGTAATCATGGTTAATATGAGAAAAGTAAAATTTGTACTTTTTGAAAATGGGCTCTTAATATGGGATAAGGGGTGTCCTAATATGGGATGCATATGAATAAATGAAATATATAAGTGAAAATTTGGCAAAATTTATGACTCCCACTGTAGCAGCGTCCGATTAGCCTTAGTAACATAAAGTGACATTAAAACAAATAAGCAAACTCTAATAATCATATGGTTAGAGCTTCAAAACAAGACTAACTCTTCAGGCCATCGCTCCGTATATATAGTCTCTAAAGAGAACAGTCTAGAACCTCCTCGGCCGGCGTAGATGGTACTCGAACGTCACAAGCATGTGCTATGACTAGAGCTCGGATTCCCGTGCAATTGCATCTTTGTTTTTAAAGTCAGAATAGAGCGAACTCAAGTTACTTATCCGAATCAAGCCTAATGGGATGTTTTAATGAAGTTTTATATAGCACGAAATTGCACGTTTTGGGGTTTACTGCACGAAATTGCACGTTTTGGGGTTTACTGCACGAACTTGCACTTTTTGAATTTTTATTGCTCGAAATTGCATCTTTTTTTTTTTTTTTTGGAAAAATATATTACAAATTGTAATTCTATTTAATACACGACAAAAGTTGCAGATTGTACAGTTGTCCTCTGTTATAATAGTATAACTGTTTCCTTTCCAGAATAGTTTTATTTTTCCTCCTCCCGATAATCTTAGTTGAGAAATTACCCTGACCATGTTTAGGTCAGGGTAATTTCTCAACTAAGATTATCGGGAGGAGGAAAAATAAAACTATTCTGGAAAGGAAACAGTTATACTATTATAACAGAGGACAACTGTACAATCTGCAACCACCAGAAGCCAGAAGACATAAGGCATTTTTTGCTGGAATGCCCACTTTATAATGAAGCAAGGCTTGCTTTTATCAGCAAATATTTAAAAAACTCCAGCAGTTCAGAAGAAAAGCTTCACCGTCTCCTAAAAATAGATGATAAACGCCAATTAAAGGACTTATACCTTTATGTAGTGAACGCACTGAAAGTGAGGGCCTTTGTTATATATGAATAAAGAAACATGATTCTCATAGCATTTCATTCTGATAATAATCTTCTTTTGATAATTGATTTTGATTTTGTAGATGTATATGTATATTAATGCATGTCGCAGCTCCACTATTCTTATATAAAAAAAAAAAAAAAAAAAAATATGTATATATATATATATATATTTATATATTAATGTAACATAATATATTTAAAATTTACAAGCAGGAAATTATCATTTATAATTGTATTAACATTTATCTGGTCTCTATTGTAATGTTTATATAAACAAATACAATAAATTTATCTATCTATCTATCTATCTATCTATCTATCTAATAGTGGAAAAATAAATGTAATTATCATAGAAAAAAATAAAGGGAACTTGGGAGATGTTAATCAACACAAACTTCCGATTTCCCAGAAATGAGGTTTCAGTGGTTCCTGGATGTTTAAATATTGTTTCTCAATTCCCATCGTTTTGTCAGTAACAATTGTTACTGAAAATGCCTAAAATTGGAGCAAGCGTGTCTTCGAAAACTGCGGGATGGATTGAAAAATATCTTGAACTCAATAGGGAAGGTTATGTAGTGTTCTTTAAATCTTGAGATAAAAAATTGGATGTAAGAGGAAATCACTAATTGATACCCGCTGTAGCACAAGTACTTAATTTTTTTTAACCCCACAACGGTAACAGGGGTTTTACGTGTCACCAGAGTGATTTAAAAATAAGCCTACGCACCAGATATTACATCAAGTGATCCCATAATTTGATTAGTATGTTTCCTTTTTTAAGATCTTCCTGTTTCTAATATATGTAATTACAGCTCACATGCGAGTATTTTACTGAGTATTACACATCATATTGTTCCGATTTTTTTACCGGAATTTTTTTCAAAAATATATCAGTAGTATTATAAAAAAGATCCAAAATTCAGTGATTATACCAAAACCAATATTATAAAAATAATCTGTAAAAATAAAAGAGTACCTATAATTTACTCTCCCCTACTTACTTTTTTCCAAAGTAGGTACCTAGCTATTTTTTGTTCACAAAAATAATTTAAAGCCTAATTTTCAAGCAATACATTCTTATTGCATGTGTAAGCTGGTTGCCAACCATGTGTTTTTAGAGGACATATTATTTTGTATAGTTCATTGTTATGGATTTTCTATCCAGAGATGTAACAATGGATTGGTAATCAATTGTTCTTTTTAGGTATTATAGTTTTTGTATAATTGATATCTATTATATTGTTGTATATTTGTATTGATAAAACGTTATTTTTAGCATGAGATTAACTCCAATTGGTTA
This sequence comes from Aelia acuminata, assembly GCA_911387785.2. NCBI lineage: Eukaryota > Metazoa > Arthropoda > Insecta > Hemiptera > Pentatomidae > Aelia > Aelia acuminata. The sequence goes on from OU426978.1 coordinate 1,648,085, forward strand.
CAAGATTAGACATGTTTTTGCACGTTTTTTGCATGTTTTGAAGTTTTTGGTGCACGTTTTCAAATTTTTACTGCACGAAATTCCGAGCTTTAGCTTTGACAGTTGGTTCTAACAAAAGACCTAGAATTGGTCTAAACTATATGTTTTGTCTTTTGTTTTTGTTTAACGTTACAATGTGTTGAATGTTCAAATGTAGGGATTTAAATCTTGAAATCGATTTATCGCCGATTGATCGCCTTTGATCGATCAAATTCCAATATGGCCTTTTAGTACCCTTCACCACTTAAAAAATTTACAACAATCTATTGCCAATGAAGGAATTTATTTTAAGAAGAACTTTATTAGTATCTTATTTCTGTTCTATTGCTAAGGCATTTTTATTTGAAAACATTGCTTATTATTGCAGTAGAGGTCGCAGGGTTCTTCACAAATTTTTGTTTTAACAAACTTTAAATTTTTGTCTTTGGTCTTTCTTGCACTAAGGTACAGTTTAGTATTAATTTCTGTAAAAAACATACGTTGCTATTTGAGGAAATGATAACAAGATTCCTTCATTAAATGTTGAATGATGTGCGCGATAAGTGGAGTGTCCACGCCATGATTAGATAACACAGGTATATGGCATTGGTGTCACATTTTATATCATTCTTATGTTAAGCTTCGTAAAGATAAAATTATTTATAGGGGTCACCTGTGGTTTAGTGGTTAGCATGGCAATCTACCATACGGAAGGTCGCGGGTTCGTGTCCCGCGGAGGCCCTAGGGTTTCTTTAAAGGGAATGAAATATCCTTGGCTATGCCGTCCCTCGGATAGGACGTAAAATGGATGTCACGAGCCTGTAAGATGTCAGGTACTCGTTAAAGATTCCTTTCATAATTATACCTGGATAAGCAAATTTTAGGACTCCCACTGTTGCATCGTCCGATTAGCCTTAGTAACATATAGGGACCTTAAACAAACAAAGTGTTTATAAATACAGTAGTCTAAATTAGCGATTACGTACTTATGTATTTAGACAATAATGACTCTATATTGACTTTAGAAGTTATTTAAAATAAAACATTCTGTGCTGAATCGGTTCCGGTTACTGAATAAAAAATCTGGTGCGTGCGCGCAACACACAACTTCCACTTACCAACTTACTTAGATTAGAAATTAATGCGTTTTGTTAATTGCACTTTTCAAATGAACAGAACGGCTTTTTATTATGAACAATAGTCTGTCATTAAAGGCGTACTCCCCATGCGTGGGCTCAACGAGTTTTATGAGTTGACTGAATATTTTTCTTTTTATCTCCTCTTTATGTTTTTTATCATATCTCATATTTAGCCATTTCTTATTTTTAGGCGTAATGAGAAATAGTTAATTTCTCCATATAAACAAAAACAAAGGTACTTTACAGGAAACAAACAAACAAAAAAAGCCCCAACCCCCCTCCCAAAATAGCCCCCTCAGAACATTTTAATAATGATACAGCTTACCTGTTATTAAAGAACACCTATTTTTCATTAAACATGACGAATTTGAAAAAAAATCGTTAAAGCCGTTTTTGAGATCATCGAAAAAAAGGTAGAAATTGGAAAAAAAAATATGAAATAAAGTGCCCGCTCCGTTCGACCAATTTTGATGAAATGTTGGCTATCACATCTTTGGCATATACATACATCAAATACCCAGTTTGATCAAAATCGTTAAAACCGTTTTTGAGTAAATAAAAAAAACACATGAAAATGATACAAAATATTAAGTAAAGTCCCCCCTCCGTTTGATCAGTTTTGATGAAATTTTACAGTCATATCTCGGGCATATAAATAGATCAAATACTCAGTTTGATCAAAATCGTTAGAGCCGTTTTTGAGAAAATCGAAAAAAACTTAAAAAGTTGTTAAATAAAGTACCCCCTCCCTTTGAGCAATTTCGATGAAATTTTTGCTGTCACATCGCGGGCATATACATATACTAAATACCCAATTTAGAACCCCAGGTTCGCACAGTTTATAGTTTTTGAGCTAGTCTGTTCACACACACACACACACACACACACACACACACACACACACACACACACACACACACACACACACCCTTACTATATATTTCATATATAGGTAAGTGAAAGTAAAAAAATATTTATACTATTTTTTACTTGATAATAACATTTAACTAGTTATTTTCTACTAACATAATTAATAATATTTTATAAATAGAATGTTATTAAATATAAAGAACTTTGAAAAAGAATAAATTGATAAAATGACAAAATTGATATACATGGGCAACAGTCGAAATTTTTCACGATCGCAATACTTCCACTTACTATATATTTCATATATAGGTAAGTGAAAGTAAAAAAGAATTATAGTAGACTTGAGAATTATATCCGTTGCATCCATAGGAGTGGGTTAATTTTAAAATTAAGGAACTCGTTTTACACAGAATTTGATATTCTACAAATATTATACGTAATATTTTTTATTTGGAGTAGCTCTCTTCAGATTGTAGGCTTTGGAAAATGAGAGTAATTCATTTTCCCCTAAAATGACTAACATTGTAGATAATTGAAGCGTGAAAATGCATAAGGGTCCAAGTGTAAAAAAAAATTGACAAAGTTTTGTTTTTGCGAAATTGTTATATGTGCCAAATCCATTCTTCATAAAAGGGTATAAGTAACGTGTTTTTGTTAGAAAAGAGTTTATTGAACGCATGAAAGATGGCATGGGTGTAGTCACTGAACTTAGTTCACCCTAGAGTGTATAAGTAACATCATTTATGTAAAAATTTCCTAAGGCAATTATACCCTTATGCATTTCCACGCTTCAATTGATAATCGGTTTTTGCGAAACGGCTTAACCGATTTTAACTTTTGAGTGGCTCAGTCGACGTGAAATTTCATGTATTTTTACTTTCACTTACCTATATATGAAATATATAGTAAGTGGAAGTATTGCGATCGTGAAAATTTTCGACTTCCGGTTTTCAACGGAAATACACGTTTTGGGACCCCCTGAGTCGAAATAACCAAGTCCCGCGAAATGGTCTGTGTGTGTGTGTGTGTGTGTGTGTGTGTGTGTGTGTGTGTGTGTGTGTGTGTGTGTGTGTGTGTGTGTGTGTGTGTGTGTGTGTGAACAGACTAGCTCAAAAACTATAAACCGTGGGAACCTGAAATTGGGTATTTAATGTAGGTATATGCCCGCGATGTGACAGCAAAAATTTCATCAAAATTGCTCAAAGGGAGGTGGTACTTTATTTAATAACTTTTTACGTTTTTTTCGATTTTCTCAAAAATGGCTCTAACGATTTTGATTAAACTGAGTATTTGATCGATTTATATGCCCGAAATATGACTGTAAAAATTTCATCAAAATTGATTAACCGGAAGGGGGACTTTACTTAATAAATTTTGTATCATTTTCACGTGTCTTTTTTATTTACCCAAAAACGGTTTTATCGATCTTGATCAAACTTGGTATTTGATGTATTTATATGCCCGAAATATGACTGTAAAAATTTCATCAAAATTGATCTACGGGAGGGGGGACTTTACTTAATAAATTTTGTATCATTTTCACGGGTTTTTTTATTTACTCAAAAACGGCTTTAACGATTAACAAAAATAAGATATGAATGTAGAAAAATCTGTGACTTTGGGAAATGATAATTAGCAAAACACGTCAATTTCTAATCTAAGTAAGTTGGTAAGTGAAAGTTGTGTGTTGCGCGCACGCACCAGATTTTTATTATATATAAAGTACAATTTTCTCTAAGATGAATTGTTTTCGAGTTATGATAAAAAAATTGAATAACTTTCGAAAATGTCGATTTTGTTCGCCTATAATATTTGATGGCAACCGATCTGAGGTGGCAGTCGTTCACATTTGTTGTCTATGAACTGAGTACTTTCAGCCTGTATGATCAAAAATATTCTTCAAATCAGGCACCTTTTTGGCCCTCAGCTCCCGGACTATTAGGACAGTCTCTCGACTCATGATAGTTTGACTTTTGTTAATCTTCTGAACCTTTACAGAATCAATCATTTAAATAGCTTCAATAGATTCAGCGGGTTATTAAGAGTCATTAACACTTATATATATTTATATATATATATATATATATATATATATATATATATATATATATATATATATATAAATAAATAAAGATGGAATTCTGTTTGTTTGTTTATTTATTTGTTTGTCGTTTTTATAGAAATCCATACCGTTTGTCCTAAATTCTCCAATGTCGCTCAGTGGTTCTTTGATACCAGGTGCGAACACCTGTCCATATTAAAATTGCATAACTTCAGCAGGTATCTTTGTTGTTATAAAAATCGTAATGATCTCGCTTTACAATGGTTCTTTAGGAAATCGACCGTTTCATTAGAAAATGAAATTCACCGGGTGAAACCGGGATATGCAGCTGTAATTTATGTAAATAAAAATGAAATTCTGTTTGTTCTTTATAGAAATCCATACCAGGTGCGAACATCTGTCCATATTAAAATTGCATAACCTCAGCCGATCTTCAGCTGATATTCTTTTTTGTTATAAAAATCTTAATGATCTCGCTTTACATTGGTTGTTTACGTTAGAAAAATGAAATTCCCCGGGTGAAACCGGGAAATAAAGATAAAATTCTGTTTGTTTGTTTATTTATTTGTTTGTCGTTTTTAAAAAAATCCCTACCGTTTGTCCTAAATTCTCCAAATTTCGCTCAGTGGCTCTTTGATACTTGGTGCGAACACCTGTCCATATTAAAATTGCATAACTTCAACCAATCTCTGGTTATATTCTTTATTGTTATAATAATCGTTTTGATCTCGCTTTACATTGGTTTTTACGAAATCGACCGTTTTAGTCGATAAAAGTATCACTTTATAGATTTAAAAAATAAACTTCTCCGGGTGAAACCGGTATATATAGCTAGTACTTAATAATCATTAACCCTATTCTCGAAAAAGATAAAAATGGACTTACGACAATCTGGCTCTTAGCTACCGAGTTATTCACTTTACTGAAAAGGGAAAAGACACTTTTTGAGGTTCACCAACAACAAAAATAAGACATTAAAAAATTGCCAAAGGATGATTTAATTTATGTCAATGAATGACAAAACCAGATCGTAAAAAGAAGAAAAAAAAACCACAAACGAGGTATACAATATAATAACAGAATTCAAGAAAAACAATGTTTACAAACAACTTACAACACCATATTCCCATATATCATATGTTGAAAAAGCCGGAATTGCCCATATCATCAATAATAACAATAATAATATAATTACATAAAATAACAAAGTTATAAAATAAATAACTGCAAACCGGGATCTGTAGCAGATCAAGTTCCAGTGCCTTTAACGTAATTACAAACTTTGTCGTTCACTCTCGAAACATTAAAAATTTGAACTAATCCATTTTCTATTTTGGGTTAAAAAAATATATCGATATGAATCATGGACCAAAATATTTATTTTTGAGTCTATATTTAAAGAAAAATACAGCTTTTTTTTTTGTTTTTTTTTTCTAGTTCAATCTTTATATATATAAAAATCTCGTGTCGCGATGTTTGTTGGGGGTAAAATCAGAAACTACTTAACCGATCTTTATAAAATTTGGCTCATTACGTGTAGTTTTGTCCAACTTAAAGATAGGGTGGTTTTTCTCGATTATTGGCCTCAATATTTCTTTTGTGGCAAATTAAATGTATATGCCCGCGATGCGACAGTAAAATTTCATCAAAATTGTTCAACTGGAGGGGGCACTTTACTTAATAAATGTTTTCTCATTATTACGTGTTTTTTTTTTATTTACTCAATAACGGCTTTAACGATTTTGATCAAACTGGGTATTTGATGTCTGTATTTCCCCGCGATGTGACAGTCGAAATTTTATCAAAATTGCTCAAAAGGAGGAGGTACATTACTTGATAAATGTTTTCTCATTTTCACGTATTTTTTTATTTATTCAAAAACGGCTTTAACGATTTCGTATATATATGTATGTTTATGATGTATATTGGTTAAACGGAGGGTAAGTAATTTTATTCTCACTTTTACGTGTTTTTTTTTTTTTGTTTTTTTTTCTCAAAAACAGCTGTAACTATTTTGATCCAACTGGGTATTTGATGTACGTTATGCCCGCGATGTGACAGAAAAAATATTTATTAACCGTATTATGAAGATAAAAACGTTAATAAAAACATTCATTTTATTTTAGAGAGTAAATACGTGATGTTCAATGAATCGAAGGTGACCAAAAATATGGTATAAGAAATAGTCTAAGTCTAGAAACTTTTATTCTATAATAAATTTCTGAAAGCAATATAAAGCGATTTTAAAGGGACAGTAATCGTTCTCGATTTCCAGAATGACTTAAGAGACAAACTTTACAACGAGACGTAAATGCACCTATCGATTCACCTTCACTATATACTTACTAAAAGAAAAAACAACTAAGCAGTAAAAAAAAAAAAAAAAAAATCAGCTGTTGATGAAATTAGGTCTCAAATACTGAGAACTTCCAAGTTTTGCAATACAGATACTCTATAATTTATGTCGATTTTTAATCTAAGTATGTTCGTAAGTGAAAGTTGTATGTTGCGCGCATCGCACCAGATGTTTTATTATTCAAACAAAATAAGGAATAATATCTTAATTAATCCAATCTTAAATTGTGGCTGACCACCAATTTTAAATTATTTTTAAATAATTTATTTTTTGAAGAGAAAAGATTTGGCTCCGCCGGGAGTCGAACCCGGGTCATTCCGGAATAATATCAAATAAATAATATCAGTGCCGTTGCGGTTGAGTAGCGGGCAGTTGAATGTGCACGCCTGACCCCCAACTGTTAACCTAATCAACTTTCATTAACCTTACAGTCAAAGCGGATTCCACTTATAATTCCTATAATTATGATTATTTTTATTTAATATTATTTTTTTTATATAAAAAATATTACGAAAAGTAGTTGTGTGTAAAATATCTCATGGATCTTGTTGAAAATTATTACATAGGGGAAAGCGGTGTTGGTTGGCAACAGTTTTCACTTTTTTGATTGTTGAGTCATTTCTGTTAATATAATCCCAATATGGCTGATACCACTGTAAACCCCAAGTATTAGAGTACTTCGAATATTTTTTTCAACACATAATATTTAACACTATGGTTCTAGGAAATTTAAGAATTCGTCAAGCCAGAATATGCCAATTATCTCATTCAAGTACTGCCTGACACATATTATTGTTATTAAAAGCTGCACTATAATGGCATAAGAATTTTGATAGGTTTTTAACAGCTATTAAGGGAAAATAGAATAACAATTGGCTGTATTTTACCATATGGCTGCATTTATTTCAATTGAACAAAATTACATAACATTTCAAACAGCAGAAATTAGAAAAATGTAATGGCTTGGAAGCATCATTGCGTTAGAACAAGTAAACAAAATTTTCATAAAACAAAACGAATTTAACACATCTTTAAAAACTTTAGGTAGGATAAATATTCTCTGGCCATTCAATCGTATCATGAGAAAGTGTCAGCGGTGCACTAGTTTAATTTTCATGGTAGCCAGGTGTGGCTGGTTCATCAATAAGCTTCGATTGCGGCTGAAGGTGATCTTTAGTGTCATTATCTTTTTCGTTGTTCCTAAAGATTCCGTTTAAGTTTAGACTGTCGTATCTTTCTGCATAGGAAATATTGCTCTCCTCCTCTTCGCTAGAACTAAAGACAAGTGGTAGCTTCACCTTTGTTTATGTTTACCTTACTTTTGTGACTTTCTACTGCGCCAACAAACCCCAGTTGAAGATAGCCAACAAACCCCACAGGTGAAATCATATGAAAGATGGCTGCCAGGAGAGGGGAGAACAACCAAACAAGAAACTGGTTAGTCGAAAGGTTAGGTTTTTCAAAGGAGTTTGGGGCTATGTGAACAGAATCGGAGTCAAATGTTTTGCCATGCCTGAAAACCAAATTTACTGAAAATATAAAAATTTACTTAAATGTTGTAAAATCAATCAATGAAGCACACACTGCTCTACACTGTTAGCATCATGCTGAAACCTCAGGACAAGACTCCCTAGGTCGAGTGGGTCAGATGGTACGATTGTGGCCCCTTCACAACAGGTGTGACGGAAATTATAAGCCAAAGGCCAACCTACCCCCTATGCCAACCAACCCCGCTCTCCCCTACTTATATGTGGTCCATTGCGCCGGTGGTTCCTAAGAAAAACTAAAACAAATAATAACATTAAAGTACTTTATTTTATACCTTGAACTAGCAGACCCTTCGAATTTCTTACCTCCGCGGAATCAATACATTTTTCGTTATAAGTTATTAGTAGTATTAAATAAAGTTATTTACTAAGATGAAATAAAAATTGAAAATTAATTAAGTTTAATAATTGTACACTATTGTATGAATGGAAACTAGGGCAACCTTTTCTTCTATTTAATTCGTCGAGGGGGGGGGCAAGGTTAGTGAAAATTTTTGTCTAGGGTTAGTGAAATTCTTGTACCTGGGGGGAAGATTTCGAGGAATGTAACTCTGGCCTTGCAAGGCTCAATTAAAATTTCAGATATAACTAATTGATATTTAGGATAACTGTACCATAAGTTGACAGTGCCGACGTCTCCAAGTGGAAAAAGTCCGAGTGTGGTTCATACGGAAATGAAAATTTTAAAAGTTGCCAAATTTTATTCGCTAACTTTTATTGTTTATGTTTGTTAAACAAGTCGGAGTTGAATGAGAAAGATGGTATATCCCTCTGATGCTATAGCCCGCTGAGACTTTATCGTTTCCATTAAAATATATTATTTTTCTTATTGCCATATATTTTTCTTATTACCGTAATCCATTTATAATAAATAATATGCTAGTTTATTTCATTTAAACAATATTAATGCGCGCTGGGTTATATCGGACCAAGATATCGATTTCGCCCACTCTTGAAAAGGCTTTATCTATAAACTGATTAGAGATTACTCGATTGATTAGTAAGCTTTATCGCTCAACTCATCCAAATATTTCGGGTGAAGGTGAGAGCTCGCTTGTGACATTACCATCTAGCGGTTCTCTAACCTCATTTTATTTTGAAATAGTTTGAAAAAGAAAAAAGAAAAAAAAATGACAAAAGACTGATTGAAGGACTTACAATTTTTAATCTTGATGATTAGCAAATAAATACACGTGGGATCGTGTCCAAACGTGAAAACATTGTTTATATACAAGCTTTATTCCTCCGAACTAGGGATCCGACATCGATGCCGATCGAACATCGATATTTTGAATATCGATGTTATGTAGCCAATCCTTTCAGAACATCGATGGTTGTGTGTCGATATTAGCTTTGATGTTTTAAGTCTTTGACCTCTTTTTTTTATTGAGAGTACAGTGAAGAAAAATAGAATACTTAAAATTTAACCTCATAACACGTAACTGTTTTTACTCTCTGTAAATGCAAGCTTGAAAGGGATTACATGTAAAAGGAAGATTTGTATGTTTGTTCAACATCCTTTTATGCTACAAAGGCTAATTGGACGATGCTACAGTTATAATTAGGATAGGGATCTTTAACGAGTACCTGACATCGTACAGGCTCGGGACCTCCATTTTACGTCCTATCCGAGGGACGGCATTGCCAAGGATTTTTTTACTCCCATTAAAAAATCCTATGGCCACCGAGGGTCGCGAACCCGCGACCTTTAGTATTGTAGGTTGCCATGCTAACCACTACACCTCAGGGGACCCTGTAAAAAAAAAAAAAAAAAAAAAAAAAAAAAGAGAACCAATATTTAAATAAAGTTTTTTTAACAGATATGTTTTGATAAAAACAAAGAATTTTTTAACATCAATCTTTAGACAAAAACAAAAAATTTTATAAAATCGAAGTTTTAGAAAAAACAAAAATGGTTTTTATCGATTTTTTGACAAAAACAAAGATGTTTTTAATATCGAAGTTTAGACAACAATTAAAATGTTTCAAACATACTTAAATAACCAATTCGATACGTATGGGGTTTTTTTTTTTTTTTTTTTTATTGGAACGAAACTTTTGCATCTTGTAGATTATTATCCCGAGGTGGTCCCATTACAACCTTTTTTGGGTTCTTAATTTATTTAAGAAATTATCGGGAAAAACATGAAAATAATTATTTAATTGATGTTTTGACTAAATTTAAACACATTTCTTTTTAAAACGTAGATTTTTTGATAAAAACAAAGAATTTTTTGACATCGATGTTTTGACAAAAACGAAGAAAATGTTCTTTACATCGATGTTTTGAAAAAAAACAAAGTATTTTTTTAACATCGATCTTTTGACAAAAACAAAGGTGTTTTAAAAATCGATGTTTAGACTAAAAAAACTTAAAACATGTTTGTACAAATTTTTAACATCGATGTTTTGACATAAACGAAGTAAATGTTCTTTACATCGATGTTTTGATAAAAACAAAGTATTTTTTAACATCGATACATTGACAAAAACAAAGATGTTTTAAAAATCGATGTTTAGGCAAAAACAAAAACAAAATTAAAATATGTTTTGACAAATTTTTAACATCGAAATTTTATCAAAAAAAATTTTTTGGGCATCGATGTTTGGACAAAAACAAAGATTTTTTAACATCGATATTTGACTTTTAAACTAAACCGATTTTAATTTCAATTATGTTACTCTTTTTGGAATAGTGTACACTTTTATAGTAAAGAGAAAACAATACTTACTGTTCTGTATTTGGCGATTTATATGTAAAAAACTGAAAAAAAAAATCAATATTTTTTTAGATTTTAGGCAGCTAAGCTATGCGAAAACTTTCAAATTTTAATTAGTTTGTCTACAAAAGACTAAGTTAATTTTAAAATTAGAGAGATCGTCTACTGCTGAAATAGCTGATTTTGAATATAGATTTAGGCGAAACTACATAACTGATTTTAACTGTAAGTAAAGCATTCGACGTAAAATTTCATGTACTTACTTTTATTTTTTAAATGATACGATTGGGGACTGTTTAAGGTTATTATTATTATTCATGGCAAAAGTTGATGTTAATTAAGTATAGCATAAATAAAATTTCCTGCCTCCCCCCTCCTGAAATTTGACATTTTTTTATATATGTGGCAGGTTCAGGGCGCTGTGTGGTCTTTCATTACTGTGTACAGCATCGGTGTCTATGGCTGCACATTCGACTTCCCCTTCGAGGACACCACGAAGACCACTATCATGGACCTCTTCTATTATGCGTATTTCTACGGTTAGTATATTATCAAATCTTTGTGCATATATAGATAGATAGATAGATAGATAAATCGCTTTATTTATAATCAAAAGAAGTTTTACATTTTGAAAAAAATTACAATAAGCTTTCATTGGCATGGTAAATCACCGTCTGCCATGAGCTGTCTCTATAGAATTGATCTTACTAATTACTATCTTACTGCATTAGAAAAATAAATAAATGGAAATTCTTTAAAAATTAAAAATCATTAATCAAATCATATATAAAAATCAATTTCCTTTTTATAACTATGTACAGAGAAAAAATAACAATGAAAGACAAAAAAAAGAATAATGAAAAACAAAAACAATAAAATAAGATAGAATTATTCACCTTAAATCATACGTAACGAATAAAAATAATTTACATTTACATTTTTATGAATTAAACTGTTGTATCAAATACGTTCGGTATTTATAAGCAGCTGTGTGAAACATAAACAGACCGTTCCAGTCCTCCCCATTCAATAATCCTATAATTTCATTCTTACTCAGTTCTTTTCTCTTTAAAAACCTCCACCTAAACTCTCGGAGAACAGGACAGACACCAATATAATGATTAAGATCCTCAATAGCCTTCATATTACAAAGAGTACACAGTCTTTGTTCTTCGCTCCTTCCCACGTTATTATTGAGGTATATCAACTGTCCCCGCAGTTTGAAAATTACTTTAATAAAATTCATTTTATTACTATCCGACATATAGTGTCTCTCCCCCAAGTCCACGTGTAATTCCCTGTAGAGCCCATGAAAATTTGAAATTCTAGCCTTTTCCCTCAGTTCAAGCTTATGATTAAGCTCTAATTCTTTTATAACTTGGGAAATCAAAAGATTATCATTGTACTGCAGTGAAATACCTAATTTCTCAAGAAGAAATGTGTTCTCCTGGTGCCAAAATAACTTCTTTCTAATTATTTCTGCAGCTAAAATTTTTGGATATCTAGTTTCTGGTAAAGTTAGAACTTTTTGTAAATATTTTAGGTGAGATTCAACTGTATAAAAGAAAATAGGGTGAATATTGGTCTCCAGATACAAAATGTAATTTGGGGAATTATTCGGAAGGGAGAACAACTTTTTTATGAAAAATCTGTTTAATTTTTCTACTTCTTCATAACTCTGATAGCCCCAGACTTGACATGCGTAGCAAATAATAGACCGAACTGCTGCGTTATACACATTTAACTTTTTGGATAGTGGTATTTCATTTTTATTAAGAATACTATTATAAATTGTGTTAACTGCAAATTTTGAAGTATTTAACTTACCTAAAAAATGATTTTTTAAATTACAAAGCGGAGTAAGCCCTATTCCCAGATAATTGTAATAATTTACCACTTCTAAACGTGTTCCTTCCATTTTCCATTTTTCGGTCTTACTCAATTTTCCTCCGTTTCTGAATATCATAATTTTCGTTTTTTGTAGATTTACTGTTAAATTCCACAACCTGCTATATTCCGCAACCCTGTCTATCATCATTTGAAGAACCGTAGGCTCTGGAGCCAGCAAAACTATATCATCCGCATACATTAAGCAGCGAATGTTTTTACCTCCTACTGTGATACCACCACCAATAAATTCGGAAATGTCATTAATAAACAGCGAAAATAGAATAGGGGAGAGAAGACAACCCTGCCTCAATCCTACAGTTGTTTCAAAATTATCAGTTATACCCCCATTGGTCCAAACACATGACATTGTACTCTTATATAGACCTCGGATCGCATTAATAAATTTACTGGATAGGCCCAATGTATATAGTTTATAAAACAAAGCATTTCGATCTGGCGAATCAAATGCTGCTTTAAAATCAATAAAAAGACAATATAATTTGTGTCGCTTTCTACTTGTTTGAATTTTGATAATATTCAACAAATTAAAAATATTGTCCACAGTTGAATATCCCCTTCGAAATCCCACCTGGCATTCATGTAATACTTTGTTTTCCTCTATCCACAGTTCCAGTCTTAATAATAACATTCCGGTGAATAGCTTGGCAATTTGTGCATATATATCTATGTGTTAAACAATATACAATTGATATCGTTTATAACGACGTACTGCTATTAGCAACGGAAATCTAGTCAAAAAATTGACTAGAGAAAGCGTAAAATGCATGCTGTGCTTTAGAAATTTGGTCCCCCATTCTTTTGTCACAATTTATGTTGATTAGATAGATGGCGAATATTTGATTTGGTTTTCTTCTAATTTCATTTCTATATCCATTTGTTATATCCAGTTTTTTAATATGTTTCTATTTTTGTATTTTCCTAAAACGATCATTTTTTTTATTTCGGTTCTTGGTATTTTATAATAAGGTTTGCATAATATAAAGGCGAATGATTCCGGTTTTTCATATTTCATAATAAAATAGTTTGTTTTTTTTAATATTTTTAGAACAATATTCTTTTTATGGCACAATGAAAATTTTTAAATTAAATCTACTCAAGGAAGTACTTATAATTAAGCACTTTAAAAATAAATACTAGAAAAATATGGCGAATCAATAAAAAATAAACTCTTAAAAGGTGACCTAAATACTACAAAGAATTTGATTAAAACATTATTTATTTATATATTCACAATGACTAATCAATGATCATACAGGAAGTTATTTTGGGCCAATAAAATACATCGACTGGACAATAACTCCTCGTCGCCCCAAGAAATAATGCTCGGTAGTATGCATTTGCTTCTTTTAAACTCAGATATAAATAATTAGCATCGATAGTAATCATTATTTTTGCTAAATATAAATGTTAGAACCCTAAAAATAATTTCTAAGAAAATTTAGAAATGCTCATAAATAAAATTAAATGGAAAAATAACGCAAATGTTCACCTGGATCGGAACGATTTTTTGACTGAAACGCGTCTGGCGGGTATTAGTAAGAATTTTTAACCAGTCAGACGACTGAATTTCGTGTTTAGGAACCTTTTTGAATCAATTGGCACAAGAATGAATCGTATGTTTTATGGGTGAGTTTTTGTGATGCTCGCGCGCGTCTGACAGGCACTAGTAAGAGTTTTATCACTGCCAGACAATTTTTCCCTTTCTATAGAAATAAAAACCTAACGATTAAGCCATATTCCAGCCGTATATTTTATGGGTGAATTTTTGTGAAAAAATTAATTATTCAAATTTATTTTTAAGGCATTAGTAAGAATTTTATCGCTGCCAGACGGTCGGCTTCGCACTTGTTGTTGTTTCTAGCTATACTGAAATTTGTAGGTGTATGTACTATGGGTGAGATTTTTTGCATCTGGCTCCTGTACTATAAGTAATATGTCGGATGAAACGACGAACGACGAAGTTTTTACGTTCCCTTCAACGTCGTTATAAACGATGTCCACTGTCTGTGGAAATTTTAAACCTGGTTTTGAAACCTGGCGGGTGGGATCACTGAAGAGAGAAGATCGACACTGCTGTGAATAGCCCCTCGATTAGCTGAGTGGTAAGAGCACTGGAACGGAGATGCAGCGGACCTTAGTTCGAATCCCGTCCGTTATCAATCTTTTCACTTCCATTAAAATTATTTAAAAATTATACATCAGGTTTTATTTTTTATTTTTTAAATTATTGATATCTAAACATCAAAAGATTAGAATTTCTTGGTAGTCGAAAATGTGCATGGAAAACTATCATATATTAAAATTTAATGTTCTATAAATATTTCAAATAAATCCATTGGCTACTTTTTGAGTTTTGCAGACAGCAAACTTACAGAGACCAAATTGTAATCAATATATATTATAAAGCAAAGTGTACAATGTGCGTGCCGAAAAGGCTCAGAAACAACTCCACATACGATTAAGAGATTTATGTCAGCGTGTAACTGTATGTCCCCTAACGGAGAAGAAGGTTTCCGTTTTTCTCTTAAGGGTGTGAAATTGAAGAGAAAAGGACTGGAATTTTAAGCCTCTCGCAACATGTAATTAGCCTACCTGAGAATGACATACGAGTTTATGAATGAAAAATTTAGTTCGAGCTGCAGACCACCAGGAAGCGCTAGGGTGTGTTTCACTCAATGTTTATTGTTCTTTCATTCCGTTATATTTGTAAAGGTTATATATTTTGTCAGCTGTTCTTTTTAAATTACTTAGAAATCAAGTGAAAATAATTAGTTTCACCTTTTCTTTTAAAATAAATTAATGATTTTACATATCTGCAATCAATTGGAAAACCGACTGGATACTTTACAAAATTAATTTTCTCATAAGAAGATTAATTGATAAACACATTACATTTAATCAATATCTAACATATACTTAAGTAAATTTAATGCAATATGAGTGAGTGAATAAAAGCAGACATAAAACAAAAAAGAAGAGCTGAATAGACTGATTATAATCCGAAAATAACAAGTTTGAAGTGTTCTTATTGTATGTAGTTATGAAAAATGGTTTTATTACTATGTATGATGAGCATTCCAGTTGACAAAATGATGAATTGACTCCAATAATACAATTTTTTTAATAAGCTTTTATCACCGCTCATAGTTCAGGATAAAAAGAAATATGATGAAAAAATTGTGCCCTCATGATATTTTGGTTTTCGCTTAGTAACAGTAGTAAGATTGGAGAAGTGCAGAGTTCGGCCAAATTAGGGTGTGGGGGGGGGGATATATTAAGGGAGGTTAAACTGGAAGAATGGTCTTACAAAAAAAGCTTCTATGAATCTTCGGTATTTTCTAAACTTCTGGATCTAATGGGACCATCACAGTAGTCGGCGCTTAAGTTGTACTCCAAATATAGTTTTTTTAACTAATAATCTAATAACTTATTATCTGCTGACTGCTTGGAATGGGCTTATAGGATTCATAATCACAGAAACCATCAAAAATGATGCAAAATGAATTGTTCATCCACCATTTTCAACACCCTATAAAGTATATAGGGTTCCTTATTTGGGCGGACACTGCAGATCTCGAATCTTAATATTGATATAATATTAAAATTTTCAAAAAAGTGCTAATTTTGTTCTATATTTCCTTTAATTTTAAAGTTTTTCTGTTATTAAAACTGCCACACAACTACCGGAGCGAAGCCGGGCACCCTAGCTAGTTTATAAATAATTGTGTATGAATAAGTTTGATCTGTCTGATTAATTTTATTATTTATTCAAAGATATATTGACTTAGGTCAGTGCAGGTACCCCGACTTGGGCACAATGGAGTACTCCAACAGAATTATTAATCCACATCCTCAACGGACCTACATCCTCATGATAACCTACGGAATTCTCAGTGCAGTCTGGATTCCTTCCTCCATACTCATACTAGGTAATACAGTTTGAAAAACAATAAAATATATATAGAGGTGAGAGATAGTCAACTGTTAATCTTTACGATAGGTGAAATGATATTCAGGATTTGCAGTTTGAAAATTGGTATCCGCTTATGGCTGTACCTCTTGTATTATTATTATCTTTAGTATTGTAGGACTTCCTTCTGTATATTTTTCAATTTTTTATGCATTGTTACCTTATGTATTATCTCAATTTTGTGTTATTATTGAGTCCAGACATAACAATTTTTTAAAGTACCATATATTTTTTTTATTTTTTAATATTTTATTTTCACTCAGTTGTCATGTAACCTTTCACTTCAAAAGCGTTGGGTTTCCCCGTCATAATCCTTTGAAGTCGGCAATCTACCCCCTACCACTACCTCTTACCTTATTTTACCTTCAGTCTTTGTATCTACCTTGACTCAGAAGGTAAATATCAGATTCTACTAGGTTGTTACAAAAGTCCTTGTGCATATCAAGTTGTTTACATTGAGGTCTCTAATTTAATCCTTATTTAATCTCTGACGAATACAATTCTTATGTCAATGTTTACATTAACTAATCTTCTAATTATCTATGTACGCCAACTGTCCCTGCCTTTCATTCAGTTTATTAAATTTCACTAGAAATGTCGGAAGAAAAATTTGTCATCCGCGGCCTTCTTAGGCATTATTGGAAAAAAGGTTTTAGTGCAAAGGCCTCAGTCGAGGAAATTTGTGCAGTGGAAGGGGAAAGTGAGGTGCATCGAAACACAGCCGCATTTTGGTTCAGGCGGTTTAATTCTGGGAATACAAGCCTTGAAGATGAACCTAGATCAGGTCGTCCTTCAGTCAACATATCAACATCAAATACAACTTTTGGCTGAAAGATGGGTTAAAGTAGTTGAAAATGATGGCCTGTATTTTGAAGAATAAATTTGATTTGTAAATTTTGTACTCACATTTGAATAAAATTAATTTTGTGAACAAGGACGTTTGTAACAACCTAGTATTTTATCTTGCTAACCAGCTACTTATTTAAATATTCATGTATAATGCTTACCAACTTTTATATTATTATCAGTTCTGAAAAATATTCCTTTATTGTAATCCTCTAGCATAGATACTCATATATTTGTTTTCTTTTACCCCTGATGAAGATCCACAAGTTGGATCGAAACGTTGGCTTTCGAAAATAATTTTTTTTTTCAAACTGCAAATCCTGACTATCATTTCACCTATCGTAAAATATATATATGTGTGTGTGTGCGTGTTGTTATTTACTCTCACTTACCAATACCTGAATTATACATTCAAGGAGAGTATTGCGATCATGAACAGTTTCGACTTTTAGTGGGTCTAGCGCCAACTACACGCTAGACCACTACTTAGGGTCTGGCCACACATGTCCGCACCGGATCCGCATCGTAGCAATAATACAGGTTATGTTCAGAATATTTTTAATTTAACTTACATATTACCTTTAGTTATGCCTAAAGTGGTCTATGTCTGACATGTGTGGCTTGAACTTTAGGCATAACTAAGGGTAATATGTAAGTTAAATTAAAAATATTCTGAACATAACCTGTATTATTGCTACGGTGCGGATCCGGTGCGGATATGTGTGGCCAGACCTTTAGTGGTTCACCGACAATAGTTTTATTATAAATATAATAATTTACTTGTAACATTTCAGTGATAGCAGTTAACAGGATACACGGGAAGCGCGGCTCGCGATGCTACTGGCCCTGGATTGTGACCACGGGTATGCTCAACTTGCTGGACGTCGCAGCATCCATAATATACATCTTCGATATCACAAGGTCCCTAGTAAGTTACAACGATATATATATATAATAGCAGATAATATATTATATTTTCAAAAATAAAACTTAGGGGAGAGCGGGGTTGGTTGGCAACAGTTTTCACTGTTAATATAATCCCATTAGAGCTGGTACCACTGTAAACCCCAAGTATTAGAGTACTTCAAGTATTTTTTTAAACACGTAATATTTAATACTAAGATCATAGAAACTTGAAGAATTCGTCGATCCAGAGTATGCCAATTAACTAATAAATGCCCTATGTGGAGCAGGTTGGCCTAGGAGGTGGGGTTGTTTAGCCATCTCATTCAATTACTGCCTGACACATATTATAGTTATTAAAAGCTGCACTATAATGGTATAATAATTTTGAATCGGTTTTAACAGCTTTTATGGGAAAATAGAATTACAATAGAAGAAGATAGAAATTTAGACTGTCGTCACTTTCTGAATAAGAAAAATTGCTCTCATCCTCCTAGCTGGAACTAAAGACAATTGGTAGTTTCACCTTTCTTTATTTTTACCTTTTTTTTGTGAATTGCTATTGCGCCAACAAAACCCAGTTGAAGAGAGCCAACTAACCCCACAGGAGGGATCATATGAAAGATGGCTGCCAGGACAGGGGAGAACAATCAAACAAAAAACTGGTTCGTCGAAAGGTTAGGTTTTTCAAATGAGTTTGGGGCTATGTGAACAGAATCGCAGTCAAATGTTTTGCCATGCCTTTAAACCAAATTTATTGAAAATATAAAAATTTACTTACATGTTGTAAAATCAATCAATGAAGCACACTCTTCTCTACAATGTTAGCATCAGTTGAAAACTCGGGACAAGACTCCCGAGATAGAGCGGGTCACATTGTACAATGGTGGGGCCTTCACAACAGGTTTGACGGAAACTATAAGCCAATGGCCAACCTACCTCTTATGCCAACCAACCCTGCTCTCCCCTACTTTACAGACTTTTATTCAATAATGTCATATTTTTATTTCATGTTATGTTGCATATTTTCCTGAATTACAGATCGGTGCTTTTAGAGTGCCACCTTTATATGGGTCATTCTCGTCAAAACGTACAATTCGATGGCCCGGCAATTTTCGAGTAGTTAACGAAAAGGTTTCAAACTTTGGAAAACATTTTCCAATACAACATTCTGTGCTCTTTCTGGTCAACCTCATCTGAAAATGACTAAATGATTGCTTGACTACGAAAATTATAATTGTGTACTCAAAAACGTGGTTTTTGACCCCATGACAAGGTAGTCAACTTTGGCCACTTGGCACGAGCGCACATTTCAACCTTTCCCAACTTTTCTTTTCTCATTTTGTCCCATTTGAACTAAACTTTCCGAATTTATTTTACTATAAATGAGCTTTTTTTCATGAAAACTGCGTGTCCCCGAGCAGTATGTCAGTCCCTGCCGCTTTCAGGATTTCTTCAATATAGGACACCCAGAGGGCTCGGAGGGGTTTTCCCCACTTGTGCAATGATAAGACATCCTCCCCATCCACGTGGACGCCTCAGTTATTGTATCTAGTGAACAGCAAGATGTGGTGAAGTGAAGAAGTCGGCGGTTTCGTGTGTTGACAAGCATAGGTGCTCAGTCCCTGCCACGCTCTCACAAGGTTAGTTGCTATGTTATTTCGGGTTTTCTTTAATTTTCTCATTACTCTGATCGATAGGTTTACAGATATATTTCGGTTTTTGATTCAAGATGAAAACAGCAGAATCGAAAGCCCCAAAACATGGTTTTAGTCAGTCCCTGCCATCATATTTTAGGCAGGGACTGACAAGCCTCACCAGGGTCCGACAAGCCTCAACAGGGACTGATATTTAGGCAAAGTTAATTCATATAAACACGGTTTTGGTATGATTTGACCCCTTTTTTCACGCTGAATCGAATTCTGTGGTCAGCTGAACCCACTGTATTTGTTCAGTCTCACATATCTCAGTTATTTTTCAATTCAAACTCACGATAATTCGCGCCTATCCAACGCTCCCGCCTTTTCAATATGTAATAGTTCCAATAGCTTAGTATTGCACTTCAAGTCGGCCGTGCATAAGGAGGCGCTGGAATCAGCAGTTGGAACTTCCCCGCCAAGTATGTCATCCCCACCACCATTTATTCTGTTCTCCAGATTGTTGCCGATCACATTGTCACGAAAAATATACAAAAAACAATATATATCATTTAATTAAAATTAGAATATAATTATGCAAGAGGGCTTAATCTATTTTTGTATTTAATTAAAATGTGTGTTGTTTTAAAAGTTTTGAATTTTAACTAAAAAGAGGGTTAAAATCAAAAGGAACTCGATTGGTTTATATAACTCATCGCCCGGTGAAAGTCATATATTTGAAGTCATATATATATATATATTTTTTTTTTTTTTTTTTTTTTTTTTTTTTCGGTTGGCGCATTAGGCCTAATGAGACCTTTGGCCGCGCAGTTTGGTCTTCTTACAGACATTTGTGTTGCTTGCGGGAGAACAGACAGCCTGGAGGGGGTAGCCCAAACCTCACGTTGCAGCAAGCCATGGTCACCATGGTGCAGCGGCAGACTGCCCGTAGCTCCGTAACCAATCCCATTGGGGCCAATTTGGCTGTGTCCTTCCCACCGATGGCGTCAGCTCTCTCGGGTTCAAGGACAGTGACAAACTGGTCTAGGTCCAAGGATTATGGTAGCTCAGAGTCAGCAGGCCCCGAGAACCTATATTTCTTTCCCTGGAGCATACCTTCCTTGAACCAGACCTCCGGGCGGTTACTAACATCCTGGAAGAAACACACCACGATTCTCGATGAGATACACGGGGAAGGTTCATCACTCCTACGCCCGGTCAGTGTGAGTCGCCTCCAGTAGGCTGACGGGCCTCACATACCAGTGGGTGGGGGTAGACTTGGACTGCATGGTGTTCCAAATTTACTGAAAATATAAAAATTTACTTCATGTTGTAAAATTAATCAATGAAGCAGACTTTTCTCTACACTGTTAGCATCGGGTGAAAACTCAGGACAAGACTCCCGAGGTCGAGTAGGTCACATGGTACAATGGTGGGGCCTTCACAACAGGTGTGGCGGAAACTATAAGCCAATGGCCAACCTACCCCCTATGCCAACCAACCCCGATCTCCCCTATATATATATATATATATATATATATATATATATATGGCATCTATTACTTCATTTTGACTTTGAGATTTAATGTAAAATTCAATGCGAAAATAATTTAACTCGTGAAAAGAATAACGATTTCCTACCCCATGTCAGTCCCTGTTTTTTCAATTTTTTATTTACGCCTATTATTTATTTAAAAGAGGGGATTAAGCTCGCCGAATGATTTAATTACATTTGGGATGGTGCACGGCAGGCATATAAATTTTTTTGATAGTCTACGAGAAGGTTTCAACTTTGAAAACTGACTCCCTCAAATTGTACGTTTTCACGAGAATTACCCATATACTTAGCCCTACAAAATTTCTCGCCAATAGCCTAGCCATTATTTCCTCTTCAATTTCGTCTTATCTAGTTACAAAACATTTATTTTTCTACTTCAATACCACCAAAACCATCACCGTTTCTACAGCTAACCTTATATTCTGTCGTTTCCGAATTTATTTCTAGCCCTACTTCAGTACCGGCTTCCATCATCGTTTTTGTATTTAGTTCTATCGTTTCCATGTCATCGCCAAGTAAAACCAAATCATCGGCATAGTATGGATATATTACCAATTTATAGCTTAAGCTATATAATTTACATTTTTTCTTTTTTTCTCCAGACAACTAAAGACTACGCGGAGTATTTCCACTACTATTACAGCCTTAAGGGGATGGATGGCCTGACCGTCCTTCCGGCAGTATTCATGACTCTGCTGAGCTGCCGGGCAGTCGTCATCTGGCTTGTTAACCTGATCCTCTTCGGCGTCGTGATCCAGGCCTCGAGGGCGCTGAGGAGGCTCAGTCCTGCAGCTGCCTTCGTCGAGGTAATCCTTACCATTATCATAGTCTTAACCTGTGGCCGTTGCTTAAGAATAAAAGAACCTGATGAGTTCCTTAAGAATATACTCGTAACTCCCATTGAATACAAACATTGTGCTCTGTCCTACAAACAGGGGTGGGGGGGCTTTAACACAAAATTTTTGACATTTCTCATAATCAAGCACCATTTTTATATATCCTCCATTCATACATGGGCGTCATCAGGACCAAATTATTGGGGGGGGACGGCTCACTATTTTTCTAGATAGGATAGGTAGAAATTCGAGGGGCTAAAAGTTGAAATAATAACCCCTAAAAACAACTGTTGGTGCATTTAAATTCATCCTCCAACGCTTTGAGGTAGTATTTATTCTCTCTTAAAACTTGTCAATTTATGACTCAGTTATAAAATAGCGAGTTGTTAAGGCTTAATGTTGAAGGATGTGGGCCGAAATTTCTTGATTGAATTTTATCCAACTTTTTCTTCTGATCCCGATCCCACTAATTTCATTGCTTTCCATCAACTTCTATAAGCTTCATCAAATTGATGGAAAGTAGGATCAAGCTGCTTGGTTTAAAAAAAAAAAAAATGTAGAGTAATAAATTAAAACAATTCGAGCTGAAATAAAAAATATATAATTCATCAAACGTACAATACGCCTGACTAGCTTTTAACAGTAGTGTGCTGAAATTAACTAACATTTTATATTTACATTTTATTGGTTAAACTCTGATAGATTCGTAAAATTGTATTTTTAATTAATTGTTTACATTGGGTCCTCTCCTGCCAACATATTGGGGGGGGGGACACTCCTCTCCTGCCAAAATATTGGGGGGGGGGGGAACACTCCCCTCCTGTCGAAATATTGGGGGGACGCGTCTTCCCTGTCCCCCCCGGCAGTGACGCCCGTGCATTCATAAGTTCTTTTTACTTTCACTTACCTATATATGAAATATATAGTAAGTGGAAGTATTGCGATCGTGAAAATTTTCGACTTCCGGTTTTCAACGGAAATACACGTTTTGGGGTCCCCTGAGTCAAAATAACCAAGTCCCGCGAAATGGTCTGTGTGTGTGTGTGTCTGTGTGTGTGTGTGTGTGTGTGTGTGTGTGTGAACAGACTAGCTCAAAAACTATAAACCCTGCGAACCTGAAATTGGGTATTTAGAGTATGTATATGCCCGCGATGTGACAGCAAAAATTTCATCAAATTTTCTCAAAGGGAGGGGGTACTTTACTTAATAACTTTTTAAGTTTTTTTCGATTTTCTCAAAAACGGCTCTAACGATTTTGATTAAACTGAGTATTTGATCTATTGATATGCCCGAGATATGACTGTAAAAATTTCATCAAAATTGATCAACCTGAGGGGGGACTTTACTTAATAAATTTTGTATCATTTCCACGTGTTTTTTTTATTTACTCAATAACGGTTTCAACGATTTTGATCAAACTTGGTATTTGATGTATTTATATACCCGAGATATGACTGTAAAAATTTCATCAAAATTGATCAACAGGAGGGGGGACTTTACTTAATAAATGTTGTCCAATTTTTACCTTTTTGATCGATTACCTCAAAAACGGCTTTAACGATTTTTATCAAATTCGTTATGTTTAATGAAAATTAGTTGTTATTTAATATCAGGTAAGCTTTATCATTATTAAAATGTTCTGAGGGGGCTTAAATGGGGAAGGGGCTTTTTTTGTTTTTCTATAAAGTACCTTTGTTTTAGTTTATATTGGGAAATTAACTGTCTCTCATCACGCTTAAAAATAAGAAACGGTTAAATATGATATATGAAGAGAATCAAGTAAACATATACAGGAGAAAAAAAGAAAAATATTCCGTCAACTCATAAAACACCTTGAGCTCACGCATGCGCCGTACGCCTTTAATGACAAACCAATGCGTTATAATTAAACTGTTCTGTTCATTTGATGGCAATTAACAAAACGCATTAATTTCTAATCTAAGTAAGTTGGTAAGTGAAAGTTGTGTGTTGCGCGCACGCACCAGATTTTTTTGGTTTAGGAACTTTGTGAAGTGCAAAAAAAAACGCCCCCCGCGAAGGTGCTACGAACAGAACTGGTCGAAAAGAAAGTGGAACGACCTTCAGCCAGCTTTCTGTCCATCATGCTTACAACTGTCTTACCTGGAAGCATTGTTTTAATATTGTTGGGTATCTTTTTTGTTTGAAAATATCATAACGTGAAACACCAAAAGTGTGGTTTAAAAGAGTTCTAGACTTTTGTTGGAATAATTACCAACCGTAAAGTACATGTTCGTGACTGTTTGAGAATCTTCTATACTTGCCGGAAATAATCTGGAATGTTCTAATTCAGACTAAGTCAGTTTGCGAAAACCACATCCAGTTACTTTCACGACCCGACATCCAGTTACTTTTAGTAAACAGTTACTTTCAACAATCTGTAGTGATTAAAACAAGTGATAACCTTAATTTGTAATTTCAGTGATAATAAAAGTGGGTCTTTTGAAATCAGCTCAAGAAATTTCTGACAAAAACAAGGCAATTCGGTTTTTGCAAGAAAATGAAATATTACATAGAACAAGGGTCTGTTCTATTATAAATAAATATTCATAGCTGGAATATATTCTTGTTATTCTCATCTAGGCCATTATTTGCAAATACAGGTTATAAATATTGTTATCAAAATAAGAGTAAAGGTACTGAAGAGCGGCTGATGGGCATGGCCTGTTTTGAGCATGGGAGGATCCAGCCGATCGTAAAGGGGGGGGGGCTGCAGACCTAAAAGGAGGGGCTGCAGCCTCACATCCCTTCATTTGTTTCTGCTAATCAGCTTTTTTACCTTTATATTCCCTTTCTACAACTAAAATACTACTTGTTCTGCACATTATTTGTTTTTAACTTGCTTCCTTACATTAAGAAAAGTCAAATTCTATCTTTAAATGACGAAAAATTTTCCAAAAAAATTTTGCAGCCTGCAGCCCCCACAGCCCCCCTCCTGGATCCGCCAATGGTTTTGAGAGGTCATGTGACCGTCATGTTATCAAACTCCCATCGCCTTTATTTCAGTTAAAAACTGCCTTGATTGGCTTTAATAGATTCTAGCTTTCGACTCCCGCTCACTCTTCAGAGATAAATAAACCCCCAAAAGGGTCCTTTTCAGTGAAGATAGGGCCTTAATTTGAAGCCACACTTCAGTACTAGTGCTAAAATAAGTGTTTCAAAGAAGTAACTGTTTACTATAAGTAACTGGATGTCACGTCATGAAAGTAACTGGATGTGGTCTTCGCAAATAGACCCCAGACTAAATATAAGGAGCGATGGACTGGAGAGTTAGCCTTGCTCTGAAGCTCGAATGATATGGTTATTTTTGTGTTACTGTTTCATAAAAAGTTGATACTTTTTCTAAACTTGTTACCTAGTTATTTTTGTTTAATAAAAATTATTTAAACCCAGTAATTGTTACAATATATTAATATGTTTGATTAAACTTTAATTTTTATATGAGACAAAACACAATAAATAATATCTATCAAGAATAAAAATAGAATTAAAAAAATTGATTTCAGAATTCAAAATGTTTTTCATAAAGGCGATTATTAGCAAGTTAAAATTTACAGCGAATAATTAAAAAATTGAAAGTTGATTATATATTTTTTTAAAACTATTAATAGTAATTTTAGGAATTAACAAGAAGAAGTCTTTATTTTCCTACAAAACTTTCCTTAGAGTAATTTTTGTCTATTCTTTGCTCTCTATGGTTTGGTAAATATTAGCTTTTTCGCCTGAGAAGAAACTTATAAATTTATCAAAAATATCGCCCATACTCTTCCTTTTTCATAGAATGAATAAATGAATTGAAATAATAAATTCATTGCATGAAAAAAATGTAAATAAAAAAAATATTGTTAAAATAGTTAACAGTTGGAGATTATTTTAGAGGAATTATTATCTAAAAAATAATAATAATTTTATTTGGCAGGGATTAATAATATTTTTTTTTGCCAGGTCTCAGCATCAGCATTACAGTGATGCAGTGCATTAGCCACTGCAGAAACTGGGTTTGAATCCCAGTCATGGTCAATCTTTCCACCTTGAGATAAAATTATTTAAACTTCAAAAGACCATTAAATTTAATAAATAATATTATTTTTAATTTTCAAGATATTACAAGAAACTTTCGGAGTAAATAAATACCTAAAAAAAAAAACAAAAAAAAAACTGGCATCTATTTACGACATTATAATTTTTTTGAAATGACTTTCCTAACAATAATTTTTTTTTTTTATCGTCGTTGATACTGAAAAGGTAGTACGTCAGTAATTTCAGTTTTTGCCATTTTATTGGGTTTTTAATCAAATTGAGTAGCTCCAAGGCCCTAAAAAAAAAAAAAATATGTTACCAGTAAATATAAAGAAGAATCATGTAAAAAAATATTCGAATTTCAGGATTTGCTGAAAAATTTAAACTCTAATACAAAAAAAGTTTACCGATGAATATAATACCAATTTTAATGTCTCTTTCAATCAAACGCAAAAACTAAAAAAATGAATTGCAAATAAAATGATTTTTTGTTCTCCTGAAAATCAGCTATTCCTAATTGACTTACAATCTTTTGCAGTATCAACAACGATATAATATTATACAAAGAAACAATATTTTTAATCATACCATTAATTAGTCTGTTTCTCTTATTGTTGTATCGTCCATTATATTCATTTTTATTCTTTAGTACAATTGAACAATGTATTCTTCTTTAGTTACCCTTAACGCAAATATTTTTTATGTAATTTTTATACATTAAAAAAAATTATCATATTGAAGTTATGGAATTCTTATTTTTTTCAAATCCCTTCCAACTTGCCAGAATGGTGAAAAACAAATAATAGATACATAGATTTTTACTTTCACTTACCTATATATGAAATATATAGTAAGTGGAAGTATTGCGCTCGTGAAAAATTTTGACTTCCGGTTTTCAACGGAAATACACGTTTTGGGGCCCCCTGAGTCGAAATAACCAAGTCCCGCGAAATGGTCTGTGTGTGTGCGTGTGTGTGTGTGTGTGTGTGAACAGACTAGCTCAAAAACTATAAACCGTGCGAACCTGAAATTGGGTATTTAGTGTAGGTATACGCCCGTGATGTGACAGCAACAATTTTATCCAAATTGCTCAAAGGGAGGGGGTACTTTATTTAATAACTTTTTAAGTTTTTTTTCGATTTTCTCAACAACGGCTCTAACGATTTTGATTAAACTGAGTATTTAATCTATTTATATGCCCGAGATATGACTGTTAAAATTTCATCGAAATTGATCAACCTTAAGGGGGACTTTACTTAATAAATTTTTTTATCATTTTCACGTGTATTTTTTTATTTACTCAAAAACAGTTTTAACGATTTTTATCAAACTGGGTATTTGATGTATGTATATGCCAAAGATGTGATAGCCAACATTTCATCAAAATTGATCAACCGGAGGGGGCACTTTATTTCACAACTTGTTTTCCAATTTATACCTTTTTTTCGACTATCTCAATGACGGGTATAATGATTTTGATCAAATTCGCCATGTTTAATGAAAATAAGGTGTTATTTAATATCAGGTAAGCTTTATCGTTATTAAAATGTTCTGAGGGGGCTTAAAAGGGGAAGGGGTCTTTTTTGTTTTCCTGTACACTTGTTTTTGTTTATATGGAAAAATTAACTGTCTCTCATTACGCCTAAAAATAAGAAATGGCTAAATATGAGATATGATAAAAATAAAGAAAACACAAAGAGGTGAAAAAAAGAAAAATATTCAGTCAACTCATAAAAATCGTTGAGCCCATGCATGCGGAGTACGCCTATAATGACAGACCATAGTTCATAATTAAAGCCATTCTGTTCATTTGTGAAGTGGCAATTAACAAAACGCATTAATGTTTTATCTAAGTAAGTTGGTAAGTGAAATTTGTGTGTTGCGTGCACGCACCAGATTTTTAAAAATAGTACTGTAAATAGTGAGCATTACTGTGAAATGATAAGAGGTTTTTTGGCCCAAGAACTTCAAGGGTTTAAAGGATATAACTCTAGAACATGGTTTCAGCAAGACGGGACCACTTGCTATACTTCAGACTTCTCCATTGCTACGGTAAACGAATCATTCCAAAACAAAGTGATTTCTTGTAGAGGCACCATTAGCTGGCCTCCCAGGAGTCCCGATCTCAGTCATCTTGACTTCTCTCTGTGGGGATACCTGAAAAGTATGGTATGAGAAAAGAAACCGACGAATCTAATGCAATTGAAGCAAAATATCAGAACAGAAATGACGGCAATCCCAGGAACAATGTGTCAACGCTTTTTTAGAAATCTGCATTTGAGATTCGAGGAGTGCCAGCAGCGTTATGGTGGACACCTAGACAATATAGTTTTTTCTAAATAAATCTTCAGTTCATTGTGTTTAAATAAAACGTAAACATCCTACTTGATATTCTATATTTGAGATTTTATTTAACTTTTGAACCCCGAATACTCTTTTTGGACACTTTGTATATATTTTTAAAATACTTTACTCTGCATTCTTCTTAACTAGGACAAGCAGTTACATAATTAGTGCAATACGTCTTGAACTTCATCCAGATTAGATAAACTAAATAACCATCATTCTTTATTTCCATCTCATTATTGTAAAGTTGCACTATTTATGCTTTATTTATATATTAATTGTAATAGGTTAATTGATTGTCAGAATTTTCAGTTAAAAGTTTTTTATTTTGAAAAGCCAACGTTTCGATCCAACTTGTGGATCTTCATCAGGGCTAAAAGAAAACAAATATATGAGTATCTATGCTAGAGGGTGACAATTAAATGAATACTTTACAAAACTGATACTTTTATAAAAGATGGTAAGCATTATACATGAATATTTAAATAAGCAGCTGGTTAGCAAGATAAAATAGTTAGGGTAAAATAAGGTGAGAGGTAGTGGTAGGGGGGGGGGGACTAAGTCGGCAAACTGACCCCCTACCACTACCTCTCACCTTATTTTACCGCCAGTCTCTGTACTACTCTGGACTAGGAAGGTAAATATCACGATTTTATTTTATCTTGCTAACCAGCTACTTATTTAAATATTCATGTATAATGCTTACCATATTTTATATAATTATCAGTTTTGTAAAGTATTCATTTAATCCTTAACTACTCACGTCGGGTCATATTGACCCGTACCAAGTTTCATTTCATTCTATTTACACCTTTTTGGCATTGAATGATCACCAAACTTTGACATATCCTTTGTTTTGGCTCCAGTTACATCTTGGCAGTGTCTGAAAAATAAGGGAGGTGTTTATTTTATCTAAATCGATATTTTGACCCGAGGTGATTAGTTGTGTAAGCCATTTTTTTGTGTCCGATGCGGGGATTAAATTTGTATAAAACCACTCATTTCTTATCTGTTTTAACTACAAAGGTTGTTCGTAGAAAATGTTTTGAATTTAAATCAAAAGAAATTATGTTAATAATAGTAATGTTAAGGAGTTCCTTTATTTTAGTACTTCACTTCAGACCTATAATTCAGCATGTTATTCATATTTTAAAACTTTTATTTATTGTAGACATAAATAAATATATATTTTCAAGCCTTCTCCTGTTGTTTAAAACTAATATCTTACACCCTACGGTTGTTTAATTTTTTTTTTTTTCTGTGTCATATTGACCCAAGGTGAGTAGATAAGTAACATTGATTCAGGTGAGTAATTAAGGGTTAACTGTCATCTTCTAGCATAGATACTCATATATTTGTTTTCTTTTAGCCCCGATGAAGATCCACTAGCGGGATCGAAACGTTGGCTTTTTAAAATAAATAAGTTTTAACTGAAAATCCTGACAATTAATTAACCTTTCCTAAAGAATAACAGTTGACTATCTCTTACCTCTATTAATTGTAATTATATTTAGAAATTATAAATAATATGATAGTACAGATAATTTTTTCAGCACTCAGGATCAATCAGAGTGTACTAATTATAACCTTGACCTCATTTGATCATTACAGCAATTCCTTTATATCATAAACTGTAAAGAAAAACATATACAGTTAGTAAAAAATCTGGTGCGTGCGCACAACACACAACTTTCACTTACCAACATACCTAGATTAGAAATTGACGTGTTTTGCAAAATGTCATTTCCCAAAGTCACACATTTTTCTACATTCATATCTTATTTTTGTTAATCGTTAAAGCCGTTTTTGAGTAAATTAAAAAAACCCGTGAAAATGATACAAAATTTATTAAGTAAAGTCCCCCCTCCCGTCGATAAATTTTGATGAAATTTTTACAGTCGTATCTCGGGCATATAAATACATTAAATACCAAGTTTGATCAAAATCGTTAAAACCGTTTTTGAGTAAATAAAAACAACATGTGAAAATGATACAAAATTTATTAAGTAAAGTCCCCCCTCCGGTTGATCAATTGTGATGAAATGCTGGTTATCACATCTTTGGCATATAAATACATCAAATACCAAGTTTGATCAAAATCGTTAAAACAGTTTTTGAGTAAATAAAAACAACATGTGAAAATGATACAAAATTTATTAAGTAAAGTCCCCCCTCCGGTTGATCAATTGTGATGAAATGCTGGTTATCACATCTTTGGCATATAAATACATCAAATACCAAGTTTGATCAAAATCGTTAAAACCGTTTTTGAGTAAATAAAAACAACATGTGAAAATGATACAAAATTTATTAAGTAAAGTCCACCCTCCCGTAGATCAATTTTGATGAAATTTTTACAGTCGTATCTCGGGCATATAAATACATTAAATACCAAGTTTGATCAAAATCGTTAAAACCGTTTTTGAGTAAATAAAAAAAACACGTGAAAATGATACAAAATTTATTAAGTAAAGTCCCCCCTCCGGTTAATCAATTTTGATGAAATTTTTACAGTCATATCTCGGGCATATAAATAGATGAAATACTCAGTTTAATCAAAATCGTTAGAGCCGTTTTTGAGAAAATCGAAAAAAACCTAAAAAGTTATTAAGTAAAGTACCCCCTCCCTTTAAGTAATTTTGATGAAATTTATGCTGTCACATCGCGGGCATATACCTACACTAAATACCCAATTTCAGGATCGCGCGGTTTATAGTTTTTGAGCTAGTCTGTTCACACACACACACACAGACACACAGACACACAGACACACAGACACACAGACACACACACACACAGACCATTTCGCGGGACTTGGTCATTTCGACTCAGGGGACCCCAAAACGTGTATTTCCGTTGAAAACCGGAAGTCGAAAATTTTCACGATCGCAATACTTCCACTTACTATATATTTCATATATAGGTAAGTGAAAGTAAAAAAGTCTGTCTACACCACATTAAAATTTTCTAAGCTTGCCCAGGACATCAAAGGAAATGAAGAAAATATTTTTTATATTTTTTTCTTTTAAACTGTAACTTTGAAAGTATCGAAATTCACTACAAAAGAAAAATAAATATAACATTAAAGATAAAGTAAAGATAATTGCTAATAGAACTCCTGAACTATTGCAAAATAAGTCTGTGTACATTTATTATTAACTCCTTCAAATACTGTACAATAATAAACAAACGTTTTCAATATGAACAAATAGCTTTATTTTAGTCAGTTAAGTCTTTATAGTGGCCATGATTTGCTAAAAATGGAAATTTGTGTAGAAATTAGACAATTGATTATTAATTTAAGGAATAAGGAAAAATCTTTGAGAGAAATCGCAGAAATAATTAAGAAACGTCACTCTACAGTTAGAAGAATAATTAAGCATTACCAAGAAACCAGTTATCTTCAAAGTAAACTTAGATCTGGGAGGCCCAAATAAATTTTGAGAAATCACTGGCCTGCAATTTTGCGATCTGTGAATGATAATCCTACAATGAGTGCACCACTGCGCTGCAACAAGATTAAGAATGTGTTTACCAAAAAAAAAAGAAAATTATTTTTTGAAATAATTAGTGTACACACTTTTTTTTATTTTGTATAAATAATTTTTATAAATGTCTTAAAACATTGTTTATGAAATTGAAAATGTTTAAAAATGATCAAGTATTAAGGATTAATTTATAAAGAAAAAATTAAAAGAATAGTCTGTTATTTTTCCTTTTTTTCCTTGGCTAAAATTTGATTTTTGGCATGGTGTACATAGATTTTTTTTTGCTAACTGTATGTGGTCTTATAAATAGTCTTCATGTCTTTAGAGCACATAATTCAATAAAAGGCTTAACTAGCTTGAATATTATGGAGGGGATAAGAGTGAATAAAGGAAAACTGATAAATGATTTCAAAGTCTATAATACTGTAACGTTAAAAAAACAAAACAAAAAAAAAAACATATGGTTTAGAATTTCTAGACCTTTGTTGAACAGAAATAATAGTTGGAACAAGCTCTCATAGCACATATTTGTGACTACGAGGTTTTAGACCCTCCTGCTTAGGGCTATATACAAAGAGAAATTGACTGGAGAGTTAGTCTCGTTCTGAAGAGCAAGTCATATGATTAGGTATCTCTGAGTTACCGAAGTGATAATTTTTGTAACCTTCTTAATTGTTTGTTTCAATATTTTTTTTCTCATAATTTGAGTGGCATTGAATATTTTTCTTTTTGTTAAATAAAAATTGTTAACTCACATAAGTGTTTCAATACTTTACTTAGTAATTTATGTCTCTTACAATAAATAAATCTTATGTCATGAAATAAAATGTATACACAGAGAAACATTTTTAAAAATTATTTACAAAATTATGCTTCATTCAAATCATCATTGGCCCTCTCCCCATCCTCCATCTTATTACACCCATGAATGCAGTCCTGCGGAATTCTACAAAATTTTGATAATAATGGTTATTTATCTAGTATGTATCCTCAAAAAACATTCCAATCAATTATAATGATTGATTACATAGCTGAAACAGGGTCCTGTTTATGTAGCTATATAAACAGTTCGAAACTGATTTCTTTATTTTCCAAATAAAGGTGTTTTATTTAGCTGTCCTATTCTTGTGTCGAGAATATAAAATATTAAGCTCATATACTATAACAATAAAGGGACAACTGCTAGCCGTTTGGTCAATATTTCAATTAGAATTATCACGATGCGCAATAAATGTAGTTAGACAACTCTTTTTTATATAAGTGGTAAACTCAAAATTAGAAAAAAATAAATAAATCGAGATATTATTCTTCTGCATTTAGGGTGTAATATAAGGATTCGTCTCATCAATATCCTACACTAATTTTGCACAAGCCAATTATTGATTATAATCTTCAATTTATGAGGATTTTTATAGACTACTATAGCTGAATAAGATTTAAAAATAGCTAGCTATAAATAGTCTGAATATTAACTTTTATTCACTCAAATTCACTTAATTTGACACTAATTTCATTGTTGTTTATGGGGTTTTTTTTGTTTTTTTTTTCTTTTTCTTTTTTTTTTTTTTTTTTATTCAAGCTTTATCAATACTAAAAAAGGTAAAAAAATACAGTTCTGTTATTCAAAATATATATTATTAAAAACACTTTATGTATTATTCAGGAAAAATTCTCTCATAGTACATATTGTTATGATTTTGCACTAATCAGTTAGCATTGCTTTAGAATCTTTGTATCATAACATACAAATTATCATGCAGTCATTAAAAAAAATATATTAATTTACATATAAATAATAATAAAACTTTACAGATGATATTGATATTGCCTAAAAAATAATAAATTACCCATGTAAACATTTAAAATTATTAAAAGACTTAAAAATGGGTCATTTCAATAAAACAGAAATTTTACATGGAAAATTTGTTATTTTTTAGAGTAGATCAATAATATTTATTATGTTTCATTATAACATATACTTTGAACCTGCATGATATTTTGTTTTTTATAACATACAAAGACTCTACGGCATTGCTAACTGGTTAGCTCAACATTGTTACAATATATAATATTTTTTTAAT
Organism: Aelia acuminata; assembly: GCA_911387785.2. Taxonomy (NCBI): domain Eukaryota; kingdom Metazoa; phylum Arthropoda; class Insecta; order Hemiptera; family Pentatomidae; genus Aelia; species Aelia acuminata. The sequence goes on from OU426978.1 coordinate 1,682,411, forward strand.
CTTAAATATAAAATTCTCATGTCACAAAGTTAGTTACCATACTCCTCCGAAACGGCTTGACCGATTTTTATGAAATCTTATATTCAGCATATTCAGCAGGTTCGAGAATCGGCTACTATCTATTTTTCATACCTCTAAGTGGCAAGGGTTGTCCCCAAATTGGATGCGTAAAATTACCGATTGATTTCTGCACTGATTCACAAGAAGCTCTCATTGAACAAATATTTCCCGATATACTCACACAGTAGATAAATCATAAGTGGCTTGCAGAAAGAGCAATTTTAAAAATATTGTTCACGCTATAGCATTAAGATATTGATATTGTTTGTTATTGTAACTGTCGTAATTAATTAGTGATATATGTAATTTTAAGGAATAAATTATAATAAATTAAAAAAAATAATGTTTGGTATTTTTTTATTTGTATATCCCCTCATCGTTCACAGCGCTTCATGTCTCTTTCACTCATATCCTTACACATCCTATCCTTATCATCCTTACACACTTTCAAAAGTGATTTTTTTTCTTCACTAGAAATAATTTACATGGCAAAACGTTTGCCGGGTCAGCTAGTATCATATATTTTGAATAATAGAACTGTAATTTTTTTCATATTTGTAGTGTTGATAATAATTCAATAAAGAAGTGAAACTTCAACAAAAATTAAATTAAATGAACTAACTTAATAAAAGTTAATATGAAAAAATATTGAGACTGCTTAAGCTATTTTGGAAACTTACTAGCCAATTAATTTTATATTATTTTTTAACAGAAATTTGTAAATATATAACAATAGATTCCTTTTCTATTTCAGAGTGACGCTCGGATGACCCCGACCACGGGCTACGGCAAGACCTCCAGCTGGGTCCACATCCGCCAGAACCCCTCTGGCCCGAGGATGGAGCCGCAGGAGATCAACCTGCCTCGGCTGTCCCCACAGTTCGGGGAGCGGAGGGCGGAGCGCCCTAGAGACCTGCCCCTGGACGGCCCTGCTCGGTCCCAGCGCCCCGCCCTGAAGCCGCTGGCCATGGGGCCCCCTTCTAGCCCGCCTCCGCCACCACCAGCCGGGGGCAACAGCTTCATGATCAACAGTCCGCCACCGATAGTCCTCCCCAGTCCGTCATCCCCGTTCTACGATGTTTACGGGAAGCCCACCACTCCTGACAGTCCGCAGCCTTCCTTTGTAAAGACCAGGAATCCGCAGTAAGTAAATTGCATTTATTCCTATTAAAACTTCCTATGAAAATGTGAACAAAGAAAAAAAAATATATAATTACTAAAAGATTTTGTACACCATAACTTTTTTGAAACTTGATCATATTCGATGATTACAAAAGATGTTTTTTAAGTTTATTATTCTATACTTCAAATACTTGTCCATTACATCTGTAATTGGTCACATTTTTTTTAACCTTTTTATTTTTCACTTTTTTTACATTAAAACTATTACCAGTTATATTGGATACCTCACATAGATTTATTTATCTTTGTCACCTTTTTCAACAAAGATAAATAAATCTATATAAGGTATCCAATATAAGTGGTAATAGTTTTAATATAAAACAAGTGAAAAATAAAAAGTTGAAAAAAAACTATTATAGATGTAATGGAAAAGGTTTGAAGTATAGAATAATAAGCAATAGATGACCGTTACCACCAAAAAAAATGAGACGAATGTATGGAATACGAGAAAAATACCTTGAAGATGGACGTGCAGTGTCCAAAACGTTGGTACTGGGCCATTTTTAATATGTAAAGTTTTAATAAAAGAAATTAATGGAAGATGTTTTATTCACCAATTCACCAATCAATGTGTTTATAACAAATATATACTTTTATATATATAGTAAAAGATGTTTTTAAGTTAAAAACTAAAAAATTGTGAACTGCTTACAGAGGCAATCAGGGCATTATTGTTATTGTTAGACAACCTGTATCAATTGTCTATATATTATTTCTATAAATGACAAAAGAATCATGAAAATTTGACTGTTAGTTACAATGTTAAAGCCTTTTAAATCCTCTTCATATTATGGTTTATATAGCAAAAAAATATTTCTCTTCTTTATACTATGGTGTGTTTCAAATTAAGGCTATTAGGTCATCGATTAATACGGTATCATTCATATGGGCCAACTAGTTACTAATAGTAATTGTAAATTATAATGTCCTGAGGCAAATTTCTTTTCAAATACCTAAATAATACATCCAAGTACTAACTACGCTCTAAGCCTTTGTCCACTCGGCCATCCCTGTTTCAGCCAGTTTATTAATTTAATAAACAAATTGATAAAACAGATTAATAAACAGTTATCATACAATAACTAGCATTTATGCTATGTAGGAGAGTTTTATGGTGTATTTGTGAAGAAGTTTCTTGACCAGGTATCACTGTATTGACTGAGTAAGGAATACCAGGTGCTACCTTGCCCTACATAGATTTGCATGGATGATATAAAATTCTGAAATTCACTTTTCTATTTACTAGATTAGATATAACTTATTTTATGAACAGATTGCTCATGACTTTCTTTTGATATTTTTTTATTTTTATTAATGTCTTATTTGGTCACAGGTTCGACTTGAACGGTAAATCTGAAGGCATCAACAACAACATGCCTTGGTCTTACATGAACCCGATACAGCAGCAGTCCCGGAAGGCAGTTCCAGAACCTGATTATACCATTCACCCCAAGAGGTCCAGTCCACACAACTCCATCTTACCATCCGGAGAGAGCAACACCTCTTCCTCTCCTAAAAGGTTTGTATATTGTATTAATTTACTATTAAACACCTGCAAATAGTTTCTATTTGACTCAGTTAGTTGTTTTAATTTATTTTTTTCAAATGTAATCAATATAAACCTTATTGTTTATAGACCAGAAGGGGTGAACAACAAGATGCCATGGTCCTACGTCGGGCCTCAACAGCTGCCGAAACCGTTGCCAGAACCTGATTACACTGTCAGGCAGAAGAGATCACCCCCTAGAGGCACCCCTGGCTCTGAAGAGGGAGATGTCTTTCAACCTTCAAGGAGATATGAAAATAGTCAGTTTCCTATTTAATATTATATATTATTGAATAATTATTTTTATTATCTACAAGCTATATATCCAGGTTTCACCTGGGGAATTTTGTTTTTCTAATACCAGGTCTGCAAGTTTAAAATGTCGTTTTAATTCCAATAGAATGCGCTCTTAGCCTATTGAAGGATTTGCTTATCTCTAAACGCTATTTTGTTTGTTAGTCATTTGTTTACAAAAGTCAGTTGTTTTTAAGTCGTTTACGTGGACGTATCATACCTTTCTTTGGTGTTAAAAATGTCTAATTTTAAGCCAAATAAAGAGCATTTGCGGCATGTCATGATTTTCTTATTCAATCAAAAGAAAAAGGCATCTGAATGTCATCGAATTCTTGTTGAGACTTATGGCGATCTTGCTCCAACCGTCAAGACATGTGAACGTTGGTTTCAAAGTTTCAAACGTGGTGATTTTGATGTTACTGATAAAAAACGAGAAAATCGACCAAAAAAGTTTGAGGACGTCGAATTGCACGACGAGCTTCTCAAACCCGGCGAAACAGTCAATACCGACCGCTACCGACAACAAATGATCAATTTGAGTCACGCATTGATCGAAAAACGCCCAGAATGGGCTCACAGGCACGCCAAAGTCATTCTTCAGCATGATAACGCTCCTGCACATTCAGCCAGATTGACTAAGGAAACGATTTCTTCGCTTGGTTGGGAACTCCTACCCCACCCGCCGTATTCACCTGACCTGGCGCCTTCTGATTATCATCTCTTCTCATCGATGGGACACTCATTGGCTGAGCAACACTTTAACAATTTGGAGGATGTAAGAAAATGGCTCGATGAATGGATTTCAAATAAAGATGAAGCATTCTTTTGGAATGGTATCCATAAATTGCCCGAGAGATGGACAAAATGTGTAGAAAGCGAGGGCCAGTACTTTGAATAAAATATATTATACTTTTTTTTTAAATTACTGTGTATATATTTTAAGAAATAAACGACATTTTAAACTTGCAGACCTGGTAAACGTGAACAAATGAAAAGTGAGATCATTACGATTTCTACAATAATAAAGAATACACCCAGATATTGGCTGTAGTTATGCAATTTTAATATGGACAGGTATTCGCACCTGTATGAAAGAACCACTGAGCAAAATTTGGAGACTATGGACAAACAGTACATCTTTCTATAAAGAACAAACAAATAAACAAACAGAATTTCATCTTTATTTATATAGATATGTTATTATCTAGACTAAGGAGTTACTAAAGTGTAGTAAGTCTGAATGGTAATGATACGTATTAACTGCCCTCTGGGGAGATTTTGTCAAATTTTCGTGGATAAAATAATTACTTATATAATATATAATATATAAGATATTAAATCTGTCTCAACAACAAAAACAAACAAAGAAGAAGAACGAGAGTCAGGACATAAAGGAAAAAATAAACCAAAGTCACTTACAATGCTGGTGATTTCCTATCTGTTCAATTACTTGGGAAAAAATCCATTATATCCATTACTTATTATATGACAAAACTTTAAAAAAATTGGGATGATGAATATTTACACGTGTCTTACCTGCGAAAGTCAGATAGAGGAAAAACATTCTAATTTCCTAATAAACCTGATGAGGGTAGTTTCTATAGCAAGTCCTACACATGAAAAGAGGGGGAGGAGTCTGTTTTTCTGAAACTGTTTCTTGATATATGTTTTTCTTATATTTCAAATATTATTCATTAGCTATGTATTTAATCTTTTGTGTTTAAAAAAATAACTATTGTAATATCTATACTTTTTTCAATAAATTTGTTCCCTAATTCAATTTCTTTTGTCTAACAAGAATCTAATAACACCCCAGAAGGGTGAGATTGCCCAAAAGGCAAATCTTTGGTCTCAATAAGGGGGAAATAGTGGCTGGGCAAAGTCACCGCTTTCACAGGGTAACTTTCATACCTATATTTATAATCCATGTGTTTACCTTTTTAAATTAAGACCAGACCATATGGGGTCGGTTAGCTGAGAAAAAGAGTAAAAGCCAAAAGTTTTAATGATAAACATAGAAAGAGTTAGGCTTCAATTCAATGATGGTGTGACTGGTTTTTTTAGTGTGAGGAATATTTTTCTTCGTAAATATAATTTGAAGCTTCAGTGATTAAATTAACCAACTTTTTAGTTATTATCAAAATAAATTCTTGCAGTTTTTTTATTTCCAATTTGCAATAAGCAAATGTGTATTCATCATTTGTCAACATTTTCCTTTGTTTACAGATTTTCTACCTAGTCAAAATAATAAAGTTCTTGGCCTCTGCTTCGTAAGTCGTGGTGTGTGGTTTTGGTAGATCTTCAATTCAATTTCAAAGTTATTCATTGATGGAAGTTTTTATTGTGTATGTAGGTATATTCGGATATAAATTCACGCAGTGCTACCCAAAGGTCACCTGTTGGGTTGTTCAGGCCTTTGTTTAATATATCATTGGCCTCATCTAGTATGGTGCATCAGTACTTTTGATTGTATTCTTTGTGTATATGAGGTCTTTGCAGAATCCACCAGTTCTATACAATATTCTCATAAGTCTAATTAGCCTAACATTCACTGATGACTCAGCTATCTTGACATGCAAACAAAGATTGACATCAAACAAAGCTCCACAAGTGCTCCGGGAACATCTAGACGAGGTAGCATGTTGGGCTCGAAGATGGAGGGTAAAAATGAATGAAGCCAAGAGGAAATGTATCTCATTCTCACTTGAGCATGACTCTTGCCCTCAGGTATTTTTCAACAATATTCCGATACCCACCTCTGATTCAGTACGTTATCTGGGCCTTTACATGGAAAAACGACTGACTTGGAAAGACCATGTACTAGGTTGTTACAAATGTCCTTGTTCACAAAATTAATTTTATTCAAATGTGAGTACAAAATTTACAAATCAAATTTATTCTTCAAAATACAGGCCATCATTTTCAATTACTTTAACCCATCTTTCAGCCAAAAGTTGTATTTGACGTTGATACCACTCTGCAGTTTTCGAGGCAAAGAACTCCTCGCATCCAGATTTGACATCATCGAAGTTTTCGAAGCGCCGACCTTTCAAAAAATGCGCCATTTACCTGAAAAGTCCATAGTCAGACGGTGCGACGTCTGGGCTGTAAGGAGGGTGGAGCAAGACGCTAATCCCGTTCATTTCTGAAAATGTTTCTTTAACTAATCATGAGCGATGAGCAGGGGCGTTGTCTATTAATCAAAGCAGGGTATTTCACTTTTAAAACTTCATATACCCTATCGAGCTGTTCACAGTATAGCTCAGCGTTGATAGCCCTGCCCTCTGGAACCAGCTCGAAGTGATCTAGGACGACCTGATCTAGGTTCATCTTCAAGGCTTGTATTCCCAGAATTAAACCGCCTGAACCAAAATGCGGCCGTGTTTCGATGCACCACACTTTCCCCTTCCACTGCACAAATTTCCTCGGCTGAGGCCTTTGCACTAAAACCTTTTTTCCAATAATGCCTAAGAAGGCCGCGGATGACAAATTTTTCTTCCGACATTTCTAGTGAAATTTAATAAACTGAATGAAAGGCAGGGACAGTTGGCGTACATAGATAATTAGAGGATTAGTTAATGTAAACATTGACATAAGAATTGTATTCGTCAGAGATTAAATAAGGATTAAATTAGAGACCTCAATGTAAACAACTTGATATGCACAAGGACTTTTGTAACAACCTAGTAAGAAGCAAAAGAAAAGAACTGAACCAGCGAAATGGACTTCTTTCAAGACTACTTGAAAGACGTTCAAAATTATCTCTGACGAACAAATTAACCGTTTACAAAGTACTTGTAAAACCACTTTGGGCTTACTGTATTCAGCTATAGGGAACTGTCGAAAAATCAAATATATGACTCATACAGTCATTCCAATCAAAAATACTAAGAACTTTCATGACAGACTTACTCTAGATTCCTAGCCACTAACTCAAGCTCTACACACTCCCACAAACCCTTACAATCCGCCAAGAAGACTGTTGTCTGTTGTCTGGAGCCATGAGATTTTCTGCATTAAACAGTTATAAATATACTTTTTCTTTTATAGCTATCAATTCACTTGTTTTCTCATATTTCCGTTTATTAATTCATTTTGTTTGTTCTTTTTTTTTTGTGTGTTTTTTTTTTTTATAGCTTGTCATGTCAGCATATTTGCTTATTATTGCAAATTTAATAAAAATGTCAGAAGTTATCACATCTAAATAAATAAATTTGTTTAGTATTATTGCTTTTTTTAGCAAAACTTTTAAATGCATGAAATTGTAGTAATAGGAAGAATAGAATAACTTCTTTAAATATTTCACACTACATTATATCCTAGCATCATAGCTGATTTGAAAGAAATATCAGAAAGATAAAAATAACAAATTTATTGGCAGAGCACAAGTTACAATATTTCTATTGTATCATTTTAGATGATGGAAAATATTTGAGCGTAGATATAATCAACAGGTAATGTTCGGGGGTGCGGTCAGAATAAATAGCATTAATATGCCAGAACTACACACTCAAATACACACACAATACACATACAAATAAACACACACAAATAGGTTAGGGATGTTTGTTTTAGCTTTTAAGCTTAAAATATTTCATGTCATCAACGCTTATTGATTAGTTTTTATTTTCAAAATGTATATAGTTGGATTGTTATTTCATTATAACGTATCCTCTAAGTAAATAAAAGTTAAGAATGGCAATAAAAGTGTGATAAACAAAATATGTGATTCTTACATATTAGTGCTATTTATTATGAAAGCATCCACAACCGTTTCCTCTTCCTTATCATTTTAGATGTTCTACGAGGGTGAATCAAATATAAACGAGACTTTTTTTTTTTTTTAATTTATTTTGATTTTAAACGCAAAAAAGAATATAATAGGTTAAGTGATGGTCAGGATTTTCAGTTACAATGATATTTATTATGGTAAGCCAACGTTTCGATCCAACTTGTGGATCTTCATCAGGGCTACTGAGTCCAGGTGGATACTAAGACTAAAAACCTTAAAAACCTTTTTAGTCTTAGTATCCACCTGGACTCAGTAGCCCTGATGAAGATCCACAAGTTGGATCGAAACGTTGGCTTACCATAATAAATATCATTGTAACTGAAAATCCTGACCATCACTTAACCTATCGTAATTGAAGAACAGTTGACCATCTCTCATCTCAAAAAAGAATATAGTTTATTTTTCTTCATAATCTCCTGATTTGGAAACACATTTTTCCCAGCGGATAGGCAGCTTTCCAATTCCTTCCACGTAGAAAGATGCAGGTCGTGTCTGCAGCCAATTGCGCAAGTAGGCTTCAACCTCAGCATCACTATTGAATCTTTGGCCTCCCAAAGCTTCCTTGAGAGGACCAAACACATGAAAGTCACAGGGTGACAGGTCTGGATTGTAAGGGGAGTGTTCCAATGTTTCCCACTCCAGTTGCTCCAATTTTTCCCTAGTCAAGGCTGCTGTATGGGGGCGAACATTTTCATGGAGAAGAACCACTTCCCTGATCGATAGGTCTCGTCTTTTGTGGCGATATGTAAGTTGGACCTCACTCAAAACGTCACAGTAGTAGGCCGCATTAATTGTCCTGCGCTCGTGCAAAAAATAAGCCATCGAACACTGCTGATGTTGTTCGCTGTAATGCTGGTGCGAGGTCTGCAGTCATGGCTCTCATTTTCAACACGATCGCGACCCTACACGAACTGTTTATGCCATGCAAACACTCTGGCTCGCGACAGTGTCTCTTCCCCGCACTGGTCAGTCAATCTCCTCAAGATTTCGGCCGGATTTATGCCTTCTGCGGCGAGAAACTTGATTAAAACACGTTGCGCAATTGACGAAGGTACCTCTTGCTCCAACATCGTCATGGTGGACACTGAGAGGGTCGAGGAGGCGAGCCCATGTGCTTCCCCTACTCCTGACAAACCTACCCAACAACAAACAAAGCGGGAACGTTCTCCCTCCACTATTGTGCCTGAAGGGCGAAAAGTCTCGTTTATATTTGATTCACCCTCGTACTTCGATTAAAGATAACTAAAAAGTGAATTGAATCTTAAAGTTTTTTTTTTTTAAAGATATTCTATAATAATAATATTTTTCTTTTCTTTATCAACAGATCCAAATGTGTGGAAGGTTATGTGAAGATAAAAGGCTTGTCAACAATACCAGTCACTTGAAGTTAATCAAATAAAATTGTTTTTAAACTCAAAAGAAAAACAAAAATATATTAGAAATGTTGGCATTATTGCATATATGCTTACGTAACAGTATAACTATTAATGATACTATTGTTACCTATTATAATTAAATATGAATAATTTAAAATCTTTTGTGTTTAAGAAATATGTAAACCAAAGTTTTTATTTAATTGTACATATACTTAAATAAATTTTAGTGATATATGTAGTATTTTGCAAAAGTGACTGATCTCAATTTGTATGGATGCATGAATTAATAATTGATAATGCTTAATAAATGTTGATTAGCGATGAATATTACAAAAATGAATCAGAACGTAATGTTAATATTCAGTATTTCAAATGTATACAAATGTTTTTACTACAACAATTGAATAATTTTAGGATAATTATTGTTTGGAGTTGTGAATATGTCATTCTTGGTATTATACAATTATTAAAAGTGTGTTCTCTTTTAGTGAAATTTCTGAATCATAAACTGGGACAACTTTGTAAAGTTTGTTTGTTTTTCTTTAAGGCGTAAAACATTTCAAGTCATCGACGCCTTAGGATTTTCTATATATAATGGTGGATTGTTATTTTATTTAAAAATATCCTCTTATTAAATAAAAGGTAGTATACTTGCAAATAATTTGCCTGTACCTGTTGATATAACTAGCAAAAGTACTACAATGTTGTCTCAATGTTATTATTTTTAAAAATTTGAATTCTAATTTCATAGAAGTTTTATTGTTAGATAGAGCAATAGATAAATTTACTTTGTAACTTTTTTTCCACAGCTAATACTTTAAATAATAATAATGTGTGAACAATTGTTCAAACCACCATAATTTATTAGTACTCATCATAGTTTCAATTAATGCAAACAAATTACAGTTGAGGCAATCATTTATGCGTTATAACAATTAAATACTTCATACGGATAGACACCCAGCAAACATAGCGACTTTTCATACTTTTTAAATCTCAATTTTGTAAACATGAAAAAATTATAACCTAAAAAACCATTTTACTATTGTTTATTAATACTTGATATCAGTTATTAATTCTTTAAAATGTAAACAAATACCTAAATACTTTTTTATTTGAAATTTCAGACTAAAAAAAATAGAAAAATATTTTCATCATCAGAGGAAAATTTGCCTTGTTTTAAAAGTAATGTCATCGTTTATGTAAACAATATTTTCCATGTTGAGCAAAATATCATCAGGTGTAGTTGAGACATCGGTGATGAATTATGAGTGGGATCTTCTCAGTTGTGCGAAAATGTTGTTAGGTAATTTTACCCAAGATTATTAAGATACTTCTTTTGGCCGAGAACTTTACCATGAAAAGCGTGCACATCTTTCGTTATTTGATTAGTATGCGACCAATCCCTTAAGCTTCTTTGTCGTTCATAATTTTCATAAGTTTCTCTACAGTTGAAATCTGCTTACCTTAGATACAAAAATAGCTTGAGCTGTTTCCTCCTCAAGTTCATCAATTTGTTTTGAGCTTTGCGAAGCGTTTAGAAAAATAAATGAAACATTCAATTTGAAAAGCATCCACCATCAATTTGAGAAAACTACAGGTTGGCGAAGTTGCCATGTTCCTATCATTCTTATCAAGAAATACCTCTTGATGTAACTTGGCCAACTTATCACATTAAACTAAAATACTAGATATACATATTAATAGATATAAAAGCTAGCATAAAAGAGAATATTTAATGTATAAAATAAAAAAAATGTAATTTTTACTTACCTTGTAATGGATAGGCAAAATAATTTTAAATTTGTACAAGTCGGAAATAGAAAAACTGATATTTTAAAGGAAACAAATTTGTATTATAATGAAATAACTTTCTTTTATTTGATAATATAACACTCACACCAATAGTGGTTGAAATGAATACCTTCTCAGGAGCCCTAAATAATTTTTTTAAAAAATTAGGAAAGTTGTCCAAGTCAGCAAAGTTGTACCAGTTTATGGAAAATCACAAATTGAGGATTCTTTGATATGTAAAAAAAAAAAAAAAATTGGCATTGCAAGTGTCAAATAACAGAGTATCGACTAAAACAGTATTTAAGTCAAATTTTGAATATGAAGATTTTTTGTCAAAAAATCAGAATTACTTATATATTATTATTTTTTTAATTATGTATCTAGTAAAAATATTAATGTATGATTGATGAAAACAGTGTTTTTTTATTAGTTTTTGGGCTAAGCATTTTAATTAATTTAAAAAATGTGAACAATTATGTTTGAGGTTCAGTTTTATTTGATGTAAAAAGATTATAGAATAAAAAAAAATTTTTTTTTATCTTGTTTATACCAATATGAAATCCAATGTTTTAGGAACTGGTAAACCTCAAGACGTTGAGAACTTCAGACATGAATTTGTTTTCACCAACTTACATTTTTGAAAATTTATTTACAAAAAAAAAAAAAATCTGTTGCGATGCGCGCAACACACAACTTTCACTTACCAACTTACTTTGATTAGAAATTGACGTGTTTTGTTAAATGCCTTTTCTCACAGTCCCAAATTTGTCCACATTCATTTATTACTATTTGCTTATATTTGCTCTTTAAAGTACACTAATTTGTTTATTATTAAATAAAAGTTTTTAGTTGTGATCATTTGGCAATGCATGCGTAATATCTCCAAGTCGTCTCATTTTACAATTCTCTATATAGTCGTTTGAAACTTCATACAGTTCCCATGAAACAAATAACTTCCATTAAATGAACAGAACATATTTAATTATAAAAAATCTTCTGTCATTAAAGGTGTACTACAAATGTTCGGGCTCAAAGTGTTTTATGAGTTGACAGAATATTTTTCTTTTTTTTTCCTATATATGTTTACTTTTTTTTCATATTTCATTTTAGCCATTCATTATTTTTAGGCGCAACGAGAGATAGTTAATTTCTCAATATGAACAAAATCAAAGGTACTTTATAGGAAGGTACTTCCCCATTAAAGCCCCTTCAGAACATTTTAATCAGACCTGGGCATTATTTTAAATAAAAGTATTTTAAATACAAATGAAAATACTTTTTTTTTATTTTAGTATTTTAGAATTAAAATAAAATAAATCACATGTTTATTTTCATTTTAATTCTAAAATACTCAAATAAAAAAAAGTATTTTCATTTTAATTCTAAAATACTAAAATAAAAAAAAAAGTATTTTCATTTGTATTTTAAATAATAAAATAAAATAAATCTTAAGTAGGTTGTTTGAAGGTAAACAATTTTCATAATAGTATAGTGTAGTCTTTTGCACTAGAGCTCTCACTCCTAAATATTGAGCAAGTACATTTATTACAGTTTGTGTTGCTTTTTTTTTTTTTTTTTTTTTTTTATGGGGGGGCGCAATTATTAACTTTGCACCGCTTCATCCGATTTCAACAAATTTTGTCACATTGGTGGTTTTTGATTATCTAAATAGACGTCTAATGATTTCATTTCTCATACATGGTTTTATGCATAGATTTTGGGGTGAAGGGTGAAATATTAACTTTTTACCGCCATATTTAATTGTCACGAAATATTTCCTCATAATTTTTACAATAAATAGGTTTTTTATAGGGGAGGGCTAATTATAGACTTTTTACCGGTATATTCAATAGTAAAAAATCAAAAACTATGTTAGAGCCATACACGAAGGCATAAACAGGATCCCAATCTTGAGACAACACCAAAAGAGTTAGTAAACTTAGTAGAAATGTGTATGACTGTTAGATTCAATAAAGTTATAATCGGTCATTTCGTTAGGGGTGATATTGGACGGAGGTCTTAGGATAGTGTATGGGTAGCGAATAGTCCAATGGGTTGCCCAATTATTTTAAATAGGTTCCGAATCAGATTGGATCTGTAGAAAAAGAAATTTAATTTAATAATTTCGACAAAACGAAAGCGAAGATGATCTGAGTACCGGATGCATTACACCAAGCAAAGACAACCGAAACAAATTTAAATAAAAACTGCCGATTTATCAATCAATTGCGTCAATTTTCGAGTCGATTTAAAAAAATATTTATTTATTAATCAATTTCAATGCACTAGCTAATATGTTTTAAAAGTATTTTGTATTTTCATTTTGATTTTTTTTATTTAAAATACAAAATACTTTTTTTATTTTGCATTTAAAATAATTGTATCGAAAAGTATTTTAAATGATTTGAGGTTAAAATGCATTTTATTCAAATTTATTTTAAATACTTGCTATTTAAAATAAAGTATTTTAAAATAAAAATTAAAATACTTTTTGCCCAGGTGTGATTTTAATAATGATAAAGCTTACCTGATATTAAAGACTGCTTGATTCTCATTAAACATGACGAGTATAAAAATATTTAAAGCCGTTTTTGAGTAAATCGATAAAAACGTGAAAATGGGAAACAAAGTTATGAAATAAAGTGCTCCCCCACTTAATCAATTTTGTTGAAATTTTCGCTGTAACATCGGGGGTACATACGTACACCAAATACCCAATTTCAGGTTTGCACGGTTTGTAGTTTTTGAGCTAGTCTGTCACACAAACCATTTCGCGGGACTTGGATATTTGGAATCCGAGGAAGTCGAAATTTTTCACGATCGCAATACTTTCCCTTACTATATATTTCATATATAGGTAAGTAAAAGTAAAAATGTAGCCTATTGCACAAGAGAACAATTTTATGTAAATATAGTCATTAATAATTAAACATATCTACACCTTATTGTTATTTAAAAGTATTTTAATTAATTGGGGTTGCTAGGATGGAAGGTTTATTGTCATAGAACTGGTTTGAGTTGGTTTTGATGTTTTCTTAACTTAGGAATTTCTTTCCATTCATGGAGTTCTGCAGAGACCGGAATAAGTGGGAGCCGCTTGGAGTTAGGTCTGGTGAATAGGGAGGCAGGGGCAAGAGGTGCCGTCCGAGGCTCAATAATTTATTGCGAGTGACCAAAGCACCTCAAGGTGTCATGAACACAAGGCCCTTCCAATTTTTAATTTATTGGTCTAATTTATTTAATTGTGAGCAGTATAAGGTAGAATTCATTGTTCGTCCTGTTGGAAAAAACTCATAGAAAATAAAACTATTGAAGTCCAACCATATGGAGAGCATTATCTTCTTTGGATGCAATCCGGGTTTTGACATTCTCCTTGGAGTCTGACTACTTGGTCTTTAAGATTTTCTACGGACTAAATTATCATAAAAGATCTATTTTTCATCTCCTACTTCCAACCTTTTCAAAAATGGGTCGTTTTGTTGCCGTTTCTGTAGTGAATCACAAACAGAAAAGCGTGTTGCCATGTTGACTTCTTTTAGAGAGTGAGGGAGCCAAACATTAAGCCTTGAAACATAGCCGAACTTGTGTAAATGGTTTTCTATGCTGGTGTGCAACACTTTTAGGGCCGCAGCAATCTTTCGCACAGATTAGGTGGGATTTTGATCAACAAAAGCCTTATAATTGCTCCGTCCAATTTCATGTGGTTTCTCCAGACCATGGAGCATAATTGACTTCAAAATTTCTTAAATGAATTTGGCATACCAATTTTGACTCTCAGGCATGAGCATATGCGTTTATGGGCATCATCCCCATAAACACTGCAAATTTATTTATGAGCTTCTGCAGGACGCTTAGGAACCTTTTTTAAAATAATACAACAAAATATGGTGATGATGAATATGAATTTTCTTTCATATTCACAGCCCAAAGCAAACACAACACTAAGCTGGTTTCAACAAGAGTTACCAGGTATAGTCGCTGACATATATCACAAACAAGATAAACATTTCACGTTAGACAATTAATTAATCACATAAGATGTGTATCATAGTAACACAAAAACAAACAGAAAAACCGAAAGGACTTATTTGCCATCACAATAATAATGCTTGGTACACCATTAATAGTTAGTGCTTTGTCACGTGTGATTATACTCTTAGGGGAAAATCTGACAATGACGAGATTTTTTAATAAACTTACTCCCTCATAGGAGCAATAATGACTTTAAATCTAGTAAGTTTTGTTTTGTGGAAATAAAGCTTATTAAATATATATTAGTACATTAATCAAATCAAATTAAATTTGGTTTGTATGTGTAATTTTGAAAACTTAGTTCAATTGAAATCAACGAATGTATTTATTTTAGTGTGATTACTTCAATTTTAGTTTGAATAAATTTGTGATCTAAATGCTATTGAACTACAATACTTACTACTTACTACTTACTACAATACTTGTACTTACTTACTACAAACTAATTGAGATAAAATTTTAAAATTGAAAACATTCTGTAAAGCAAATTAAATTGTATCAATGGATGGTACTACACTCTAGTGGCCATTTTTCTAAGCTTTCATTTAGGGCATTACAAATGATTTTTTTTCTAATTCTAAGATTTAAAAATGTTAATATATATAAAAAAAATTGTTAATTGGCAAAATATTATTTACTTAATAACAATTTTTTTTTTACTAAATTTTGAAATTATTTAATAAAATTATCGTTATGATTATTTTATTCTTTATTTTGAATAAGGTCCACCTGGTGAAAATGGTTTAGAAATATTTTTAATATATTTGACTAATAATGGTTTCTTATCTATATACTAAAATTCTTATCTGTAAAATAAACTAAATTTTATGAATAGACGATAGTGAACTCTAGTGACCATTTTCCTAAGTTATACTTTCCTGTTTGTGTAGAATATTTAATTTTTTTTTTTATATATTCCTGTTACTTAAAAAAGAAATATTATAAATAACAGCATATAAAATAAATCAAAATATAACTTGCCTGATTAAAAAAAAAGATTTTATTAAATATATATTTTTAATAAATTTAACCCTGGGTCATTCCATATCAAGTGGTCCAAAGTGGTTGCTTGATCATATTAGAAAAAAATTATAATTTTACCACCAATTACGTATGGAATCAGTAGTTCAAATAAATTTTTAAAAAAATTTTAGGATCAACCGTTTCAAAATGGCAGCCATTTTTGTTTCACCTTTCAGGCCGATTTTTGAGTTTTTAAGCTCTCACAGAAAACTCATTTTCTCAAGAATGGTAAGTCATAGACTAATAATTCAAACACAACAGTTTTCCTTGAAGTCTGTTCATATTTCGTGTTCTCTTTATTATTTGAATATTTTGAAGCCCAATACTTGAAAAGTGCTAATAAAAAAACTGCTTTAAATTTTCAAAACACCTTTTTTGAGGGTAACTGTTGGGTATAAGGGCATGTACGCCAAACCTGATTTTTCTCATGACAATAGACCTAACTAAGTAGCTTTCATCAAAAGTACTCTTAACCTGTATATTCTTTACCATATTTTTTTATGAATTTTTAAACTTCACATTTTTTAATTATTTGTTAACTTTAGGCTCTAATATCTCTGGCGGGCTAGTTGATAAAAATCTTTTACATGTTATGCTTACATGCAACATAAACCTACTGCAAGAAATTTCAACCTGTATATTTGAGTACATTAGTAGCTACAAATTTTTGAAAATGGTAATTTTCATGCTCATTTAACAATGCGCGAACTTGATCATACTTCATTAAAATTTTACTGTTTGTGAATTTTTTACTTTTAATACCCCTTATTAATTGTTTTGTTTTTTAATTTTATCTATGTCCAATGGAAAATATTTTTAATCACTTTTTCATGACCGTAAAAACTTCATCAAAATTGATCAACAATCAAGGGGGGACTTTACTTAATAAAGTTTGTATCATTTTCACGTGTTTTTTTTTATTTACTCAAAAACGACTTTCACTATTTTGATCAAACTGGGTATTTGATGTATATATATGCCAAAGATGTGATAGCCAACGTTTCATCAAAATTGATCAAACGGAGCGGGCACTTTATTTCATTATTTTTTTTTCCAATTTTTACCTTTTTTTCGATGATCTTAGGTCTAATCTTAATAACGTGTAGGGATGGACTCACCATAAAAATATTTTTCAGTTTTACACCTTCCTCCACGTCCTGAAAGCAACTGAAGTAAATTTAGGAGAAATGATATGATTCGACATTTAGTCGGCTCATAACAAGGTTCCCCATCAGCACGAAATTTCCTTTTCTGACGGATTGGTGGGTATATAAAAAACTAGGTAGGGAGTGACCTCACAACTGTGTGACAGAGGGAAAAGCTGGTGTGGTACTTTGTCTGTACCCTTTGGAATCCTGGCTCAATTTTATTTTGAATGCTGAATGTTTGCTGATTAGATTGGTGCCTGATTTTTTAGAATTATTGTGACCAAAAAGGGTTTAATTATTTTTCAAATTGTATGACCCCTATTTTGTGACAGGCTAGGGAGTGACAAAAAAAGCATTGTTATTGACTTTAGTTAATGTTATCCTGTCCACTCACAGTAAGCCAAAGATTAAGTAAGTATATGCCAAAGATGCGATAGCCAACATTTCATCAAAATTGATCAACCGGAGGGGGGACTTTACTTAATAAAGTTTGTATCATTTTCACGTGTTTTTTTTTATTTACTCAAAAATGGCGTTCCTATTTTGATCAAACTGAGTATTTGATGTATGTATATGCCAAAGATGTGATAGCCAACATTTCATCAAAATTGATCAACCGGAGGGGGGTACTTTACTTAATAAATTTTGTATCATTTTCACGTTTTTTTTTTTATTTACTCAAAAAAGGCTTTAACGATTTTGATCAAAAGATGTGATAGCCAACATTTCATCAAAATTGGTCAAACGGAGCGGGCACTTTATTTCATTATTTTTTTTCCAATTTTTACCTTTTTTCGATGATCTTAGGTCTAATCTTAATAACGTATAAGGAGGGACTCACCATAAAAATATTTTTCAGTTTTACACCTTCCTCCACGTCCTGAAAGCAACTGAAGTAAATTTAGGAGAAATGATATGATTCGACATTTAGTCGGCTCATAACAAGGTTCCCCATCTGTTCTCAGCACGAAATTTCCTTTTCTGAGGGATTGGTGGGTATATAAAAAACTAGGTAGGGAGTGACCTCACAACTGTGTGACAGAGGGAAAAGCTGGTGTGGAACTTTGCCTGTACCCTTAGGAATCCTGGCTCAATTTTATTTTGAATGCTGAAAGTTTGCTGATAAGATTGGTGCCTGATTTTTTAGAATTACTGTGACCAAAAAGGGTTTAATTATTTTTCAAATTGTATGACCCCTATTTTGTGACAGGCTAGGGAGTGACAAAAAAAGCATTGTTATTCATTTTAGTGAATGTTATCCTGTCTTTAGGCGATTGAAAATTAGATTGCAGTGTTTATTACCAATGAAATAATAAATAGCAACAAAAAGATTTAAAATACTTCAGGCAGTTGTCGATTTATCATGGTTTGACTTAAACACAAACATAATTTTAGAATCACCCATGTATAAATAACCCAAAATAAAAAAAAAAAAAAAAAAAACAAGAAAAAAAAACACATAGGGCATTGTGTGGGCACATGTGATGACATTAAAAAAAATACTTCTTATGAAGGGATCTAATTGAAACTTCCTATAGCTCCTCTTTATCTATCCTTATAAAGACTCAAGAGGTTTTTTTGGGTCAAAAGTTCAATAGTTTTACAATATGGCAATATTTATTGTTAAAAGTGCCAAATCTAGTTATTGGCACCCTGTGGATTTAATTGTGAAATCTTCCCTATGGTTAGTTTGTTAAAGTCTTACTTCATAGATAACTTAGAGGACCCTTCAAACATTAGACTCATGTATAACTTGTAATAAAATTAGGTCTTGTTTACCTATTTCTTGAAGTTAAAGTTGGGGTGTCAATAACTGTACTGTATGGTTTACCCTAGTATTACAAAAATTATAGTTTAATAATTATTTAAAGCAGTTTGATATAACAAATTCATCAAACAAAAGTCGGTTGAGAAAAGTCAACCGATCAACCAAAGAGATAGTTTAAAGTTTCCAGGTAAACAGCTTGGGTCTTTTTTATTTGTAATCTTCTTATTTCCTTTTTTATTTGTAATATTTCCAATTCCTAACTAAGTGGTCAAACACTTTGCTGTGGTCCACCCCGATATCAACTTTTAGGAAAGTAAATACATTTTAGGCTATAATTGGAATCGTCCTTATGTGTGTGTAAAATTTAAAAAATGTCAGCGAAGATTTTGTATTGTATTATGTAAGTGCAGTTATTTGTTCATAGTGTTCCATCATTATATTCCACTGGCAAATAGTTGTAAAATCTTTGTATTTATTCTTAATTTTAGTTAAAGAATAAACCATGAAAAGGTTACTACAAATTCTTAAAAGTGTTGGTATTTTTCCTTCGTTTTCCTTTTTTATTTGTATTTCATTCCAATCACAAGCTAAACACTAAAACAATTTGCTGTGGTCCACTGGTCCATCCTGACATCAACTTTTAGGAAAGTAAACTCTATTATTCTAAATAAATATTTGAAAATTAACCTTAATCTTTATCATTGAATATTGGTTTGACTTTGTATTTAATTAAAGATATCGTTAAAGGTCCCTATCCTTATTATACCTGGATAGGCAAACTTTAGAACTCTCACTGTAGCATCGTCCGATTAGCTTTAGTGTCATAAAGTGATGTTAAATCAAACAAACAAACAAAGATATTAGGATATAAATTAATTCAACGCATTATAGCTAATGAGCCACAGCAACGCGTGGCCGGGTCTGCTAGTAACAATAAAAAAAAAAATCTGGTGCGTGTGCGCAACACACAACTTTCACTTACCAACTTACTTAGATTAGAACTTAATGCGTTTTGTTAATTGCCACTTCTCAAATGAACAGAACATCTTTAATAATAACGCATTGGTTTGTCATTAAAGGCGTACGGCGCATGCGTGAGCTCAAGGTGCTTTATTAGTTGACGGATTATTTTTCTTCTTTTCTCCTATATATGTTTACTTGATTTTCTTCATATATCATATTTAGCCATTTCTTATTTTTAGGCGTGATGACAGGCAGTTCATTTCTCAATATAAACTAAAACAAAGGTACTTTATAGGAAAACAAAAAAGGCCCCTTCCCCATTAAAGCCCTCTCACAACATTTCAATAATGATAAAGCTTACCTGATATTAAATAACAACTAATTTTCATTAAACATAACGAATTTGATAAAAATCGTTAAAGCCGTTTTTGAGATAATCGATCAAAAAGGTAAAAATTGGAAAAAAGTTTGAAATAAAGTCCCCCCTCCTGTCGATCAATTTTGATGAATTTTTTACAGTCATATCTCGGGTATATAAATACATCAAATACAAAGTTTGATCAAAATCGTTAAAGCCTTTTTTGAGTAAATAAAAAAAACACGTGAAAATGATACAAAATTTATTAAGTAAAGTCCCCCCTCCGATTGATCAATTTTGATGAAATTTTTACAGTCATATTTCGGGCATATAAATAGATCAAATACTCAGTTTAATCAAAATCGTTAGAGCCGTTTTTGAGAAAATAAAAAAAAACTTAAAAAGTTATTAAATAAAGTACCCCCTCCCTTTGAGTAAATTTGATGAAATTTTTGCTGTCACATCGCAGGCATATACATACTCTAAATACCAAATTTCAGGTTCGCACGGTTTATAGTTTTTGAGCTAGTCTGTTCACATACACACACACACACACACACACACACACACACACACACACACACACACACACACACACACACACACACACACACACACACACACACACACACACACACACACACACACACACACACACACACACACTCACTCACTCACACACACACACACACACACACAGACACAGACCATTTCGCGGGACTTGGTTATTTCGACTCAGGGGACCCCAAAACGTGTATTTCCGTTGAAAACCGGAAGTCGAAAATTTTCACGATCGCAATACTTCCACTTACTATATATTTCATGTATAGGTAAGTGAAATTAATATGTAGTCTTTGAACTTATTCCTAATTCCTTTTTACAGAACTTTGTCGGGGTTTTCTTTGCAAAACGACCTCATGTTACTTTTTACTTTCACTTACCTATATATGAAATATATAGTAAGTGGAAGTATTGCGATCGTGAAAAATTTCGACTTCCGGTTTTCAACGGAAATACACGTTTTGGGGTCCCCTGAGTCCAAATGACCAAGTCCCGCAAAATGGTCTGTGTGTGTGTGTGTGTGTGTGAACAGACTAGCTCGAAAACTATAAACCGTGCGAACCTGAAATTGGGTATTTAGTGTATGTGTATGCCCGCGATGTGACAGCGAAAATTTCATCAAAATTCCTCAAAGGGAGGGGGTACTTTATTTTATAACTTTTTAAGTTTTTTTTCGATTTTCTCAAAAACGGCTCTAACGATTTTGATTAAACTAAGTATTTGATCTATTTATATGCCCGAGATATGACTGTGAAAATTTCATCAAAATCGATCAACCGGAGGGAGGACTTTACTTAATAAATTTTGTATCATTTTCACGTATTTCTTTTATTTACTCAAAAACGGTTTAAACGATTTTGATCAAACTGGGTATTTGAATTATGTATATGCCAAAGATATGATAGCCAACATTTCATCAAAATTCATCAACCGGAGGGGGGACTTTACTTAATAAATTTTGTATCATTTTCACGTGTTTCTTTTATTTACTCAAAAACGGTTAAAACGATTTTGATCAAACTGGGTATTTGATGTATGTATATGCCAAAGATGTGATATCCAACATTTCATCAAAATTGATCAACCAGAGGGGGCACTTTATTTCATAATTTTTCTCCAATTTTTACCTTTTATGCGATGATTTCAAAAACGGCTTAAACGATTTTTATAAAATTCGTCATGTTTAATGAAAATTAGGTGTTCTTTAATATCAGGAAGCTTTAGCATTATTAAAATGTTCTGAGGGGGCTTATATGGGGCAGGGGCCTTTTTTGTTTGTTTGTTTTTTTGTTTCATATGAAGTACCTTTGGTTTTGTGTGAATTATATAGAGAAATTAACTGTCTCTCGTTGCGCCTAAAAATAAGAAATGGCTAAATATGAGATATGATAAAAATAAAGAAAACATAAAGAGGAGAAAAAAAGAAAAATATTCAGTCAACTCATAAAACTCGTTGAGCCCACGCATGCGGAGTACGCACTTAAAGACAGGCCATTGTTCATAATTAAAGCCATTCTGTTGATTTGAAAAGCGGCAATTAACAAAACGCATTAATTTCTAATCTAAGTAAGTTGGTAAGTGAAAGTTGTGTGTTGCGCGCACGCACCAGATTTTTAACAGTTACAATTATATTTATAAGAACAGATGTTAATTTATAAAACCATGTATATTTTAATAAATAAACGTCATAGGTAATAATATTATTTTAAAAAAAGAACTTTGAAAAGTTATTAATAAACAGCCTTATTCCGCTGGTGGCCAATAGTTTCTTATGCCGTCCTTAATTTTTTCAAAAAGGCCACAATTCTCCTGTAATCTCCAACTTCATGTCATGTTCCAGGGAAAACTTCCTCTTCTTATGGAGAATGCCATAACTTCTTAATATTTCAATACACTTTTCTTGAGATGATAATGAATTGTTTAATTCCAAAAGATTCATTTTTTCTCGAGGAAATCTAATTTCGAGATGCAAATGAAATCAAGAATACTTTTATCATACAGTTTATAACCTTGCTTTTAAAATCATGTGTTTACCTTTCCGGTTACAAGTGAGTATAAATGTAACAGTTAAAAAGTAACATGAGGTCGTTTTGTAAAAAAAACCCCTTTGACGTTGTTTATTCGTTAGCCCATGAATAAAAAATGCTCTTAACATCGATGTTTCAACAAAACAAAGAATTTTTAAACATTCATGTTTTGACCAAAACAAATATTTTTTTTTACATCGATGCTATAACAAAAACAAAGATGTTTTTTTAATCGATGTATTGACATAAACAGAGACGGATCCAGGGGTCATGACCCCTTTAAATATTTAAAAAAAAAAAAAAAACTGTACCACTACAATCCATGAAGGGTCTTGAGTGTAATTATGTGTAAGTAATCACCGTTTCTTGGACAGCAGACTTGCAAGGAAGTGATTTGACCGTGATCACCAGTCATGTAAAACTATTGATACTATCGATAGTTTTATAGAATCGAAAAATTTGTTTTTAAAGGATAAAGTGATAGCCTCTACCTCTAAGCACCCATGTGCAATATAGTTCATGGAAATGAAAAATAAACAAAATGTAACAGTGTTATTTTATGTATGTTTCTAACAAAAAATGCATATCTACTCTATACAAAAAATATTAACTTCACGCAAAAAATATAAGATTCAAAAATTGAATATTTTGCTCAAACATAACTAGATGGCGTCCAACTTGATGGAATAATATACAAACAAAACAATTGAATGCCTGCACTTGAGTTGAAAATTACTTGGTTAATGGCATATTAACAAAACACAGTTTAAAAAAAAAAAAAAAAAAATAATACTTTCAACCTCTCTTGATCAAAATTTTGCCTATCTATGTTTAGTTAGGATAGGGATCTTTAATGAGTACCTGACATCGTACAGGCTTGATACCTCCATTTTACGTCCTATCCGAGGGGCGGCATTGCAAAGGATTTTTTACCCCCATTAAAAAACCCTAGGGCCACCTAGATTGCTATGCTAATCACTAGAGCACAGGTGGCCCCTAATAAAGTGACTTTAAATAAACAAAAAAATATTAGATATACTATTTTTGAATGTATTCTGTATTTTTTTAGATGAAGACGAAGTATGTTTTTATTTTTTACATCTTACATTTGATCTTAGTGTATTAATGAATAACACATTTAAAAGGAACTAATCTATATAATTAAGTTGAAATTCTGTTTCTTTGTTTGTTCTTTATAGAAATCCATACTGTTTGTCCTAAATTCTCCAAATTTCGCTCAGTGGTTCTTTGATACCAGGTGCGAACACCTGTACATATTAAAATTGCATAACTTCAGCCGATCTTCAGCTGATATTCTTTGTTGTTATAAAAATCGTAATGATCTCACTTTACAATGGTTCTTTACGAAATCGACCGTTTCATTAGAGAAACGAAATTCCCCGGGTGAAACCGGGAAATGCAGCTATAATCTATGTAAATAAAGATGAAATTCTGTTTGTTCTTTATAGAAATCCATACCAGGTGCGAACACCTGTCCATATTAAAATTGCATAACCTCAGCCGATCTTCAGCTGATATTCTTTATTGTTATAAAAATCGACATGATCTCGCTTTACTTTGTTTTTTTACATTAGAAAAATGCAATTCCCCAGGTGAAACCGGGAAATAAAGATGGAATTCTGTTCTTTATAAAAACCCTACCGTTTGTCCTAAATTCTCCAAATTTGGCTCAGTGGTTCTTTCATACTACAGTCGTGGTCATAGAAATTGCATCACCTATGATTGTTATATTTTCAATCCTAAATGAGTATACAAAGTAAGGGATTTAATTTGTTTACCTACTGGCATTAGAGATAGATGTAATCAGTGACTTAAAGTTTAGTTGGTTCCAGAGTGGCTATTATTAAATACGTTATTTCTTATTATTATGTCTGATAGAAGGTGTTTCAAACAAATGTCCCAGGAGGAAAAAGTTAAAATAGTGGCATTTTCTGAAGCTGGACTTTCTTCGCGGGAGATAGCAAAGAGAGTGAGGTGCAACCGTCCACTGTGGTGAGAATAATAAAAAAAAATCCTTCTCAGGGACCTACCGAGCGAAAGAAAGGGACTGGAAGGAAAAGGAAGATAGATGAGCGTTTAGATCGCATGATATTATCATTAAAAAATCACTGCAAAACTGCAAAGGAAATATCTAGAAATCTAGCACATAGCAATTTAGTAGAAGTAAGTCAAGAAACAGTAGGCAGAAGATTAAGAGAAAAATGTTTATGGGCAAGAAAACCGGCCAATAAGGCATTTCTTACCAAAAAAATGAAACAATCTCGCCTAAATTGGGTGCGGAATTTTGAAAACTGGATGATCAATGATTGGAGAAAAGTGATGTTTTTGGATGAAAATAAATTCAACATCTTCAGTTATGACAGTGCTCTATATGTAAGACGTCGGTCAAATGAAAGATTGACCAATCTTGTATGTTAGAAACAAAAATGCTCTTAACATCGATGTTTCATTAAAACAAAGAATTTTTAAACAACCATGTTTTGACCAAAACAAATATTTTTTTTTTACATCGATGCTATAACGAAAACAAAGATGTTTTTTTATTTGATGTATTGACATAAACAGAGACGGATCCAGGGGGAGTCATGACCCCTTTAAATTAAAAAAAAAAAAACGTAGCACCACAATCCATGAAGGGTCTTGGGTGTAATTTTGTGTAAGTAATCATTAGAAACAGTGAAACATCCGGCAAGTGTGATGGTCTGGGGATGTTTTTCTTACTTTGGAGTTGGCCAGATACCTTTATAGATGGGAAGGCTAATGCAGAAAAATATTTTTAAAAAATTTGGAATTGAGTTTATTTCCCTCAATGAATTCCCACCATAGATACTGCGGAGACTTCATTTTTCAAGATGATTGTGCTCCGTGCCATAGTGCCAAATCGGTAAGTTAATTATTTATTCATTTAAAAAAATGACTTAGCTGTAAGATGCATAATTTTTTATTACATTTAACTTTTTTTTTTTTGGATAGGTAAAGCAATCTTTAACAGAAAACGGGATCTCCACGCTGCCATGACCATCCAATAGCCTGTCTCTAGACTTACTTCTGCTAAATTGCTATCTGCTAGATCTCTAGATATTTCCTTTACAGTTTCGATGCGATTTTCTAATGATAATCTCATCACCATGCGATCTAAACGCTCACCTGTCTTCCTTTTCGTTCCAGTCCCTTTCTTTCGCTCGGTAGATCCCTGAGAAGGATTTTTTTTATTATTCTCACCACAGTGGACTGGTTGCACCTCACTCTCTTTGCTATATCCCGCGAAGAAAGTCCAGCTTCAGAAAATTCCACTATTTTAACTTTTTCCTCCTTGGACATTTCTTTGAAACTCCTTCTATCGGAAATAATAATAGGAAATAACGTGTATAATATTTGCCACTCTGGAACCAACTGAACTATAAGTCACTGATTACATCTATCTCTAATGCTAGTTGGAGAATAAATGAAATCCCTTACTTATATACTCATCTAGAATTGAAAAAATAACAATCATAGGTGATGCAATTTCTATGACCACGACTGTAGGTGCGAACACCTGTCCGTATTAAAATTGGTTATTTTTACATTGGTTTTTACGAAATTGACTGTTTGAGTCGACAAAAGTCTCACTTTATAGATTTAAATAATGAAATTCTAAAATTCTCCGGGTGAAACCGGTATTTACAGCTAGTAAAGAATATAATTGGAACAGGGTTTGGTATAATAACAATAGACAATCAGCAAAAATGTACCAAATTAATCTTTTGCCATAATAAACATTAATTAAATTCAGAATATAACACATGAATATAAGAGATGCCATATCAGGACGTTATACTCTTTGGTGCACAATGATTTTGGTTAACCTGTCTTTTGCTAAAAAAAATAGATGCGATGTCTTCCCCACACGTGGAAAGGCGACACACAATTGCCCGAGGGAAAAACGCGGATCTTCCTAGTCCAAGCCAGAAAAAATAAATTTATGCTTACCCTAAATATCGAAAGAAAATGGAGTTTTGTGTCAAGGAATGAACTGACACCGCAAACCTTTTGGAAATTTATAGAACTTTCAAATAATCACACTCAACTGTAGTACAATAAGCATTTAATTTGTAAAAAAAAAATATTGAGGCCAATATTAGAGATAAAATATCGTATCCTTTAACTTGGACGAAAATACACCAAATGAGCCAAATTTCAGTATAATCGGTTGAGTAGTTTCTGATTTTACATCTGACCAACATCGGGACACGACATTTTTATATATATATAAAGATAAAGATAATGGTTGATCGTCCTGTTGTAATTTCTTTATGACTGAATTTTATTTTTTTTTGATTCTGCCAGTCTTTTTCCAAACAAGCAATATATAAAACCTATTGGCTCCGAGCTTGCAGCGAGCACTTTTCAAACCAATTAGCTTATTTTTAATCAGTGCCTTTGTATCACTACTACTCATTTAATTAAAAATGCAATTATCCCCAGTTTTATCGAATCCCCCCCACAGCGCCCCCCTCGATTTGCCTCTGGCGCTTTTTAAACGTGTTGATCACCTCATGGCTTGATCCCCCACCAGCTGCGTCCTATATGTCTCTAAATACTTATTGGTCGGTTATTTATGTTTTATTATTTTGATTGTGTTATTTACGATACAATAAAGTGATTCTGAATAATAAAATTTTCATGAATACATCTGCAGATCTTGGGAAGGGAGCGACGTCGATGTCGATGTTTCTGAAACATCGATGTTCTGGAGCCGTTGTGTTTTGTGTACATCGATGGTTGTGTGTCAATGTTATCATCAACGCTTTAAATAGCCTTTTTACTTTCACTTACCATACATATGTATGAAATATATGGTAAGTGGAAGTATTGCGATCGTGAAAAATTTCGACTTCCGTTTTTCAACGAAAATACACGTTTTGGGGTCCCCTGAGTCAAAATAACCAAGTCCCGCGAAATGGTGTGTGTGTGTGTGGAAGTGTGAACAGACTAGCTCAAAAACTATAAAACATGCGAACCTGAAATTAGGTATTTAGTATATGTATATGCTCATACTGTGACCGCAAAAAGTTCATCGCAATTTGTCGGACTGAGGGGGTACTTTATTTAATAACTTTTTACGTTTTTTTAGATTTCCTCAAAAACGTCTCTAACGATTTTGATAAAACTGGGTATTTGATTTATTCATATGCTCTAGATAGGACTGCCAAAATTTCATCAATCGGAGGGGGCACTTTATTTTGTAACATTTTCCCCATAGCAATAATATCAATAAAAGCTTATAAAACAACAGTAATTTAATTAAATTATTCTTTCTATAAATATACTTCATTTAATACGTGGTTATAGATAGTGGGTATAGAAGAGTGATAAAACATTAGTGTGTTAGTTAGGTGATAATATCGAATCCAGGCCCCTACTTCCTATTACTACGTTGTTAGATCATACCCTCTTAACTAGTACAGCCCTAAAAGTTAAAATAATCTTAAAATAACAGGCTGATATTATTAAAAAGTCATATTATAATGTCTAAATTATGTAGTAAATATTTGCCATAATAAAACCGATGGAATACGTAAAGCTGTATCCCAGAAGCTATTTAGTCTACTCAATCAGTTTTGGTCTCAAATATTAGCGGATATAATCTAGTTTAAAAATGTATAGAATAGTTTTTGTCGAAAACGTGCTGTGACAGCGAAAAATTCATCGCAATTTGTTGGACTGAGGGGATCCTTTATTTAATAACTTTTTACGTTTTTTTAGATTTCCTCAAAAACGTCTCCAACGATTTTGATAAAACTGGGTATTTGATTTATTCATATGCTCTAGATACGACTGCCAAAATTTTATCAAAATTGATCAACCGGAGGGGGCACTTTATTTCGTAACTTTTTCCCCATTTTTATGTTGTTTTTTCGATTTTCTCAAAAATACCTTTAACGATTTTGTATCGTTACTATACTATACGTTACTGTACTCGTCATGAAGTACAGTATCGATAGTACTATCGATAGTTTTACATGACTAGTGATCACGGTCAAATCACTTCCTTGCAAGTCTGCTGACCAAGAAACAGTGATTACTTTTTTTTTTTTTTAATATTTAAGGGGATTCAACTGCCCCTGGATCCGCCTCTGTTTAAAACCTCACCTTTGCTTTTATGAAAACATCGATGTTTATATTAAAACGTCTATAAATATCTCTATGTTTAACATTCATTTGATCAAGTAAATTTTGCTGGAAATTTTGAAATGCTTGAGGCAAATACTGCACTTGTATAATGTGTTAGAGATTTTAGAAAAAATATTTTCAAAGGATACCTTTTTGAGGCATCTTAATAGTATATACCGCCTAATATAAAAAGTGAAACAGAAATCTCCCAATCAATACTCCAAACCACTTTGTTAGGCTTGAGTTCGGTGGGCAAGACCTGAGGCTAGCAATCTTGAAGAGGACTTTAAACTGGTGAATCAATATCAAGTCTATCGATGTCGATGCCCTGGAGAGAAAGGGCTATGAGATGATTATCAAGAAAACTAACTTCCACCCAGAGACCCTGAAAGATGCCTGGTTTTCGCCGCTCCACCATATCCTGAGCACACTGGGAATGAGGGAAGTGTTTCGGTATTGCACACTCACCTGGCTACTCAAGAATAAAAAAGAGATAATTGAGAGCTGGAAGAATCACCTTCTCTCGGTAGATATCAAAAGAGCCTTGAATTCTGAGTACAACCCTCTATTCCGGCGGCTGAGTTCTCTTGGTGTTGGTGAGGAGTATCTTCGCTTCGATGTGGGTATAGAAAAGAAGAGAGCTCTTATCCAGCTTAGACCGACTTTAAATTCGGCTATACTTGAACGGCACAGCTTACAAGCTGGATACCCAGGTCATCTGTAGTCTGTGTAACCTGCAAAGGCCGGAGACGTTGACTCACCTAATCTTCGAGTGCCCTGTCTACCAGTTTCTAAGAACCCAATACCTCCAAGGCTTCAAACCTTCTGATGATGAAGAACAGCTTATTTGCCTACTTAAACCTCAAGAAGGACATTTAATATCTAATATTTTTTATTATCTAACTGTGGCTTTGATCTTAGGGCATTTATAATTTTTTAATAGATTTTGAAATAAGTACTTATTGTTATTTATTTTAGATACGATGTCATTTTTATGTTAATCTAGGAAAAAAAAGTTGTTTTATTTATTATTATTATTATTTTATTTTTATTTATATCTCTGGGCCACCAGACCCCTGTAATTGTTATTCTTACAAATAGAGTAATTTTGATGATAATGATGATGAAAGTGAAACAAAACAAAAACAACTACTCTTGTTTAATACAAGTATAAACCCGCCATTTTTACTATATAAATGAAAACCGAAGAAAGGTTGAGGTAAGCCATGATTCGGAAACCTCTGATTGGTTGTTTGTAGTGTCCGACCGAAACCAAAATTTTAGCCGAAACCGAAAGTTATTTACGTGTGTTTATATTGCTATGTATTGTGGATGCTGCCATGATAGGAAAAGTACATTGAATTAATAATTTAATATCAAAATATGTAAAGTACTGTATATCGTCAACCCGGTGGTCAGTTTTACCTGAAGGCGGCTAGGTCTTGGAAATACCGCCTTGTAAGTTATTGGGGCCATAAACTCGTTAGAAATTCAAAATAAGCAAAGCTTAGGACCGACAATGCTGCCGACAAACACCCAGGGAAATACCTGAGAAAATTGTTAGAGAAATTTGTGACCATAAACCCTGGTTTTGCCCCGGCAAAGAGGCCGCTAGGAAACACGATGAATATAGAAAGGAATGGAAATTTGAGGCAGGTAGCCAATCAGAAGAAGTCAGGAACCAACCAATCAGGAGAAGTCTGCGGCCAGCCAATCAGAGGAAGTCTGAAGAGAGTGGGGGAAAGAAGACTTACACGGAGGAGAGAGAAGTTGGGAGAGAGGAGAGTTCGGGTAGTGTGCCAAGAGGGCGAGAGTGGATCGAGAAGGGCAGACGACCAGATGGATAGTGAGACAAATCGAGATGGGATGCTGTGCTAAGTCTGAGAGAGCGTCAGAGATGGCAGGGACTGATCCAGCAGATAGGCCAGAGACAACAGGTTAATACAACATATACAGTACTAGTTGTAATATTGTGTGGTCAGTATTTATTAAATAATGTTAAATTGCCAGTCAGCATCCATTAACTAGTTTGTGACAATAAAATATCTTTATATGATATATTAAAGGGGGTATAAATAATTTATGCTATTGGTCAATAAAATCAAAGATGTAGTTCAATTTAGATTTGTTTATTTATTATCATTTACCCTATGCCAGGTTTATTAAAATAAAATAGAATTGGTAAACACGTCACCGTTGGAAAAGTATCCAATTTACAATTAAGGCGAATTAACTATATTAATTACATATATTAACTTGATATAAGCCGTTTCTGGTAACCCCCACCCGCCTTAGAAAAGCGGGAGACCAGAAACGTATCAATATAATACATGTAAGTAATATTTCTAGCTTAGCAATAATATCAATAAAAGCTTATAAAATAACAGTAATTTAATTCAATTATTCATTTAATACGACAGTTTAGAAGAGTGGTAAAACAGGTTATAGGTATTAGTTAGGTTATAGGATCGTATCCCGGCCCCTACTTCCTATTACGTTGTTAGATCATACCCTCTTAACTAGTACAACCCTAAAAGTTGAAATAATCTTAAAATAACAGGCTGATATTAATAAAAAGTCATATTTCAATGTCTAAATAAAGTAGTAAATCTTTGCCATAATAAATCTTTGCCAATGTTTGCCTCAGTTATAAATTAGGGAGTTGTTAAGCCTAAATGTTGAAAGATGCAATCCGAAATTTCGTGATTGAATTTTTTCCACGTTCTTCTTTTGATCCTGATCCCACTAATTTCATTGCTTCCCATCAACTTCTATAAGCTTCATCGGGTAAGTAGGATCAAGCTGCTTGGTTAAAAAAAAAATTCCGGGTATAAAACTTTGTTACAGAATTCATAAAACAAAACAATTCAAGCTGAAATAAAAAAAAATCTGGTGCGATGCGCGCAACACACAACTTTCACTTACGAACTTACTTAGATTAGAAATCGACGTGTTCGATAATATGTAAACGCCATTTTTCCACATTTAAGTATACACTTATATTTGTATATCTCCATAAGTTATAGAGTATCTGTATAGCAAAATTTGGTAGTTCTCAGCACTTTTCGATTCATTATTGCTAATTTATTTATGAAGGGTCTAATTTCATCAACAATCGAGTTTTTTTTACTGCTTGCTTGTTTTTTACTACGAGTTGCTTTTTGCAAATACATCGTGAAGATGAATCGATAGGTGTATTTACGTCTCTTATGCCTTTCTGGAAATCAAGAACGATTACTGTTCCTCTAAAATCGCTTTTATTGTATTCAAAAATTTATTATGGAACTAAAGTTTCTAAACTAAAATATAATTAATTAAACAACATCGTTACACCCGTTTTTGATTAAATAAAAAAAAACTCGTAAAAATAGGACAAAATTTATTAAGTAAGGTGCCCCCTCCGTTAAATTAATTTTGATAAAATTTCGGCTGTCGCATCACGGTCATATACATACATCAAATACCAAGTTTGATCAAAATCGTTGAAGCCGTTTTTGAGTAAATAAAAAAAAAAACACGTGAAAATGGGACAAAATTTATCAAGTAAAGTGCCCCCTCCAATTAATCAATTTTGATAAAAATTTTACCGTCGCATCGTGGGCATATAAATACACCAAATACCGAGTTTAATAAAAATTTTTAGAGCCGTTTTTGAGAAAATCGAAAAAACCCTAACAATTAGACAAAATTCTTTAAATAAAGTACCCCCTCCGTTTGACCAATTTTGATGAAATTTTTGCTATCACATCGCGGGCATATTCATACACCTAATACCCAATTTCAGGTCTGTGCGGTTTATAGTTTTTGAGCTAGTATGTTCACACACACACACACACACACACACACACACACACACACACACACACACACACACGTTGACCATTTCGCGGGACTTGGTTAATTGGACTCAGGGGACCCCAAAACGTGTATTTCCGTTGAAAACCGGAAGTCGAAATTTTTCACGATCGCAATACTTTCCTTACTATCTATTTCATATATAAGTAAGTGAAAGTAATAAAAATTTCATCAAACATACAATAAGCCTGACTATGCTTTTGAAAAACCTTCAGATCACGAATTTGAAATAATAAAGTATCAGATGGAGAAATTTCTAATAAACGTGAACAATTCTATTTATTAAGAATACAACAAAAATATCACTAATAAATTATTATTCTAAAGCTTTAGGATATAATATTTTTAGTTTTACCCTCTGAGGCTTATATAAATAGGTCTTTATATAACCTAGAGCATGCAAAGTAAAGCTGACCATGAGAAAAACATTGGTATTCCAAATTGATACCAGCAACCCTCAGCGATTGCCTTTGAGCTTTATTTATAGTAATCGCAAAAGCGACCCGAACTGAGAATTGTACTCTTTTGAAATCATGAGACATTTTTCGACTCAAAAGGTCGATTTCGAAAAAGAAAACCAATGTAAGGCGAGATCATAACGATTTTTATAACAATAAAGAATATACCCAAAGATTGGCTGAGGTTATGCAATTTTACTATGGACAGGTGTTCGCACCTGGTATGAAAGACCCACCTAGCGAAATTTGGAGAATTTAGTACAAACGGTATGTATTTATATAAAGACTAAACAAACAGAATTTATTTATTTAAATAGATTTATATTTTATTAAATTTGATTGGTTAAATTCGGATAAATTAGTAAAATAGAATTGAGTGTCTGAGAAAGAGAAGGGGCTATGCCACAAAACCTCAAATTTTAATTTAGTAATCTTAATAAAAAAATTTAAATAATGATTATTTTTAATTTTCCCAACTACCGTGTTGAGAATACAAAGCAAAGATGCCATAATCCAATAAAAATAATCAAAATGTATTTATTTTGTACTCAATCTAATAAAACTTAATTTTTCTCAAAACTATGTGTTTGTGGCATAGCCCCTTCTCTTTCTCAGGCACTCAATTTTATTTTATTTTTTTTTAATTGGGTCCTCTCCTGCCAAAATATTGGGTGACGTGTCCCCCCTGTCCCCTCCGGCGGTTTGGGCTGTAGGCAGTAGGCAGCAGACAACGCCCGTGCGTATAACTGACGATATCATATAACCGCATTTAAAATAATTTTTTACATTTTAAGGGAATATCTCTTCTGCTGATTATACTCGTACAGTACAATCTTGATAATTCGGCGGTTTGTAACTTCGGCACGTTCAGTGATCCAGCGATATGGGGGACACCCAAAAGAAGAGGAACTTCTTCAGGAAGAAGAGGAAAGAAGAAGAGGAGGAAGAGAATCGCATGACCATAAAATTCAAGTCCTCTAAATGACCCCAAACACATCAACTCTTGCAACCCATGGATCAAAATATAATCCAGCTAATAAAATTTAATGACACAAATCTCACCTTTCGGACGTAATAAAAACTGGATGGCATCTTTCAGTGTTAAAAAAAAAAAAAGAAAAATCGTTAAAGACGTTGTTTTTACTTTCACTTACCTATATATGAAATATATAGTAAGTGGAAGTATTGCGATCGTGAAAAATTTCGACTTCCGGTTTTCAACGGAAATACACGTTTTGGGGTCCCCTGAGTCCAATTAACCAAGTCCCGCGAAATGGTCTGTGTGTGTGTCTGTGTGTGTGTGTGTGTGTGTGTGTGTGTGTGTGAACAGACTAGCTCAAAAACTATAAACCGTGCGAACCTGAGATTGGGTATTTAGTGTATGTACATGCCCGCGATGTGACAGCAAAAATTTCATCAAAATTGGTCAAAGGGAGGGGGTACTTTGTTTAATAACTTTTTAAGTTTTTTTCGATTTTCTCAAAAACGGCTCTAACGATTTTGATTAAACTGAGTATTTGATCTATTTATATGCCCGAGATATGACTGCAAAAATTTCATTAAAATTGATCAACCGGAGGGGGGACTTTACTTAATAAATTTTGTATCATTTTCAAGTGTTTTTTTTTATTTACTCAAAAACGGCTTTCACGATTTTGATGAAACTGAGTATTTGATCTATTTATATGCCCGAGATATGACTGTAAAAATTTCATCAAAATTGATCAACCGGAGGGGGGACTTTACTTAATAAATTTTGTATCATTTTCAAGTGTTTTTTTTTATTTACTCAAAAACGGCTTTCACGATTTTGATGAAACTGGGTATTTGATGTATGTATATGCCAAAGATGTGATAGCCAACATTTCATCAAAATTGATCAACCGAAGGGGGGACTTTACTTAATAAATTTTGTATTATTTTCACGTGTTTTTTTTTATTTACTCAAAAACGGTTTTCACGATTTTGATCAAACTGGGTATTTGATGTATGTATATGCCAAAGACTTGATAGCCAACATTTCATCAAAATTGATCAACCGGAGGGGGGACTTTACTTAATAAATTTTGTATCATTTTCTCGTTTTTTTTTTATTTACTCAAAAACGGTTTAAACGATTTTGATCAAACTGGGTATTTGATGTATGTATATGCCAAAGATGCGATAGCCAACATTACATCAACATTGA
The DNA here is from genome assembly GCA_911387785.2 of Aelia acuminata. NCBI lineage: Eukaryota > Metazoa > Arthropoda > Insecta > Hemiptera > Pentatomidae > Aelia > Aelia acuminata. Next base: position 1,718,013 of record OU426978.1, read on the forward strand.
TCAAATGGAGGGGGTACTTTACTTAATAAATTTTGTACCATTTTCACGTGTGTTTTGTATTTACTCATAAACGGCAAAAATAAGAAATGAATGTGGAAAAATTTGTGAAGTGGCAATTAACAAAACACATCAATTTCTAATTTAAATAAGTTGGTAAGTGAAAGTTGTGTGTTGCGCGCACGCACCAGATTTTTAAATATAATATGAGGGTGATTCTAAAATTATGGTGGTATTTGTGTCACAACGTAATATATTGAGAACCGCCTGAAGGATTTTTCAAATTATTTTTCCTAATTATTACCTCATTGGTTACGAATACAGCTTTCTCATTTTCAAGTGCCTAAATACAGGATAACATTCCATAAAATCAATTACAATGCTCTTTTTGTCTCTCCCTAGCCTGCCACAAAGTGTAGGTCATGTACTTTGAAAAATAATTAAACACTTTTCCATCACAATAATTCTAGAAAATCAGGCACTAATCTTATCAGCATACTTTCAGGCTGCAAAATAAAATTGAGCCAGGATTCCAAAGGGCACAGGCTAAGTACCAAAACAGTTTTTCCCTTTGTCACACAATTCCCTCAGAAAAGGAAATTTCGAGTTAAGAACATACGGGGTACCCTTGTTATAAACCTGACTATACGTCGATTCACATCAAGTTCCCCTAGTTGCTTTCAGGACGTGGCGGAAGGTGTAAAACTGAAAAATATTTTTATGGTGAGTCCCTCCCTATACGTTATTAATAAAGCTCCAAATTCCGTGCAGTAAAAATTTGAAAACGTGCAATAAAAACTTTAAAACGTGCAAAAACATGCAAAATAAATATATTGCTTTAAAATCATGCATTAAATTATTTATGTGAACAATATATAGCTACATTTAAAACAAATAAGCAGCGGAGCGTAAATTGAAGTAAAAACTTTTATTTTTAAAATATTGGTTTTAATATAGATTTTGGTAAAGTAATGATATTTTTATTTTTTTATTTACTTAAAATAGTAACAAGATGTGGAATAAAGAGTAAAACACTCGTATGTGAGCTATAATTGTATTGGAAATAGGAGATCTTATAAAGGAAAGATACTACTCAAATTACGGTGCACAAGACACACTTCCAATTTTTGGCATTTTAAGTAACAATATACTCGACAGAAGCTAGTTCGATAGTGACAGAACGATGAGGATTGAGAAACAAAATTTAAACATCCAGGAACTACTGAGCGCTTAGTTCTTGGAAATTGGAGGTTTGTGTTTGTTTACATCTTCGAAATTGCCTTTATTTTTTTCCTGTTTCCTTTCCGTTATTTTTTGATTCCTATTCCTTATTCCCATATAATTTTCCACTAATTTTTTGATGTGTATTAAACAAAATTAAAATTTTTAATAATTTGTTTTCTTCAAATTATAAAATGATGCAATCTCTTGCAATAAATCTTCAAAACATGCAATTTCGTGCAGTAAACCCCAAAACGTGCAATTTCGTTCAGTAAACCCCAAAACGTGCAATTTCGTGCAGTATAAAACTTCATTAAAACATCCCACTAGGCTTGATTCGGATAAGTAATTTGAATTCGCTTTAATCTGACTTACCAATAAAAAGATGCAATTGCACGGGAATCCGAGCTCTAGTTATTAATATGATGATGGTAAACAATGTATGTATATTTTTTATCATAGTTTTATAGAGCCTTCGAACCTCTACACAGCCATAACCTCCTTTAAGAAATATTTGTCAGAGTTTTGCAAAAATTAATGATAAATAGCCGATTTGTCCCTCCCTAGCCTAATACTGATTTCGATTCTAGCTAGGGAGAGACAATCTCGGTCAGGGAGAGAGATTTGATGAAATTAGTAACTTGGTTATGTGTTATTATTGATTATGTGTACATCACTAATCATTGTCAGTTCAGAAAGTTAGATTTCGATTAAGTATCAAGAGCGCATTAAGGGGGGGTCATGAACCCCCCCCCCCGAAATATTTTGATTTTTAATTTTTTTTATATTTTTAAGCAAATAATGTAATTAGCTGGTTACTATGGTGAGAGGGGTCATGACCCCCCCCCCCCCCAAATATTTTTTTGATATATATTTTTTTTAATATTTTTAAGCAATAATGTAATTAGCTGGTTAATTTTGAAGGTGTGGATCCTATTCATTATACCTTTATAAGAACGAGACATATGTACATCCTAAGAAAATTAATTTCTTTGAAAATCATTATCTCGAAAACTATGAATATTAGTGTGTGCCAGAAACATAAGAAAACATGACTTTGAAAATCCTAAATAATTAAGAGCCAAATACCACCATAATTTTAGAATCACCCATGAACGTATTCTTGATATGTACACGGTATTTTGTTTTATATGCACAAATATACCAAAATAAATATTATATTATAATATGTTCTTGTATTTTACTTCCGATAACCCGGAATTTATTGATAATCCGGCGGTTGTTTGGTCACATATGTGTCGGGTTATCAAGATTGTACTGTACATCTTTTTTACTTTCACTTACCTATATATGAAATACATAGTAAAGGAAAGTATTGCGATCGTGAACAATTTCGACTTCCGGTTTTCAACGGAAATACACGTTTTGGGGTCCCCTGACTCCAAATAACCAAGTCCCGTGAAATGGTCTGTGTGTATTTCTGTTATTAAAAAAGGAACTATTTACGTTTTTTTTTTTTCGCTTTTCTCAAAAACAGCTCTAACGATTTTGATTAAACTAAGTATTTGATTATTAATATGCCCGAGATATGACTGTAAAAATTTCATCAAAATTGATCAACCGCAGGGGGCACTTTACTTAATAAATTTTGTATCATTTTCACGTGTTTTTTTTATTTACTCAAAAAAGGCTTTAACAATTGTGATTAAACTGGGTATTTGATGTATTTATATGCCAAAGATTAAACAGCCAACATTTCATCCAAATTGGTTAAACGTAGGGGGCACTTTATTTCATAACTTATTTTCCAATTTATACCTTTCTTTAGATTGTTTTAAAAACGGCTTTAATGATTTTGATCAAATTCGCCATGTTTAATGAAAATAAGGTGTTCTTTAATATCAGGTAAGCTTTATCGTTATTAAAATGTTCTGAGGGGGCTTAAATGGGGAAGGGGCCTTTTTTGTTTTCCTATAAAGTACCCTTTTTTTGTTTATATGAAAAAATTAACTGTCTCTCATAACGCCTAAAAATAAGAAATGGCTAAATATGAAATATGAAAAAAATCAAGTAAACATATAGAGGAGAAAAAAAGGTCAACTCATAAAATACGTTGAGCACACCCATGCGGCGGTGTGCGCCTTTAATGACAGACCATTGTTCATAATTAAAGCCGTTCTGTTCATTTGAAAAGTGGCATTTAACAAAATGCATTAATTTCTAATCTAAGTAAGTTGGTAAGTGAAAGTTGCGTGTTGCGAGCACGCACCAGATTTTTTTTCGTGTAGTGACGCAACTGAAGAAACAAGAAGAGTTTGTTGAGAAGGCGAAGATCCCACCGAAGCTGGTTCTTCATTAAAAGGACGAAAATGGCGAGGATCACTGTACCCGTTTATAAGATATCTCAGAAAGGAGGGGAGCGAGTCTTCCTCTCGAATCCACTTTTGAGAACAGACAAGAATAAAAAAAAAGAAAGAAAAGATAAATAGAAGAAAAAGAAAAAGAAGAAGAAGAAGAAGAAAAAGGACCTTAAAGGAAAAAATTGTCTTGCGGACTCCTTTTCTTAAGATTGAGTGAGCGGCTTCCCCCACTCCCGGCCCCGCCCACTGCCACGCCCCCAGCGGAAGGATACCGCCCCCACCACCTTAGAGGGCGCCCACTTGGATATTTAAATTGCGGATCATGTCGGCAGTGGCCGCGCCGTCAGCTGATGATAAATCATTGTTCGGTGTCGTCCCGATCGATAAGGCAGTGCTGGCGTGACGTCACAGGACTGGACAGGTGAGCATCGTCGCACGTCCATTTAACACTTTTTAGTCCGTCTTCGTGGCTACAACGCGAGCCATCTTACTTGCAAGTTCTCTGACGGCTTGTTGTTCTTATTGTTTCATTTCGAGTAGATAGTAGTATTCAGTGATTTCCTCTGCCTATAGTTTTAGCTTTAACTTATAACAAAAAATATGATAAAATTTAATATATATTTATTTAATTTTAGGCCTCAAAGTGTCGTATTATTTGAATAATTCACTTAATCATGCAGATTACATGCCAAATTTTCGCCTTTTTTTATTATTTATTTTTTATATATATTAGGCATGTAATCTACATGATTAAGTGAATTATTGAAATAATACAAGACCTAGAGGCCTAAAATTCTTTATCTATAATTAAATTGTCTCTTCCTACAAACTTGTTTACTAAAAATATATATATTAAAAATGATCCCTGAATTCGGTTGAAACTTGTCACTTTTAAAAGTTTTAATTAGATAAAATTAGAGCAATTTGTAGTGAGAGTTGAAACTTTAATAATGAACATTTAGGAAAACGATTGTCGATATATTTTTTTCTGTAGTATGGAATGGAATATTCTTTATTGCTTTGAAGGCTTTACAACCCTTGTAGCAATGAGCTTGTTTTTAAACAAATATAAACAAAACATTTTTATACAATACACAAATATCAGTTTTATACATGGATACAATGTTATTACATAGTTATATCTATATAAACAAAGATGAAATTCTATTTATAGAAATCCATACCGTTTGTTCTAAATTCTCCAAAATCCGCTCTGTGGTTGTTTGATACCAGGTGCGAACACCTGTCCATATTAAAATTGCATAGCTTCAGCAAATCTCTTGGTATATTATTTATTGTTATAAAATTCGTTATGATCTCGCTTTACATATTTAGAACATTTAGGAACGTTTAGAAAATTTAGGAAAATGAAATTCCACGTGTGAAACCGGGATATACAGTTAGCTATCAATATTATACACTTTCCTTATGATAATTTATCTTAATTTTCTCTGAAAATTTGTATGCGATGCAAAACTGACAAAAATTACGATAAAAATAAAAGTTTTATGATATGCAACACGACTATCTCCTATAATCAAACATTACAAACCTTCTTATTTTTGCACTTTCTTCAATGAAAATAAAAATATCTTTAAGTTCATTAGAGTCTGTGATTGTTAAAATGTCCTGAAGGATTACTTTTATTATTTTTTTAATGTATGTGTATTTTATAAGAAATTTGTTTCTGATCGGATTTAAAATAGGACATGATGTGTGAAAAAGTGTTTAGAATTGACCGGTTCATTTTTATTACAAAGAGGACATATGAATTCCGGGTCAAATTTGTATAAGATTGAGTTGATTATTAGTATCTGAAATTTGGGGGAAGCCAATCGTACATTTTTATATTTTTTTAGTAAATCATTAATTCATTCAGGGGTGTGTGGTAGTCAACTGTTTTTCTCTAAGATAGGATGATAAAATAATCAGGCGTTTCAGTTAAATTTTCTTTTATTTTGAAAAGCCAAGGTTTCGATCCCTACATTCGGATCTTCATCCAGGGCTCCTGAGTCCAGTATAATACAGAGACTGACGAAGATCCACATTCAAAATAAATAAAAAAATAACTGAAAACCCTGATTATTTATCATCTTATTCATTATATATTTTTTCATTGTTTACTAATGAATTAATTTAGTTTGTCTATTGAGAAACAATCAGTTTTAAGTTGATATAGGAACGGTTTTTAGACTATTCTGAAAAAAAAAAAAAAAAGGATTTTTTTTTAATTCTTAAAATTAAACCGAAATTCATAAAAAGTTTTCTTAAAACATAGTTTTAACTATTCATATATATCTTTACTTTAGGTATTGAAAATAATAATAATGTTTTTCATAACAGAACTCGCCTTGTACAAATTTTAAAAATTTTCAGTATTGCTTAAAAACTATTTTTATAAATTTACATGGCTTCTTAAAACTGATATTTTTTTTTTTTTTTTTTGTAGACGATGTTTACTCTATTAATACATTATTAAATGATGAAAAAAAAAAACAATAAATTAATTAATTATTTACAGATGAAAATGTATAAACAAAAGTTTTCCTAAATTCGGTTCAAAATGTTCACTTATATCAAGTTTTAATCAGATAAATTGCTGTGTATCAGAACGATTTGTAGTGGGGGTTGAAACTATTAAGGTGAGCATTATAGTAGTTAAAAAAAGCTTAAAACATTATTCCAGCTATCCTTATACAGTCAAAATCGTTTATAACGAACTTCAAGGGACTGGTGGTTTTTGTACGTTATAGCCGATGTTCTCTTTAAGCGGTATTATCGGTTATAACGAACAGTTCGCTGTAAACGGTGTTAAACTGGTCCCTATGGTCACTTCATCTTAATTTTGGGTCTGTTAAATATTAAGCATTATCGATACATATTTTCATCTTACGTAATTTAAGTACATAATTAATCTTAGGTCAATTTAATTGCATAATAACTAATAACAATTAAAGTACATAATAAGGTACTAAGTAATCAATACTCATAATGCAAAATGTCAAAATCTTGGTATTCTAAAAATATAGACATTTAAAATTTTATAAAAAATTAAATTAAATTAAAATATATATATTAATCTAATCTTAATCTGTGGGTGACCACCTTTTTTAAATAATTTATTTTTTGAAGAGATAGACTCTGTGGTGTAGTGGTTAGCATCCGCGCATGTCACGCGGGAGACCCGGGTTCGACTCCCGGCGGAGCCAAATCTTTTCTCTTCAAAAAATAAATTATTTAAAATATATATCATGAAAAAAAGGGTGAAAATACATATTATCAAATCCAAAATTACAAATAAATAAGTTTTTTTTTTTATTTTTTTTTTTTATTTTTTTTATTTTTTTTTTTTTTAACTTATAATCTTTATTCGGGAGCGGGGTAGCCCACTGGTAAGGCAGTGGACTGCTGTGCTTAAGGTCCCGAGTTCGAATCTGACATGGCTTATGATATCTTTATTATTCGCCACAGTTCGTCTCGTGGGCCGAGAGACCCTCCTGGGGCCTACCCACCCTCTATAAAGTGGGTACCCTTAATTGAAAAATTAAGGGGAAAGAACCTGGCGGTTGAGCGTGATCCCGGTCAAATCACCTCCTTGCACGACCGCTGACCAAGAAACAGTACTACTTCCTTACATAGTACTGCACCCAAGACCCTTTATGGGTTGTAGTGGTACAGGTTTATAATCTTTATTCACACCTGTTAATTAATATAATAGTAACAACCAGTGAATTTGATGACAATAAATTCTTAACAATGGCATGAGAGGCATGAGGGGGAGCATTACCCAGCGGCATCTCCTCCTGGCTTCAATGTTACTAGGTTTGAGGAGGTCCCTCATCCAGCTCCTATTTAGCCTTCTACGGCCGGTACCTGGTAACATCACTGTTGTGGCCGTGTCATTAATGAGTGAGTTGGGGTGTCCTTGTAATTTGTCATGGAATCTTTTGTAGTGGGTTCGTATGTGCCTGTTGACAGTCGGTATGTGTAGGTCGGTGTTTAAAGTTATGTTGCTAGCATACCATGGTGCTTTAGTGATTGTTCTGAATGTTTTTGCCTGAAAGATTTGTAGTTTGTTAATATGTGTCTTTTTTGCCGTCCCATATATTTGTGATGCATAGGTCCAAATAGGTTTCAGGAAGTAAGTGTAGGTGTTCAATTTCTGTAGTAAGTTAAATAGTAAGTAATTAACTTAGTACTGTAGTAAGTCAGTTAAATAAAATAATTTGTCATTCTTGCCTGTCGCCTTCTTCGTAGTTCGGCAAAAAAAAAATTTCGATTGAATTGGAGACAACCGAGAAAGATTCTTTGACAATTGCTGGAGTTTCATATCCAGTTGAACGAGATGTTCTTAATTCACGGGCAATCGTAATCGCGGAATCGACTCGGCAAACTTCCCAAACTGTTCCTCAATCGTACATATATTGTTGTCATGGCATGTTTCCGTATATAAATACAAGAGAGAACTGAATTGAGACATTGTCGAGTGCATTGATGTAAAGTAAACAAAACTTTTTTCTTCATTTCTTAGAACTTAGTCTTGAAATGTACGCTGTAAGCGACCTTTAAACTGCTACTGTTCCAAGAAAATGTTGGCTCTAACCGACCTGTTCACTATAACCGAACTGTTCGCTCTAACCGACCTGTTCACTATAACCGAACTGTTCGCTCTAACCGACCCGTTCACTATAACCGATGTCCGTTGTAAGCGATATTAATGCTTTTTTCTGTATGTTATTTCATGGGGCCGATTATTTTGTTTGTTATATCCGATTGTACGTTATAGCCGGTGTCGTTATAAACGATTTTGACTGTATACTTTTTGCTTGTAATCTAAGCGACAAACGTTGGTTAAAAGTTTAAGTTGAAATTTTTGAAATAGGGCGGTGTTTACTTTTACGGTTTTGAACTACTATACATTTCAATTTATATGATATAATTCAATTATTTAAATATAAAGATCCATGATTTAAAAAAAAATAACATTAGATAATTTTTATTGTTGTTATCTTTAGACTTTTATTTGCACCTAACTGAGAATCAGTAAATGAGATGTAAACTGCTGTATGTTGGCATTTTAAGGCATGAGGAAAGATTATGCCCAGCAGCACATCATCCCGGTCTTGTTTCAGGAGAGGAGCTCTCTCATCCAACTACTTTTCAATTGCCTCATGTAAGTATTGGCCATGTCATTAAAAGTCTGTTGTTATGCCCGTGCAATTTACTATGAAAGACAGAATGGACGGTTCTTATTTGTTCGTCGGTAGTTGGCAGTTGTAAGTAGGTATTTAGTGTTTTGTCAATAACCTACAAAGGAGCGTTCGGTATTAGCATAAAATTTTGGTATGAAAGGTTTGAAATTTTTGTCTTGAAATCTTTTTGCTGAACCATAAATTTTGGCCATATAGGGTTTTTAGGTGGAGTCGTATGTCCATATAGGTATCAGTAAATATGTCTATTTTTCTGTCTGATTTTCAATTTGGATGATTTTTATAATAGTGAGTACACAGTGTGAGTTTCTGTCGCATGCTTAATTTCTGTATTTTCATTTTGTCAATTTAAAAATGTATTACATTAGTTTGGCGCTTAGTTCACTATTATTTTATACCGACTATATGTTGTAGCAAAGTAAATTTTATTTCTCAGTAAATACAACAATATATTAATAATAACAAAATTCACATAGACTTGGATCATTTAATCCCTAGTCGGGTGACATCACATCAAATAGTATATATGACATATAAACTTTTCTGTTTGTCTAGTAACATAAAGGTGCCTTTACACTCTACGAACTTTACCTTCGAACACCACCCTCGAACCGCCTTCACGTCGACTGTTCGGGTATTCCAGGTACTTCATCTGTTCGCCTGTGTTCGGGGGTAGCGCTAGTGTCACTTTTGATTTAGGTTTTCCCAAGTGACAGAAGTTGTTTGTGGCACTAGTGCGCCGTTTGTAATTCGTCTCTTGGACTTTTTATATTGACAATGGAGATTTTTTCTTCATCAGAAGCTAGCGTTAAGTTCGTCAGCCATATTTGTTCGCTCAACAGTACGTTATGTATAAATGGCTGTTGGTTTAACGCCGGTTCGAGGGAGAAGTTCGTAGAGTGTAAATGCACCTTAACATAACTCGCCTTGTACAATTAAAAAAAAAAATCAGTATAACCTAAGAACTCATTTTATAAATTTCCATTGCTTCTTAAAACTGTTTTTTTTTCTATAGACAATGTTTACTCAGTTGATTAATTAGTAAATTATGAAAAATCGATGCGCGCAACACAGAACTTTCACTTACGAACTTATTTAGATTAGAATATGTAGCCGCCATTCCTCAACTTCACACATTTTTCCACATACTTATGTTTGTATATCTTCATAAGCTATAGAGTATCTGTATAGCAAAATTTGGAAAATTTATTAAGTAAAGTGCCCCCTCTGTTGGACCAATTTTTATAAAATTTCGGCTGTCGCATTGCGGGCATATACATATACCAAATACTAAGTTGGATCAAAATCGTTACAGCTGTTTTTGAGTAAATAAACAAAAACACGTGAAAATGGGACATTTATTGAGTAAAGTGCCCTCTCCAATTGATCAATTTTGATGAAATTTTTACTCTTACATTGCGGGCATATAAATACACAAAACACCAAGTTTGATCAAAATCGTTATAGCCGTTTTTACGTAAATAAAAAAAACACGTGAAAATGGGACAACATTTATTAAGTAAAGTGCCCCCTCTAATTGATCAACTTTGATGAAATTTTTACTGTTAAATCGAGGGCATATACGTACACTAAATACCGAATTTAATCAAAATCGTTTCAGCCGTTTTTGAGAAAAACGTAAAAAATAGACAAAATTCTTTAAATAAAGTACCCCCACCGTTTGACCAATTTTGATGAAATTTTTGCTGTCACATCGCGGGCATATACATACACTAAATGTCTAATTTCAGATTCGCACGGCTTATAGATTTCGAGCTAGTCTGTTCACACACACACACACACACACACACACACACACACACACACACACACACACACACACACACACACACACACACACACACACAAACACACACACAGACTATTTCTCGGGACTTGGTTATTTGGACTCAGGGGACCCTAAAACGTGTATTTCCGTTGAAAACCGGAAGTCGAAATTTTTCACGATCGCAATACTTTCCCTTATAATATATATTTCAATTATTCAAATACGATATATATATTTCATATATAAGTAAGTGAAAGTAAAAAGATAATGAATTACTGTTAAACATATATAAGCATAAGTTTCCTAAATTCGGTTGATAAAGTTCAAATCTTATAAGAAGTTTTAATTTGAGAAATCACTATTCTTTGAAACGATTTTTAGTGGGGTTGAAACTTTAATAGTGAACATTTAAAAATATCACTTAAAATATTTCTTATCCTAACCATTTATATCTGTGCTTGATGCACCAATCGGCCCTAAATATAAAAGTGGGATGAAAATTGCTTCATTACTAAAAAAATTGAAAACTAGTGATAAATCTAGCATTTTATTCAAATTTCAAGAAAATCTAAGACGGTGAGGTTCAAAATGATATATTTTTGTATTGTTTTGACGTGGCCTTAATCGGAGTATGCTACAGTGATAGTAATAAATTTTGCTACCCCATGTATATGAAAATATCTTTAACGAGTACCTGACAGCGTACAGGTTCGGGACCTCCATTTTACGTCTCATGCGTCTCTTTAAAAAATCCTAGAGCCACATGGCGGGATGCGAATCTGCGACCTAGTATTGTAAGCTGCTATGCTAGAAAATACACCAGTGGTAACCCCTCCTCTAATTTTTTAATGTAAATATGTTTTTGATAATACCTAATAACCACTTACTCTAAAAATATCTGAATGCCAGAAACCATCCGAAAAGTTAGGTATAAGGACCAAAAGTAGAGACAAATCGCTGAAGAAGGAAGTTCCAACTGAGTTTCCTTGACAGATCTGGGAAGTGGACGAGAGAGAGGTTACTTACTACAAGTTGGGTCCACAGCAAGAAATCGATAAACTGGCTTCGGGGGGAGGCAAGGCGCTGAACGCTCCTGGCGAGTCTAGCCCACGAAGGATCAACTTCGGAAACAATACAATGATCAACACGAAAAACAATATCGAATTAAATGTAAAACAAAAGTGAAGTACATATACTATAAACTGAGTTGAATATAAATAGAAGAAGAAATCAAGGCTAGGTTAAGGTAATTACGGTTCGGCGTAAAGTTCTAATTTCAATCCCGTAGGTTTTTAAATTAGCTGAAATGTTTATATCATTAAAGTGAATTTTGATTTTACGTAGTAAAAAGATTAGGATATAATTAATTTAACGCGTTATAGCTACTGAACCATAATTGAGCAACTCATGACTGTGTCTGCTAGTATTCAATAAAGTAAGACTCATTTGGGTCTTGTTTAGAATAGGCCCGCCATTGATTTTATCTAGTAACAGTTACTTATCCTTATATATATAAAAATCTCGTGTCCTGATGTTTGTCTCTCTATTTCTCAGAAACTACCCAACCGATTTTAATTAAATTTGGCTCAATGTATATAGTTTTGGCCAACTTAACGGACAGGATAGTTTTTAACTTGATTAGTGATCAAAATAATTCTTATATAGCGAATTATTGCAAATAAAGTAGGTCGTGTTTCGATTTATTAACATGGCGTCATATGTCGATTTCATAATGTTTTTTTTTATAAGCATGCTATTGTAATACAGGTTATCATTATTATAATTTTGTATTGCGTTATGTGAGTGCAGTTATTTGTTCCTATTGTTATTCCTATTAAATATTTTTTCTAATTTTCAGTTGATTTATTTTACAGAAGTTTCTTTATTTTCATTATTCGTTTTGTTATTATTATTTAAATACAAGAAATTGAGAAAAACGCCTATCAAAAGAACATTTATGACGCGTTAACCAAGATTGGCATGACCCTGAGCAAAATTAAACCCGTTGTTAAACTAACAATACCAAGTTGAAGTAGTGTTAGGCCAATAATCAATAGATCAATGGCTGAGGTTATCAAAACTTACTTCAGTCATCATTTTTAAAATTAGTGGAAAAATATAGCCATTTCGAGTTAGTTTATACCGATCCATAAAAAAAGGGCGATAGTGTTGGCAGCTCTGTGAGTCGTAAACACAATCAGCTCCTTTTTAATCAAACTACATTGAAATATGAGATGTAAAAAATAAAAACTTTAACTTTTCTATATTCTTTACCAAATACTTTTAAATAGTTTAATGCTCTATTCTCAATCACGTTGGATTTTGATTAGCTGAAAGGTTTTCATCTTTATCAAAGAATATTGGTATTACTGTATTTGTTTAAAAATATTAGGATATAACTACTGAGCCACAGCAACGCGTGGCCGGGTCTGCTAGTTGATAAATAAAAAAATATGGGTTAAAGGAACATATGACTTATTTAATAAAAACTTTTTACACATAACCAAAAACATTATCATACTCTTAATCAGTTCCTCCAGGTACATCTGGAGGCCAAAATTCTACTATGTCCTTAAGGATTTTATCAAAAACATCTTCATTTGAGTTTTTCTGCCTCCACATGTACTCATATAAATACGAGTCTATAATAGAGCGATGTGTCCCACATTCCTTTTTGTTTCTCCTTTTGGCCTTCGCCCACATAGACTCAACTCTTTGAGTGTGAGCACCGGTCTCTTGGTCAACGAAATTTTTGGAGTGATTTACAGTAAAATACCTGTAATCCTTTCCAATCATTTCTTCTATCCCACTATATGACTTCCACATGTCAGACATTATAATGGAACCAGGTCTAAATGATGTTTTTATGCACTCCTCCAAGGTTGCTCTTGTCCTATCGGGTACTTTGTACAAAAAACACTCTTTTGTCTCACGACAGATGCCGCCAAACACCCATTGCTGTGGATAGGTTCGTCCTCTATTATACTTTCGACGAGAAAAACAGGACTCGTCAATCTCAACTGTCAGTCCTTTCCCTCCAATAACAGTTGGGGTTTTCAGCAAACTAGCCGCGCACACCTCCCGCAGATAATTTTTCCAATCAACAATTGTAGCAGAGCTCATATTGAATTCTTTTGAACAAAATTTAAACGTCGTATACTCCTGTGCCCATGAGTAAATGAATAAAAGGGCCTTACTTAACGGTAACTTGCTGTCACATAGCCACTTACCCTTATACATGCCACATTCAAACCGACATTCTCTTTTGTTGCATCTATATTTTTTCCTTTCTTCGTAAAATATCATAATGTGGCCTTTTTTACAATATCTTTCCTTGGGTAGAATTCCTGTTTCGACAAAGAAAATCCTGGCTCGTGGCTCTTCTTTGCATAAATCGTAAACATCAAAAATATTCATAGTTTAATACTTTTATAACCACAAATACACAAACAAAACTAAATTAAATAGTATTTAAACATGTGTTTTTATTTCTGTATCGATGGTATCAAATTACATAGTAACAGTTACTAAATATCCCACATATATTATTTCACAAAGCTTAAAAATCGGTTTTTCATCAATTATAAGGTCCTACCGTGCTCAAATGCCACGAATGTGGTATCGTGGGATTCAGAATTTCACGGAGCTTTTGCGAATTGCATTCTCAGTGTTCATTTCTTGGTCCAAAATAAAATATCGACCTAAACGTACTGACTCAACGGATCAAAACGAATAAAATTGGGTTTCATGGATTGCGATACGAGCATTAAGACCCAGTTTAGTTCTTTAAAACTAAACTGGGGTTTGCGTTTTAAAGCCCTAAAACCTATCATTTCTGAGATAACGCCTGGGTTAGGCTCCTCCGCCGCACGTGGTCAACTACTTATTGTATTACGTTACAGCAAATGCTAGGACCTGTCGTGTTTAGGTTCTAAAAATGTTGTTTCGTCTGATTTAGACTTAATTGTAGCGTTGGAAAATTGCACTCTCACATTTAGCAATTACAGTATACTCCCGCTTTACCGGTTCCCGTTTAACCGACTCTTAGGATAAACCCATGGACGCTGTAAAAGATAAAAATCCTTTTTAAAATCCTGAAAAACATTTATAATTTTGTCATATTCTCAATAAAAAATTTTGTTAAAATTGTATTATGTTGCGGTTCGATAGATCTTAAATAAATTAAATTGTAGGCAAAAAGTCTTTTGTTTTATACTTTCACTTACCTACATATGAAATATATAGTAAGGGGAAGTATTGCGATAGTGAAAAAATTCCACTTCCGGATTTCAACGGAAATACACGTTTTGGGGTCCCCTGAGTCCAAATAACCAAGTCCCGCGAAATGGACTGTGTGTGTGTGTGTGTGTGTGTGTGTGTGTGTGTGTGTGTGTGTGTGTGTGTGTGTGTGTGTGTGTGTGTGTGTGTTTGAACAGACTAGCTCAAAAACTATAAACCGTGCGAACCTGAAATTAGGTATTTATTATATGTATATGCCCGCGATGTGACAGCAAAAATTTCATCAAAATTGCCCAGATTTTGGTTTTTTTGCCCAGATTTACATTTTTTTGGTTTTCTCAAAAACGGCTCCAACAATTTTGATTAAACTGAGTATTTGATGTATTGATATGCCCGAGATATGACTAAAAATTTCATCAAAATTGGTTAAACGGAGGGGGGACTTTACTTAATAAATTTTGTATCATTTTCACGTGTTTTTTTTATTTACTCAAAAACGGCTTCAACGATTTTAATCAAACTGGGTATTTGATGTATATAAATGCCAAAGATGTGATAGCCAACATTTTAGAGGAGAAAAAAAGAAAAATATTCAGTCAACTCATAAAACACGTTGAGCCCATGCATGCGTAGTACGCCTTTAATGACAGATCATTGTCCATAATCAAAGCCGTTCTGTTCATTTCATGGAAATTATTTGTTTCATGGTAACTAAATGAAATTTTCATCAAGTACATAGAGAATTATAAAATCAGACGACTTGGAGTATCATGCTTGCATTGCCGAATTATCACAAGTATAAACTTTTATTTATTAATAAAATAAATTATTGTTTTTTATAGAGCAAATGAAAACAAAAATAAGAAATTAATGTGGAAAAATGTGTAACTTTGAGAAGTGGCATTAAAAAAACGCATTAATTTCTATTTTAAGTAAGTTGGTAAGTGAAAGTTGTGTGATGCGCGCACGCACCAATTTTTTTAATTTTTTACCGAACTCCAGTAAATCAAATCTCTTCGAAGTAAAATTGATCTTGAAACAAAATCCGTATCCTCCATTCATTTCATTAAAAAAGAAATAGCTTCCTATATTTTGACAAGAAATTTCGTCAGTTGACATTAAGGTGCGTATAAACGAAAAAACAAAACAAAAGATTTGTGAAAACTGAATAGATGGATAGTGTAAATTTTCTTAAATTGTTAAATAAAATTGGCCCAAAAAAGGTTTCTTTAATTAATAACTATATAGCCTTTGTACAATAGGTTTTGTGTTGCATTTGGGTTTTATCGAAATATAGAAGTTATAATAATATATTTTGCTGGTTTTTATACACTTTTCCGGATTGACCGGCTCATTCACTTAAACGGCAATGTATCCGTTCCGACGAGGAGGGATAAGCAGGAGTCTACTTTAGTCATTCGCTGATCTGAGGGGAGGGGGGTGCTATGGGGGCTGGAGCCCCCCCATTTGGACAAATTTTCGTCATTTAAAGATAGAAATTGATTTTCCTTAAAGTAAGGAAGCAAGTTAAAGAACAAAAATGCGCAGAACAGGTAGAATTTCAGTTGTGAGAAGGTGAAAAAGCTGATCGGCAGATCCAAATGAAGGGCTGTGGGGCTGCAGCCTCCCCCCATTAGGATGCAGCCCCCCCCTTTACAATCGGCTGGATCCGCCCATGACTGTAATCCAAAATATATATAAAATAAATAAAATCTATTTATGGTGATTCATAGTAACATAGTGATTCATTAGAACTTTGGTTTTATCAACTTATCTTTTTTATAACGGGAATTTCAGAAAACTAAAGTATCGAAATAAGAAAAATGAATTTCAATGGGCTTTATGACACATACACGTTCCACGTTTTTGGGCCAGGCGTCTTACACCTCTAAAACTTTGGTTTTGGTGGGTTAGGCCCCTCAGCTTCACGAGGCTACTTATTGTTTTGTTGCCTCTCCATGGATAGAAACCTATTTGATGTCGTTCTTACCACTTAGAAGACTATCTTCCTCTCCATTGTCAGAAAAATAAGCGTAAAAAGCATCTTATGAACTGTTTTTGAAAAAAACAAAATCAGTAGGGAAGTTAAAATCAGAATGTAGAAAGATTAATTTCCAAGACTATGCAACATTCTTAGTGATTTCATATATTCTAGGAAGATTACAGAAAACTTTTGTAGAGAAAAACGTCAGAAAAAGAAGTTCTTCCTTAACTATTAAACAGAAAAATAATTTATTCTTCCTTGCTGTAGAAAAAAAGTTTCACCTTAAGGCCCGAATGGTTGGGGGAGAGGGGGGGGGGGTACGAACAGGCAAAAAAAAAAGTTCATTTCATAGTTATGTTAAACCTAGAAGTAAAATATGATACAAATCTTCGTGGGAAGTGCTTCGCACGGGTCCACCTAGTCATTATAAAATCTCTGGCGGGCCTGTTCCGAACCAAACCCACTCATTATTCCGAGAAGTTCGCTCTTCCGAGAAGAAGAGGTTCGCACCGGTTTAAAACATTGGAATTCACTATCACCTGTTTTATTCAATTTGGCGCTAGAATATGTCATTAGGGTGGTTATGATTTGAAAGAGCTGTGATTTTGGTGGAAATATACCGGTACTAGGTTACACCTATGATTAATTGCTGCTGGGTAAAGAGACGGTAAAACTATAAAACGAGGGTCACCTTTGGTGCAGTGGTTAGCATGGCAACTTACAATACTAAAGGTCGCGGGTTCGTGTCCCGCGGTGACCCTAGGATTTTTTAAAGGGAGTAAAAAATCCTTAGGTATTCCGTCCCTCGGATAGGACGTAAAATGGAGGTCCCGAGCCTGTACGATGTCAGGTACTCGAAAAAGATTCCTATCCTAATTATACCTGGATAGGCAAAATTTAGGACTCCCTCTGTAGCATCGTCCGATTGGCCTTAGTGGAATAAAGTGACGTTAATCAAATAAACATAAAAAAAAAAAAAAAAAAAAATGGTGATGCGAGGGCAAATTCCATTGCACAGACTTAGATTAATACACTTTAGAGTTTTGTATATCCTTTTTGAGCGACGGAGCGCAGAGATCAGATGAGAGATCAGATGGAGAAAAAAATATATATATAAAAAAAGAAACAATGAAAATAATTACTATTTCATTAGATATTTATATTTGTTAGCTGAGCTAAAGCCGGGATTCACACCTGTTGTAAATTCCATCGCTGGAAGAGATAACAAAACAGCCCACACCTGGCTGGCCCCGCATTCCGAATATAATCCCCCAAAACCTAGCGGTCTATATCGTGGTCAAGTATAACCTTCAATTATCGCACCTTACGTCAACTCAGACCCCACTCCATCTCCTTTAAGAATTTAGGAAATGTTTTATATGAATCGTCCTGCTTTTATAGAAATCGTGAAACCAAATGAAAACTCAAAAAATCTCTTACGAGAAATCTATATTATCTATATATCTATATAAATAAAGATGAAATTCTGTTTGTTTGTTCTTTAAAGAAATCCATACCGTTTGTCCTAAATTCTCCAAAGTTCGCTCAGTGGTTCTTTGAGACCAGGTGAGAACACCTGTCCATATTAAAATTGCATAGCTTCTGCCGATCTTCAGCTAATATTCATTGTTATATAAAAATCGTAATGATCTCGCCTTACAATGGTTCTTTACGAAATCGACCATTTCATTAGAAAAATGAAATTCCCCGGGTGAAACTGGGATATGCAGCTATAATCTATGTAAAAAAAGATGAAATTGTGTTTGTTCTTTATAGAAATCCATACCGTTTGTCCTAAATTCTCCAAATTTCGCTCAGTGGTTCTTTCAGACCAGGTGCGAACACCTGTCCATATTAAAGTTGCATAACTTCAACCGATCTTCAGCTGATACATTGGTTTTTACATTAGAAAAATGAAATTCCCCGGGTGAATCCGGGAAATAAAGATGAAATCCTGTTTGTTTTTTATAAAAATCCCTACCGTTTGTCCTAAATTGTCCAAATTTCGCTCACAAGGGGAGGCTACGGACTTGGGGTCACCGATTACAATGAAACTTTTTTTCGAGTTTCGATATCCAAAAATATTAGATACGTGTCCGAGGTTTCTTGCCAATGGGCCTTCTGAGCAGAGAAAAAAATTTCTTAGCCAAAAATTGCATCAACAAAGTTGCCGCTGCTCAAAGCTCCTTCAACCAATTTCAATGAAATTTTCAGGCATGTCAGAGTATTGAAAAATATTAGCCTCTGGAAGCCCAGAATAAATCATTCAATATTGTGGTATATTCGTGCTCTCTGGGTAACGTTAAAAATCAATTCCATTACTTTGTAAATTGAATAAATTACGTTTTTCAGCTTTTTACGTCAAAAACTAAATATTTGTATTTAAATATTATTAAATATTTAACAGGAAATATTTTTCATGAAAAAGCATTTTTGCTTAGACTGAAGAAAAATTTTCAACCAAAAAAAAAAAATTGCTATTTGAAATATGTTCCAGTTTTTATGTAAAAAGCACAATTTCATAGTTACTTAAAAAAATACTTAAGATAATTTTGCGAAAAATTGAATTCGAAAGTTTGAATTTGAAAGTATTTCCATTGTTGTTTTCCCTTGCCCAAAGAATTAAGGAATTATTTTATGATTGAAAACGTTTGTTAAAAATTAAGAATAATAAATCTTTGGAAGACGACAACTGTTTTTATTGAATTAATGGATTGCAGTTATAAACACAGTATGAACTTCTAAATACGAAAAACAGCATATTGTCAACCACGTGATGTTTATTTTTTTCGACAAGTAAAAAACTTCTTTAAAAAAATACGAAATTGCCCTGAAATATTGAGTGATGGTCGTCAGAAAATTAGTTCAAGGGAAGATGCTCTGAAAATTCATTCCTTAATTCATCACCAATTATCGTCTCCATTATTTGTTGACATGGTAAAATATGCTTGGTTTGCATCCAAGTTAATTCCAATGAGAGCAATATTTGAAAATGTCAATCAAATATGTTTTACTGATGGAATGAAAAAGGAAGGAAACTGCAACTGCAAAGGTGTACCTTTTATTAAATGCTCTCATATCCGAAAAAACTTATGTTTTAGCTGTTTTTTTGATAAATATCACCCAAACGAGTGTGGGGTGTAAACGCATATTTTTAATTTCCTAGTTAGTATTTTAGGATAATTTGGTATTTTATAATGTTTATGTAGTCCAGGAAAAGTCTGAAACATTTTCCTGACAAAAATATGTTTTTGGACAAAAAAGTTTTTAATTTTAATTTTTCAAAAATTTATCACATTACATTTAAATATAGGTACTACTATTTTACGAGCATAAATTTTTTGGTGACAATCTCTCCAATCCAAGCCTGGAAATTTTGTTATGAAAAATATTTCCTGTTAAATATTTATAATATTTAAATATAAATTTATAACATAAAAAAAAGAAAAAAAAAGAAAAGAAAAACTTCATCTCAAAATAATTTGTTTTTAAATATAAATATTTAGTTTTTGAAGTAGCTGAAAAAACGTTTACAAAGTAATGGTATAATATTACCGAGAGCGCGAATATAACACAAAATTGAATGATTTATTCTGGGCTTCCAGAGGCTAATTTCGCCAATCCCCTATACACGTGTTTAATATTTTTCAATACTCCGACATGCCTGAAAATTTCATTGAAATTGGTTGAAGGAGCAGCGGCAACTTTGTTGATGCAATTTTTGGCTATTTTCGTTCCTAAGAAATTTTTTTTCTCGGCTCAGAAGGCCCATTGGCAAGAACCCTCGGACATGTATCTAATATTTTTGAATTTAGAAACTCGAAAAAAAGTTTGATTGTAATCGGTGACCCCACGTCCGTAGCCTCCCCTTGTCAGTGTTATTTGATACAAGGTGCGAACACCTGTCTATATTAAAATTGCATAGCTTCAGCCAATCTCTGGTTATATTCTTTATTGTTATAAAAATCTTTTTGATCTCGCTTTACATTGTTTTTTACGAAATCGACCGTTTGGGTCGATATAAATCTCACTTTATAGATTTTATGGATTTAAAAATTGAAATTCGACGGGTTAAACCGGTATACACAGCTAATTTTATATAAGAAGAAGAGCATAAATTATTTAACGTTTAAAGTGACGTATATATACTCAAATATTTCTCTCGTCATGATAACATAAAATTCTTATTATAAATTTTAAATATTTTTTATAAGAAGAGAAAAGATTGGCGTTGGTCGGGATTCGAACCCGGGTTTCCTGATCACTAAGTAAGGCGCTCTTGCCACTAGATCCACCAGGCACATATCCCGGTCAATTCTATCCGATTAAGTTAATTTTTCAATTACACTTTTCTCAGTGATCTCACAATTTTTCGCACCGTTCCTTATTTTTCATACCCTCAGCTACTATAAAGTTAAAATAATGATTATAAAAAAAAGCGTATTTTCTCAAAATTAAAAAAAAAAAAAAAACATTTATATCATTCTTATATTGAACTAGCTGTATATACCTGTTTCACCCGGAGATTTCCATTTTTTAAATCTATAAAATCTATAAAGTGAGAATTTTATCGACTCAAACGATCGATTACATAAAAACCTATGTAAAGCGAGATCAAAACGATTTTTAAAACAATATTTTATTTTATTTTATTTTAATTCCTCCCTCCCATGCCTAACGGGCAATACGGGTATGAGCAGTAGTGGGATGTTACCTATGACTACGCAACAACTCACTACCGCTAGTAAACCATTTATTTTATTTTTCATCTTCTGCAGCAGTCCCCAAGAGCTGGAAGGTCTCTTCTACTTCTATGATGGTCTTCTTGGTCCAGGTCCTCTACTCCGGGCTCCCATGTTGAAGTGGGCTGGGCCCAATGCCGTTTTCCACCCTTCAATGAACTCCTTGAACCGCGGGAAGTTCTCCTCGCTCACCAGCTGAGGGAACTCTTCCTCAGTGAGGACGAAAAGTCCCGTGTTTTCCAGCATCCTGGCCCTTATACTATCAAATACAGTGCAGGTCGTGACCACGTGCTCAACAGTCTCTGGGACACCACAGGTGGAGCAGAGGGGGCCTATGTTCTGGCCAATTCGATGGAGATGGGCTCTAAAACCCCCATGCCCCATGAGGAACTGTGAAACCCAATAGTCCGGGAGGACCCACTTAGCCAATAGCCGGGATTTTACAGAAGGAAAGTATTTCCTGAGGGTGCTTCCTTTCTGGGATATTGCCCACCTTCGGCTCCACTCCTCAATGGTATCCTCCCGGATTATCTGCTTCCACTTGGTTGGGTTTTCAGCAATCATCTCCCTTAGAGCGTCCGAAATTCCTGCTGAGCCTTCCTTTTTTCCTTGATTTTTAAAACAATAAAGAATATACCCAGAGATTGGCTGAAGTTATGCAATTTTAGTATTGACAGGTGTTCGCTCCTGGTATGTTGTACAGCAAGTATCCCTTCAGTAGTCGGCTGAGCCTCGCTCGTTAAACCAGACCTGGTACTGTAAAAAGCCACTATTTGTACAAGCGCTGTAAATAACCATAGTCTACAGAAAGTTATCCTATATAACCAAATTTCATTAAAATCTGTGATGGTGAAGGAAAAGAGTGTGTAAGGCGGAACAACCTTTGGTGATCCACACATACGAGTATAATTGAAGGGGTCGGGGCAAAATAGTGCCAAGCAACATTTTTAACAAAATTAAACTGTAGCTGCAGCCAGCTGTATATTAGGAAGGACTAAATGTCTATGATGGAAATACTACCTAAATATGACTATATAGAGCCTCAATAGTCATATTTAGGTTGCATGTCCATCGTAGACATATTGTCCTACGTAATCTACAGCAGGCTGCAGCTACAGTTTAATTTTGTTAAAAATGCTACTTGGCACTATTTTGCCCCGACCCCTTCAATTATTATGCCATATATTATATAAATACTAGCTAGGGTGCCCGGCTTCGCTCCGGTAGCTGTGCGGTAGTTTTAATAACAGAAAAACTTTAATGAAATATAGAACAAAATATTAAGATTCGAGATCTGCAAAGTCCGCCCAAATAAGGAACCCTATATAGTTTAAAGGGGGTTGAAAATGGTGAATGAACAATTAATTTTTCTACGACTTTGTCGAGTCATGCATCGTTTTTGATGGTTTCTGTGATTCTGAATCCTATAAGCCCATTCCAAGCAGTCAGTAGATAATAAGTTATTAGATTATAGTTGAAAAATCTATAGTTAAACAACTATATTTCAAGTACAACTTAAGCGCCGACTACTGTGGTGGTCCTATTAGATCCAGAAGTTTAGAAACTACCGAAGATTCATAGAAACTTTTTTTTAAGACCTTTCTTCCAGTTCAATCTCCCATAAGATCTCCCAATATCCCCCCCCCCCCGTTATTTGGCCGGACTCTGGACCTACTATTACTACTAAGTGAAAACCAAAATATCATGAGGGCACAATTTTTTCATCATATTTCTTTTTATCCTGAACTATGAGGGGTGATAAGATCTTATTGAAAAAATGCTGTAATTGGAGTTAGTCATTTTGTCATTGGAATGCTCATCATAAATAGTAATAAAACAATTTTTCATAATTACATACAATAAGAACACATCAAACTTTTTTATTTTCGATTTATAATCAGTCAATTCAGCTCTTCTTTTTTCTTTTAAGTCTGTTTTTATTCGTTCACTGTACTACTAAAAAATGTTCACTCATATTGCATTAATTTACTTAAGTATATATTGATTAAATGTAACATGTTGATCAATTAGCCTTCTTTTGAGATAATTAATCTTTTATAGAATCCAGTTGGTTTTCTAATAGATTGTAGAGATATAGACTCATTATTTTATTTTGAAAGCAAAGGATGAACTAATTACTATCGATTATTTTTTTAGTAATTTAAAAAGATCAGCTGAAATATATAACCTATACAAAAACTGAACGGAATGAATGAACAATAAACATTGAGTGAAACGCACCCTAGCGCTTCCTGGTAGCCTGGAGCTCGAACTAAATGTTTCATTATAAACTCGTGTCTCAATTTCAGAGAGGCTAATTAAATGGTGCGAGAGGCTTAAAATTCTAGTCCTTTTCTCTTCAATTTTACACCCTTAAGAGAAAAACGGAAACCTTTTTCTCCGTTAGGGGTTATATAGCAACACCCTGACATAACTTTCTTAAACGTACGTTGATTCGTTTTTGAGCCTTATCGGCACGCACATTGTACACTTTGCTTTATAATATATATTGATTATGTACATTAATTGTTATTGTATTATATTATATAAGGGCTATTATATAAATATTGTTTATGTAGATATTAGTGAGAACGATTATAATTAGTTTAATTAGGTGCACAAATAGATAGTTGAATATGTTAGCTATATAAATATGTTAAGTAATAACATAGGGCCAAACTTTGTACCCAAAGCCCTCCTTATCGCTCTAGCCCTGAGAAGGCCCCACTCAGATCAGTTTAAGTTGGAATTGGCTGCCGTTTAGACATATTGTGCCATAGCTCCGGCCCAAAACCCCACTTCCTATATTAATCAGGTTTGTATTTTAATAGTAATTTGATATATTTCTCTATATCGTGGGTGTACTGCCAAAAGTGACCAAGTCAAAAAACTTAGATTTTGAAAAACCGCAGTTAAAAGTTCTAATTAGTAGGTAAAATCAGGATTTAATAAATTTTCCATTTTGCAACGTTTTTCTTCTTTTGCTGATTTAGTTTTTTTAATTTTATACATAATTTACTTTCACAAGGTGGGGGGTTTGGAATTGCAGGGGGGGGGGTGGGCATTTGACTGGGTCACTAAAGCTATTTTATTTTTTTGACTTGGTCACTTTATTTCAGACTATGACCAATTAATTTTACTTGTTGATTACTATTATGGCAGACTATTGCTATAAGAAAAGGTTACCAGTGAATAAAAAGTATTAAATAGACAACTACAAAAATTTAACTAAAAAATATATTTTGAAAAAAAATTACAAGAATGAATTATTGTTAGACTATGCAATGTTTTAATGTAAAAAAAAAATACACTCAATAACATCAAGAATTTTTATTATTTGTTAATTATAAAGTCACATTCAACTAACATCTGAATCGTCCGAGTCAATAGCTGGTTCTGGAGCACTGTCCTTCTTTTTCTTTTCCACTGGAAGTGACTTGTACCATCCGTGAAATTCCTCGGGAATAACACCCGTAGAGCACAGTCTATTAAGGTCTTTTTTTTTTTTTTGCTTCGGTAATTCACAAGACTGTTATCATACAAAAATGATCAAGATGACTTAATCATTTTAAACTGTATATTATCAGCAATTATAATACACTTATTAATGACAACCTAATCAACTCGACTGAATTTTTCCAGATTTTTAATAAGTGCGCTTTTTGAGAAATTCAAATTTTGAAAAACCAATTTCCTCCTAACCCTTATTGAGTTGCATATTGTACGAGTAAGGAAGGTCATATATTCAGTTTTAAAGCCTAGAAGAGCTGCAATTTTAATTTACAGATGATGCGACAGATCTAAGAAAAAACCATTAGTTATTAAGCTTCTCAAAGTGTAGCCTTAAGGAAATAAATAATTTTATTGTTATAAACCTTTTTTATTAATCAAAGTTGGTTTTATGGTGATAGTTGAAGTTTTTCTAAAGCATTCAACATTATAATTCATTGACTTAGACGAGTTTGACAATGGTATTACTAATCTTATTTATGTGCGGGATGAAATAAAAACCTGCAAGTTCTTACAGATGATGCGTCAGGTCAAAATTGTGCGTCAAAAACTGTTTGAGATATTGAGCTAAAATTTGGTATTTTTTTTAGTCTAGAAGACGGTATCCTATGTACCAAATTTCATTAAAATCTGAGATGGTGAAGGCATCTCATACATACATATATAAAAAATATGTTAATGTGATGAGGAATGAATGACCCATTTATAAAACACAAGGGTCAAGTTTAAATTGTTTCTTTCTTTGTTTTATTAACGTCACTTTATGCCCCTAACGCTAATCGGATGATGCTACAGTGGCAGTCTTAAATTTTGTCTATCCAGGTATTATTGAACTTTGGTAATTTTTTTTACATTATACTGCTTATGAAAGTATTTATTTCTATACTGTTAGCTAGCTTAGAAAGTGATCCATTACACTACTAGTAGTGTAAAGGAAACATCTGTTTTCTTTACTTTACCATTACAGTAAAGAAAACACATGTTAATAAAACTCTTAATAAGCTTACTAACCTTTTTATCACTTTTATTTAAATATATCTGAAGTTAGTGCTGTGGATATTTCCAAAACTATATTTAGTATAATATATAAATTCCTCGGGAATAACACCCGTAGAGCACAGTCTATTAAGGTCTTTTTTTTTTTTGCTTCGGTAATCCACAAGACTGTTATCATACAAAAATGATAAAGATGACTTAGTCATTTTAAACTGTACAGATCATGCTTCTGAGGACTTGGTCATTTTTAATGGTTTGTTAAAACACTATTTCTAATTTACATCTTGACTTGGGCAATTTTGAGTTGACAGTCATAAATGACTTGGGCATATTAGCTCATTTTCACCAATTTTTGACTTGGTCACTTTTGGCAGTACACCCACGATATGTATATATTATCAGCAATTATAATTTTTTCCACTGAGTAATTCTGCCTATTTTTTGCATGACCCAATTATTTGGATAATTAAGATCCACGGACCTTAACGGACCTCTTTACCAACCCATATTAATTTAATTAAACAAGCGACATCGCAAACATAAATAATAAACAACAGACAAACGGCTACCGCTCAGATGATCGCCATTAGAGATACCCAGACGGACACTAGATAGTGACCGCGGACACTCAAAGCCGGCCTAAACAAGAGGGTCGGAATTAATTGATTGGGATATAATGAGAGCGGATGGCCATTAATTAGCGAACAACGAGCCATTATCGGCTAATTGTCTAGGGCCGGGTCCATTATCGGCGGCCTCCCATTCAGGTCCAGATGTTTGCCCTCCCATTGTGTCCTCTCCCAATCATCTACTGCCTACAGGTGGTCGTCGCCTCTGTGTATACTGTATATCTGTGACGAGTGAATGAACGAGTGGTTTCATTCATCATTCGGTAGGATATTAGATACAATAATAGTAAGTATAGTGTGTGGTAGCTCCATTAAGGAAGACTTTTTGCTTTCACTTACCGTGAAATACAGTACCAGTCAAAAGTTTAGACTCACTTTTATTTAATTCACAATCTTCAAGTTTAATAAAATAATTCAAACTCAAGAGATAACATTTCAAACTTTATATGATTAATTTAAATAATTTATTTTTGAAGAGAAAAGATTTGGCCTCGCCGGGAATCGAACCCGGGTATTCCGCGTGACATGCGCGGTATGCTATCCAATACCCCACGGAGTCGCTTCCAAACGGTGCCAAATCCTTCCTCTTCACTGACACCTCTCCCACGATATCTCAAGTTTTGCGAGTATTTACGGGAGGTGGACAATTCTTGTCCAATTTTGGGCATCTCTTGACGTTCGTCAATTTTTAAATTATTTTATATTATCTTAACCATTATTGTGGGTAACCACCTATTTTTTAAATTATTTTAAATAATTTATTTTTGAAGAGAAAAGATTTGGCCCCGCCGGGAATCGAACCCGGGTCTTCCGCTTTACATGCGCAGTATGCTAACCATTGCACCACGGAACTCGCTTCCAAACGGTGCCAAATCCTTCCCCTTCACTGACATTCGATTCGGGTTCGCTTCACGGCGGGATCAAATGTTTTCTCTTCAAAAATAAATTATTTAAAATAATTTAAAAAATAGGTGGTTGCTCACAATAATGGTAATTTTCATTAAACATGGCGAATTTGATAAAAGTCGCTAAAGCCCTTTTTTGAGATCACCGAAAAAAGGTAAAAATTGGAAATAAATTATGAAATAAAGTGCCCCCTCCGTTTGACCAATTTTGATGAAATTTTTACAGTCATATCTCGGGCATATACATACATCAAATACCAAGTTTGATCAAAATCTTTAAAGCCTTTTTTGAGTAAATAAATAAAACACGTGAAAATCATACAAAATTTATTAAGTAAAGTCCCCCCTCCGGTTGATAAATTTTGATTAAATTTTTAGAGTCATATCTCGGGCATATAAATAGATCAAATACTCAGTTTAGTCAAAATCGTTAGAGCCGTTTTTTAGAAAATCGAAAAAAACTTAAAAAGTTATTAAATAAAGTACCCCCTCCCTTGGAGCAATTTTGATTAAATTTTTGCTGTCACATTGCGGGCATATACATACACTAAATACCCAATTTCAGGTTCGCACGGTTTATAGCTTTTGAGCTAGTCTGTTCACACACACACACACACACACACACACACACACAGAGACCATTTCGCGGGACTTGGTTATTTGGACTCAGGGGACCCCAAAACGTGCATATCCGTTGAAAACGGAAAGTCGACATTTTTTACGATCGCAAATACTTCCACTTACTATATATTTCATATATAGGTATGTGAAAGTTGAAATATAAATATTTAAAAAAATTAATTTTTTTAGTAACTAGATATGTATTGTTGAAGCTTCACAACACATACAACATATTTCCATTAAAATTCCTTACTTCGTTCTACAATTTTACTGTATAATGTTACGTTTTCAGGGTCTACGTTTTCGCGAATAAGTTGCGTCGAGTTGCCCGTAGGTAACGTCCGAAACGGTACCCAGTGCGAAGGGTTAAATTTATCAAATTAAAAAATAATTGACAAGTTGTCTCGGATAAGCTAGTAAGATTAGAAAAACAATTTTTATAAGGGGAGCATTAAACAAACGATTTCGAATGGCTGAAATTAAGTTTATTCATGAAAAGCATGTTGCGGTGTTGAAAGTACCCCATACGTTTGACCTATTTCGATGAAATTTGAACTGTCACATCACGTGCTTAAATGCTTCTAAACACGTTAGGTGCGGCATCGGTCCCGAAAGTCCGAAACCTTCAAACACTCAATTTAGTCGATATTTTTAATGAGATTATTGAATTTTAGTGCAGAAAATGGTGCTAATAGCTGAAATTCTGCTGTTTTTGAGAATCGGACTCCGAGGTCCGCCATACTTCGATAAAGTATGGCGTAAATCCTGTATCGGCCTGTCCTGCGCCTATTATGTCTAGTTCCAATCCTTACCAAGAGCTAATGCCCTTGAGGCGCTCATTTAATTAATTTTTTAGTAAAATGAATTAAATGGGACCCCGACGCCCGATATCGTCTGTGGGTCATCCCAGCAGTCGGACCCCGGGGACCGATACCGTTCAATTCAAGTTACACCTAAAATAAACCGCCGCACTTAACGTGTTAATATGTGCTTCATACCCAACCCGAAAAAGAAGATTCTATTTGCTTAGCGATAATGAAACCGAATACGATTAATCGAATCGAATTATAAATTGATACATAATCGAGAGGAGGGTGAGCTGTGTGGGGATAAAAAGTTGGGGTCCGAGGGGAAGTTGTTTGGGAAGGGCCGCTAACTTTAGCGATATCTGCCGGAACTTGGGGCAACTTTTCTAATAACGCCTCCCCCCTCCCGACACCAGACCGGAACTTGGCTTTAACTTGCACTTGTTTAGATTTAGATGAGCAGCCCCCTTCCGCTAGCCCTGAATTTTACCGCCCTCTGTATTACCGTCAGTAGCGATAGGTTCGATGCTTCTCAGTAGTCGGCTTGATCAATCGGTTGACCTGTTATAAAAAGCAAAACCTGTTCAAAATCTTTACCACGGAGGAAAAAAAAATTGGCTATTTCGGATCGTGTTATCTGCATCATAGGTATTTAAATTTGAATAAAACTACAGTAAGGATATGCTTAAGCTAAGAAAGCAGAGCTGATAGAAAAAATCTTATTGCATTATTAGAATCATTGCCCCAATCATAGTTAAAATCTGCTATAAGAATCTAGGCAACAATAAAAAAAATTGTTTTCTGTATATGGGTCATTCTCCCATTTCATTCAAATTTCATTGTCCTAATTTCAATGCGAAAAAATTACATTTTCCAATGATTTTTTTCCACAAATTGTTAGAAGGTGGCTGCTAATGGTGTTAACAAAAAATGCCTTCATAGAAACATATATATATTATTTCTCAAGGCCTTTTTTTTGTCGGTACGCCATAACTTCCTTAATAACTTATCAAATTTCATGAATAAGGCATCATTTTAAAGCTTTCCTTAACCGCTATACCGGGAAAATATACAAATCACTCATTCCCCCTTCGATTGCGAGTTATAAGCGCAAAACCACGCATCAAACAAAACAAATACGTGTCAACTAATTAAGTCTTTGTAATCACTATATTATTTAAAAGTGCTCAAAACAAACCTGAAAATCAATTTCCCTTAAATATTTAAATAAGTTTAGACTTCAGGTTTTACTAAACTCAACACAAAGTCTATCTTCCTCATGCCACACGAGTGAGGGAGATAGGTTTTTGAGGTTATATTAAAGTAGACCATTCCATGTCAGCCTCTTATGAACAACATTTATGGGTTATTGAAATCCCTTGTAAACCTACAAATTAACCCTAATATAACGTGAATCAAACTCACCTTATAGGAAATATCAGTGGGTGAGGGAGATAGAAAATGAAACGACACTCGCTGTTTTAACAGATAAAAACACCCTCACGAGGGAACGAGAGCAGAACCGGGAAAAAGTTTATCCTTGTTGAGACGGGAATCTGTTACAATGTTGCCAGCAATGAATTATAATGAAATAACGGTTTCCAAGTTTTGAGGCCCGATTTCAAAACAATGTGAGGGAGATAGGTTGCATCTATGGGACAGGTAGATTATGGATCATAACTTTTTTTCTATAATACGAAAATAGCAATATACCGTAAAACCAAATAAATAAGACCTTCTAACAACTATGAAAAAAAACTAGGTCATAAATAAAAGAATATATATCTTTTTTCCGCTATCAAAGTCAGCAACTTGAGCTTTGGGACAGGTGAGGGAGATAGATATTGACAATTTAAGTTTAAATTTAGGCCTATAAACAAAATGTTACTGAGATAAAAATTCTTGAACAACAAACTGAGGTCTTCTGTTAACCAGTGGATGCAATTGAATTATTAGCAATTTCACACAAATTATATAATCTCATTGGGACATAAATTTGTATGTATTGGGAGAATGACCCATATAAGGTGTGATATCCATAGATTTACATCTCTACTTCCGCTCGCCTCAATTGAGTTGGCAGCCATACTAAACGGCTCCAGGCTTTCCTACAGGTTTACAAGACGATGAAAGTTTAAATAAAAGATAATAGAGTAAGTTTTTTTAAGCAATCCTATGAAAGTTAAAAATTAAAGTTGACACAAGGCCGAATTTTTATTTTTTGATTTTTGGACAGATTTTTAGGTAAGATACTCTAAAATATTCACTGGCTGTGTAAAATATTAAGAATGAAAAATGACAGGCTTGTCGGGTTTTGTTATAATAGGTTATTAGTAGTGGAGAGCGGGATTGGTTGGCTTAGGAGGCAGGTTGGCTATTAGCTTATGGTTTCCGTCACACATGTTGTGGAGGCCTCACCATGTGACCCGCTCTAACTCGGGAGTCTTGTCCTGAGTTTTCAATCCGATGCTAACAGTGTAGAGAAGAGTGTGCTTCATTGATTGATTTTACAACATGTAAGTAAATTTTTATATGTTCAGTAAATTTGGTTTGAAGGAATGGTAAGACATATGACTCCGATTCTGTTCACATAGCCCCTAACTCCTTTGAAAAACCTAACCTTTCAACTAACCAGTTTCTTGTTTGATTTTTCTCCCCTGTCCTGGCAGTCATCTTTCATATGATCTCTCCTGTGGGGTTAGTTGGTTCTCTTCACCTTTCTTTTTAGCGTAGTAGCAATTCACAAAAGCAAGGTAAACATAATCAAAGGCGAAACTACCAATTGTCTTTAGTTCCAGCGAGGAAGATGAGAGCAATTTTTCCTATGCAAAAAGTGACGACAGTCTAAACTTTCATCTTCTTCTATTGTCATTCTGTTTTCCCTTAAAAGCTGGTTAATACCGATTCAAAATTATTATACCATTATAGTGCAGCTTTCAATAACAATAATATGTGTCAGACAGTACTTGAATGAGACGCCTAAACAACCCAACCTTCTAGGTCAACCTGCCCCACATAGGGGGATAATTGGCATACTCTGGATTGACGAATTCTTCAATTTTTTATAATCTGAGTATTAAGTATTATGTGGTGAAAAAAATACTTGAAGTACTGTAATACTTGGCGTTTTTTAGTAGTGGTATCAGCCCTATTGGGATATACATCTATTACATCTAGTCAAATAATTTTAGGAAATTATTTATAATCTATACAAAAATAAATGAATAATTAACTTAATATGTGGTATATGAATAGTATAAATATTTCGTTACTGTATTAAGATAAATATTTTGATATACATATTTTGCAAATGTTTACCTAGAAGGTGTTATGTATTATACTGTTCGATCAAAAAAATTCTGTATTTATATGCTGACAGGTGGTATTGATATAGACTATTCCAATCTTTTCCATTTAAAATTTCTATTAATTCGTTTAAATTAATCAAAGTTTTTTTTGAAAAATTTATACCTGTATTCATTTAAAATTGGACAAACAGCCACATAGTGATATAAATCTTCAATTACATTCAAATTGCAGAGTGTACACATTCTTTGATCTTCACTTCTCATAACACTGTTGTTAAATGGACACTAATTGCCCTCGCAATTTGAATATTATCTTGATAAATTTCATTTTATTTAAATCTGTTATATAATGGCTGTCACCTAAATCACTGTTTAATTCTTTATAGAGTCCGTGAAAATTAGACGCCCTAGCTTTCGCTATCATATCACCCTTAAAATGAGTTTTTAATTCATCTATAATGTTTGCTACTGTTAGGTTATTGTCATATTCTAATAAAATATTTTTTCTATTAAAGAGCTGGGAGTTTTATATTAACAGTAACGACTCAACAATCAAAAAAAGTGAAAACTGTTGCCAACCAACCCCGCTCTCCCCTACTGAACCAGTCACCGGCAAGCAAGCCACAATATAATTGGGTTACCCAGGTTAAAAGTATGTTTTCTCCAGACTTTATAAACCTAATCAAAATAATTTCCTACCACGAATCACAATTTAAAAATATGGACCTCGAAAATATATCGCTGTCAGCCTGCTGCCCTGTGTACAATAACCTAACTCATATATCCGGATCCCCCAGAACCATCTAACCGCCAACATCCCTTTCCCATTACAACAAACCATAACCCACATTAGAACTGTCAGTAAATATTCCATGAAGTTCATTATAAACAATATTACCCATAAAATAGACCCAAACACTCAATGTTTATTATGTAACACACACGACAATGAAGACATACCACTTTCTAATCAACTGCCCAATATACATCGATATTAGAGCTCAATATTATCCAGAAATAGCAACATCCAATAGTAAAATAGAATTCCTTTACAATAGTAAATATGACCTGATAAAACTACCTATACCAACTGCTGAACAACATACTTAACACGCTAGGTGCGGCATCTGTCCCCCGGGGCCTTACATTCCCTTCTTAACAGCCGATTTTCAAATGAAAATGTCCGAAAGTCCGAACACTTCAAATACTCAATTTATTCGACTTTTAATGAGATTATAATATTTTAGTGCAGAAAATGTTGCTAAAAGTAGAAATTCTGTTGTTTTTTAGAATCTGACTCCGAAGTCCGTCATACTTCAATAAAGTATGGCGTAAATCCTGTATCGATTACCAGTTAGCAAGAGATAATGCCCTTTAGACGCTCATTTAATTCATTTTTTAGTAAAAAAATAACGCTTTCGTCAAAGTATTCCAATCGTACTCAATTTAGTCGACTTTTAATGAGATTATTGCATTTTAGTGCAAAAAATTTTGCAAACAGCTGAAATTCTGTTGTTTTTTAGAATCGGACTCCGAGGTCCGATTTCCGATAAAGAATGGCGTAAATCCTGTATCGGCCTCTCCTGTGGCTATCATGTCTAGTTCCAATCCTTACCAAGAGATAATGCCCTTGAGGCGCTCATTTAATTCATTTTTTAGTAAAAAAATAACGCTTTCGTCAAAGTATTCCAATCGTACTCAATTTAGTCGACTTTTAATGAGATTATTGCATTTTAGTGCAAAAAATGTTGCTAACAGCTGAAATTCTGTAGTTTTTAGAAACGGACTCCGAGATCCGATTTTCGATGAAGAATGGTGTAAATCCTGTATCGGCCTCTCATGTGCCTATTATGTCTAGTTCCAATCCTTACCAAGAGATAGTGCCCTTGAGACGCTCATTTAATTCCCTTTTGATCAAAAGATACCGCTTTCGTCAAAGTATTCCCATCGGACCCCGACGTCCGATATCGTCTGTGTATTCAGGATACCCCTAAAATACGCCGCTAGGGGCTAAAATACCGCTCCGCTTTCCTACACCAATAGACAACTAACTGATAGGCTTAATGATTATAAATACCTTGCATCCGTATGGTATGGTATAAACTTCCAGACCGTTTGTTGGAACAAAACAAGCGGTTGGAACGAACTGTTTGGGACTAGACCTTTCCGTGGCCTAGTCCTCGAAGCATTGGCGGATTCAGGGGGAGTTCTGTGGGGGCTGCAGCCCCTCCCTTTGGAAAATTTTCCGTCATTTAAAAATAGAATTTGGCTTTCCTTATTGTAAGGAAGCAAGTTAGAGAACAAATAATGTGCAGACACAAGTAGAATTTTTGTTGTGGGGAAGGAACATAAAGGTAAAAAAGCTTATTAGCAGTTCCAAATGAAGGGTTGTGGGACTGCAGCCCCTCCCCTTTAGGACTGCAGCCCCCCCTTTACGATCGGCTGGATCCGCCCACATTTTTCTGGAACATTCCAGACCTGACCATTTACGTTTATATATAAGGAGCCAATGAATGAACGAGTTAGTCTGAGTCGAAGCCTTTGTAGCTCTAGACATATGATTGTATGTTATAACGTTATCATTTCTCTCAAATATTTAAGTAGTAATATTAATTTAATCATTATTGTGGATAACCACCTTGTTTTTAAATAATTTATTTTTGAAGAGAAAAGATTTGGCTCCACCGGGAATCGAACCCGGGTCTTCCGCGGAAGCGGGCTTCGTGGTGCAATGGTTAGCATACTTAATAATAATAACTTAATTAATTTAATATAGATATAGTCATTTGAACGATAATTAAAATGTTACGATTTAATAATAAGATAATGAAGAGAATCTGTAGGAGCAACAGGGACAATAAAGGAACAAAATATCTCGATGCCAGCAGCTCGCCGATGGACTGCGACAATAACAGAACCCACTGTTATTGTCTCCTGTCTCCCTTTTATTGTACAATAACCTCTCTCTCTCTCTCCTCTCTGTTTTATTGTACAATAACATTCCCCCCCCCCCTGCCCCGGCCATTTTATTGTACAATAACCGCTCTACTGCCTCATATTGCAAAGCCTTCCCAATTTATACTGCTTCGCAGGCGGCAGTATCCGTATCGATGTTTCCGCTATCGATAGTTTCGGACATAAAACTACCGCTAATATATCCATAGACTGAGATGACTGAGACACCTGTGGTGTTGTGGTTAGCATGGCAACCTACTAATGCTAAAGGTCGCGGGTTCGATTCCAGCGGTGGCCCTAGGATTTTTTAATGGTAGTAAAAACTACTTAGCTATGCCGTCCCTTGGATAGAACGTTAAATGGAGGTCCCGAGCCTGTACGAAGTCAGGTAATCGTTAAAGATCCCTATCCTAATTATACCTGGATAGGCAAAATTTAGGACTCCCACTGTAGCATCGTCCGATTAGCCTTAGTAGCATAAAAATGGACGTTAAACAAACAAACAAAACCGACTTTGTTATACAAAAATTCACTTTAAGAGGTATTTTTATAAATTTAGTAAAAACAGGGGGGGTGCGTTGGGGTGAGTTTTTTTTGCGGTATGGCAAGAAGAAGGATTGAACTTAATGCAAAAATATCTGCCCGACAAAGCCCGACAATACAACATAATCTATTTGTCATGTAATCATAAGAACTACAAGTTAACCTTTATGATATTAAAACTAGCTAAAAATTAATTATGACAGAGAAATACACACCTTTCGAAACTGTGAGGAGAAATTTCAGAACACTTGCTAAATGGATTCCACAGAAATCACAACATCTTTAAGCATCTTACAACTCAGAAAAAAGCAACTCCTACACGATTCATGGATTTAGACTAGTTTCCTCGGGAAGGAAGTGGATAAAAATGAACGAGATAAATACTGGGTGTCCCAGACCTAGTGTAAAAAAATCTGGTGCGTGCGCGCAACACACAACTTTCACTTACCAACTTACTTAGATTAGAAATTAATGCGTTTTGTTAATTGCCACTTCTCAAATGAACAGAACGGCTTTAATTATGAACAATGGTCTGTCATTAAAGGAGTATTCTGCATGCGTGGGCTTAACGAGTTTTATGATTTGACTGAATATTTTTATTTTTTTTCTCCTCTATATGTTTACTTGGTTTTTACCACATCTCATATTTAGCCATTTCTTATTTTTAGGCGTAACGAAAGACAGTTAATTTCTCCAAATATACACAAAAACAAAGGTACTTTATAGGAAACAAAACAAACAAACAAACAAAAAAGGCCCCTACCCCATTTAAGCCCCTTCAGAACATTTTAATAATGATAAAGCTTGCCTGATATTAAAGAACACCTAATTTTCATTAAACATGACGAATTTGATGAAAATCGTTAAAGCCGTTTTTGAGATAATCGAAAAAAAGGTAAATTGGAAAAAAGTTATGAAATAAAGTGCCCCCTCTGTTTGACCAATTTTGATGAAATGTTGGCTATCACATCTTTGGCATATAGATATATCAAATACCCAGTTTGAACAAAATCGTTTGAGCCGTTTTTGAGAAAATAAAAAAAAAAACACGTGAAAATGATACAAAATTTATTAAGTAAAGTCCCCCCTCCGGTTGATCAATTTTGATGTAATGTTGGCTATCGCATCTTTGGCATATACATACCCAATACATCAAATACCCAGTTTGATCAAAATCGTTAAAACCGTTTTTGAGTAAATAAAAAAAAAAACGTGAAAATGATACAAAATTTATTAAATCAAGTCCCCCCTCCGGTTGATCAATTTTGATGAAATTTTGACAGTCATATCACGGACATATAAATAGATCAAATACTCAGTATAATCAAAATCGTTAGAGCCGTTTTTGAGAAAATCGAAAAAAACTTAAAAAGTTATTAAATAAAGTACCCCTTTCCTTTGAGCAATTTTGATGAAATTTTTGCTGTCACATCGCGGGCATATACATACTCTAAATACCCAATTTCAGGTTCGCACGGTTTATAGTTTTTTAGCTAGTCTGTTCACAGACACTCACACACACACACACACAGACCATTTCGCGGGACTTGGTCATTTCGACTCAGGGGACCCCAAAACGTGTATTTCCGTTGAAAACCGGAAGTCGAAATTTTTCACGATCGCAATGCTTCCACTTACTATATATTTCATATATAGGTAAGTGAAAGTAAAAAATACTAATACTACTGTAATACTGTATATTTACGGTAAGATGGCATGCTAAACGGGGTAGAATGGCGCAGAAACGATTTTCCTGTCTCAATCCGTTGAGGAGGATATTGATATTGTAACGTTAAACTTTTTCTATGGAAAGGAGTGTGAATAAGGGGATAGCCTCAGTCTATTATTGTTAATTGCCTTTATGGATGAAATCCACAAAATATGTAGGAGAAGAACCGCTTGGACTGCAGTTGGTATGTGGAACATGAGTACAGTACAAGTACAGGCATTTCTATATGCAGGTGATATTGTGCTCGTGGCAGGCTCAAAGGAAAAACTGCAACAGGCCATTATAGAATGGAATGAAGAACTCGCTCGCAAGGGAATGAGCATTAATATCCGCGAAAGCAAAATTGTGACCCTTGTCGAAGATGAAGTGGATGTGGGATATATTAGAATAATATGCAATGAAGAAGTGCTGGAGAGTGTGGACGCCTATGCCTACCTTCGAAGGATTATTCATGATTCTGGTAAAATATATCAAGAAGTGTCCAACAGGATAAGTAAAGCAAATAATATTTATTATTATTACAAATATATATTATTATACATATGCATCACTATTGTGGGAAAGCGGGAAGTAGGTAAAGACATCAAACTCCACATCTTTAAGAAAATATACCTTCCCACACTACTATATGACAGAGAAAGCTGGGTAACCCAATATAAGCACGTGAGCAGGATTACGGCTGCGGAGATGAGATTTCTGCGAAGAATATCCGGTAACACTAGGAGGGACTGGATAAGAAATGGAAGGATAAGAGAAGAGCTTCAGGTCGAATCTGTGAAATCGGTGATGGAAAAACGGCAGCTCCGATGGTTTGGGCAGTCTGTGGAATGGGAGAAGACAGAGTGCCAAGAAAATGTACGGAGCCGAGGCCGACATGTAAAAGACCACGAGGCAGGGCTAGAAGGGGCTATGTGGAGCATATCCAACGGCTGGGTCTAGGAAGAGGGAAAACGCTAGCCGAGATGAAGATGCTAGCTAGGAACCGGGATGTATGGTCCAAGTGGCTAGAGGCTCCTCCACGCTGAAAGGCACTTAAGGAGGGTGAGAAAGAAGAAGAAGAACGTTAAAAAAAAAAACAAAAAAAAACAAATGGTTTTGCACTACCACTAGTATACAACTAGTAGTTGGAACAAACTGTCATAGCACGTGTTTGTGACTACGAACTTCTATTACCATCTAAACCGTTCCACGAGATTCTAGACTCTTCTTCTTTTTAGGACTATATATAAGAAACAATGGAACTGGAAAGTTAATCTTAGTCTTGTTCTGAAGCGCAAGTGATACGATTATCTCTGTGTTACAAAGTGATGGTTTTTGTAACCTTCTTAATTGTTTGTTTCAATATTTGTGTTCTCATAATTTGAGTGGCATCGATTATTTTTTTTCGTTATATTAAAAATTATTAACACATACGTATTACAATTGTTATACATATAGTATAAGTCGTGGGTTTACATTATTTTTTCTTGACTGTGGGTATTAAATGTTATTATATGGTTCTTGAGTTTCAGCAAATAATAAACGACTCTAAAATGGCGAAGTTTCGAAACTATGTTGCTCTCATAATCATGCCAATGTTGTTGATGGATATTGTTATAAAAACAGCATTGATGCATATATACTAATTAACTATATTACTTTAATGTACAACGGCAAGTTAGTTTTTATGCATCTGTTTGGTTTATGTAGCAATATCCATCAGTAACATTGGCATGATTATGAGAACAACGTATCGAAACGTCGTCATAATATTGTTGTTTATTATTGACAGAACTTCAAGAACCCTATATAAATATATATACAGTTATCAAAAAAAGTCTATGTACACCATGCCAAATATCCAATTTTAGCCAAGGAAAAATAACAGACTATTCTTTTAATTTTTTCTTTATAAATTAACCCTTAAAACTTGATCGTTTTTAAACATTTTCAATTTCATAAACAACGTTTTAAAATTTATAAAAATTATTTATACAAAATAAAAAAAAGTCTGTGTACACTAATTATTTCAAAAAATAATTTTTTTTTGGTAAACATATTGTTATTGTGGTGTTACTATTAGCAGGTAATCTTGTTGCAGCGCAGTGGTGCACTCATTGTAGGATTCACAGATCGCAAAATTGCAGGCCTGTGATTTCTCAAAATTTATTTGGGCCTCCCAGATCTAGGTTTATTTTGAAGATAACTGGTTTCTTGGTAATGCTTAATTATTCTTTTATCTGTAGAGTGATGTTTCTTAATTATTTCTGCGATTTTTCTCAAAGTTTTTCTCTCATTTCTTAAATTAATAATCAATTGTTTCAAATTTCCATTTTTAGCAAAGTAACAGAAAAACTCGCAAATCACGGCCACTATAAAGAATTATCTGACTAAAATAAAGCTTTTTGTTTATACTGAAAACGTTTGTTTATTATTGTACAGTATTTGAAGGAGTTTATAATAAATGTACACAGACTTATTTTGCAATGGTTCAGGAGTTCTATTAGCAATTATCTTTACCTGATGTTTAATGTTATATTTATTTTTCTTTTGGTAGTGAATTTTAATTCTTTCAAAGTTACAGTATAAAAGAAAATAATATAAAAAATGTTTTCTTCATTTCCTTTGATGTCCTGGGCAAACAGATAATTTTAATGTGGTGTACATAGTGTACATACTTTTTTTACTAACTGTATATATATATATATATAATAGTTGTACGGTTGGAAGAGGAATGCATGTAGCCGAACGAGGGCATGTACGATCTATCACGGTGACTCGACGGCCCATTACCGCAATACAAATCGCTCCGAGCGAACTCCACCCTCGCAGTGTTAGGCCCACTTTGTGGTTTATGAAAAATGTATCAGTCGCTGTGAGATGTGATATTACTGAGGATCTCTTTTATGGTAGTTTTATAACTCCTTCTTGAATTATGGATAGTGAAAGGTCTAAGGGCTAAGTATGTTTCGGTACCACTTAAGAATCGATTATATACTCGATTAATTAATGTCACACACAAACCTTCTATTAATTTTTTCAATTAACTAGAATTTATTGAAAAACCTCAAAATAATATGCATGGCCATAAATAGTTGATGTATTTATTAGAAAAACATTCGTTTATAATTAATGATCTTATTTTTAAAGCTTCAAGAATGAAGTACCGACATCAAATTTAATTTATTTAAACAATCGACAGAGAGCAATATTTTAATCCTTGCCTATTATGTCAGTCATTGGGTCAATGTCGTTAAGGTACGGCTGTAGGTAATGAGACCTAATGTTAGCATATAGATGGCAATTTATATAAATAAAGATGAAAATCATGCAATGTCCATATTAAAATTGCATAACTTCAGCCGATCTTCAGCTGATATTCTTTATTGTTATAAAAATCGTAATGATCTCGCTTTACAATGTTTTTTTATGAAATCGACCGTTTCATTAGAATAAAAAACATTTTATAAAAAAATATTAAACCGACTTCGAAACCTAGGAACCAGTAAAAATAAATTCACTGAAAAGTATGAAATAATTACCTTCTGATTTTTATGAATACACAGCAAAATTGAAAATGGTATAAAAAGTGGAAAAGTGCAATAATACGAATAATTTTATTTTGATTTGTACAAATACACACTAATTGTTAATAAAAATTATTAAATTTAAATATTTAAATACTATGTTCAATACAACACAATCTTTTCGGAGGCGGCGCAAAATAGAAATAACATGTTACTGATACAATTCCATTTTGGTAGGCATTGAAATCAATAGCTGGGAAGAGAAGATCCATTTAGAAGATTTTCATAATGTCTAGTTTAAAAATTTTTAAATTTTGCGCCGCCTCCGAAAAGATCGTGTTGTATTAAACATAGTATTTAATATTTAAATTTAATAATTTTTATTAGCAATTAGTGTGTATTTGTACAAATCAAAATAAAATTATTCGTATTATTGCACTTTTCCACTTTTTATACCATTTTCAATTTTGCTGTGTATTCATAAAAATCAGAAGGTAATTATTTCATACTTTTCAGTGAATTTATTTTTACTGGTTCCTAGGTTTCGAAGTCGGTTTAATATTTTTTTATAAAATGTTTTTTATTTCACAATTTTTAGTTGGAGAAGATAACAAATGTAGAAAACCGTACGTTGGTATAAAAATTTCGTGGGTAATTAGTCGTTGATAAAATAAACGTTGGTTTAAAAATTTCGAAATCTGTTTACGCTCTACCACGTTTGTCTTTCCCAGGTCTTTTTATTATACAATAATTGTATAAAATTATTATGAAATACACTTTACCTTTTCAATTTTATGAGTACACACAGAAAAGTGCGGGAAAGCGGTGCGTGTATTATACAACTT
Source organism: Aelia acuminata (assembly GCA_911387785.2). Classification (NCBI taxonomy): domain Eukaryota; kingdom Metazoa; phylum Arthropoda; class Insecta; order Hemiptera; family Pentatomidae; genus Aelia; species Aelia acuminata. The sequence goes on from OU426978.1 coordinate 1,759,869, forward strand.
TCAACACACTACGTTTAATGATTATAAATGGATTTTTTTTTTTTTTTTTTTTTTTTTTTAAAGATCAATGTTCAATTGGGAAAGGAACACATAAAATGTTTTTCCACAATGACAATATTTTGCCTTTGCTAAATGTCGTCAGTACTTGTCATTTACGTAGAGAATCAGTGTTCCGAGATGTGTTCAGTTAAATATACATAAGTACATAAATCCGGCCATTCCAAGATGAAGTAGATAAATCACTGAACAATTAAGATTTTGGCCGGTTTTAGACAAGATATCGTTAATGGAGAATCAATGAGGATGCTAATATGACCTATAGTAAATTTGAAAGTAATTTTTAAATTTTGATTGCTTGAATATCCTTCTGAAAACTATGGCGATATTATACACGACTTCATTGGATTACATCATTGGATAGAAATCCCTGCAAAAAAAGGGGCAACCATAAAATTATCGATATCAAAAAGACTGCCCCGCTAGGATAGAAGCAACAGGGTTTGGGACTCACATATGGTTAATTTATTATTACGAAGGATATTATTATTCTAGATTGAGTCAAAAGATTGAGTCAATTATGTTCGTAATTCTTTTCAATGAATTATTGACTAAATTTATTACCAAATTACTATGAATTATATCCTTCGTAAAACATTATTCAGAAAATAAATTGCTAAACAATGTTGCTTCAATTCTAGTGGCGTAGCATTTATCATCATTTTTAACAATGATTTCCATGACTGCCAAATTTTTGCTGACGGGACTTTCATACAATGAGGTTGTTTTCGGGTAGTCATCAAGTTTTATTTTGCAGTTTTTATTGATGGATAAACACCAGCAAAAGCCTCGATAGTTGTAGAAACAAATTTAAAAACAGATACTAGTAATCCGGATGACATAAAAGAAGTGTCACCCATAAAGGATCGGCACAAGACCTCCGGCAAGATATTCAACAGTAACCGAGTGTATCCGGAAGAAGACAGAGGTATCTGAATCCTTTATTAAGTCAACTGAAAATGAGCTTTTCCAGGAATTATTATTCTTTTTTAATATCCATAGTCAATAAAAGATAGAAATCAAAATCTAATTTAAATCAATAATAGTTACGATTTTAAATTTAAACGATGCTTCGGGAACTTGAAGAAGTCTTAAATTCTGCTTTAAAACGATTACCAATACTCAGTCTTTCTTGGAATTCCACGAATTTCGTTGTCTTATGATTATGGTGTCCAACCGTTGATTAGATCTAAATTAAGAAGGTTTACTGTTATCGGTGAATATAAATCTATCTATTATTTATGCTAATATCGCTACAGAAAACGACAGCGATATTATATTCTGCTGATATTTATATCTTCATTTAAATCTAATGTTGAAAAATTAGTTAAGGTTATGTATAGGTATGTTCCAACAAGCACGTAAAACACATCGATAACTGACAGACTGCTCATGTTCTCCCCCCACTCTTTTGATTCTGAATTTGATTGGTTGGTTTTTCCATTTGATTCATCCAGCAGTAATACAATATTTGGATTTATTAGTTATCAATTAGTTTTAATAGCTTGTTGGAGCATACCTTATGTTATATATGCCATATGTTTTTCCAATAAGTAAACAATTTGAGCGATAATTAAATAATTATTTTCATGTTTTTTCCCGATAACTTCTTAAATAAATTAGGAACCCCAAAAAGGTTTAAATGGGACCACCTTGGGAAAATACTCTACAAGATGCAAAAGGTTTCGTTCCAATTGATCCACCCATCTCTGAGTAATCGGTGAACATACATAGAAAAAAAAAAAAAAAAAAGGCGCAAAAAAAAAAAAGTCACATACGTATCGAATTGAGTAACCTCCTCTTTCGTTCGAAGTCGGTTAAAAAATGAAATTCCCCTGGTGAAACCGTGATATACAGCTATAATCTTTGTAAACAAAGATGAAGTTCTGTTTGTTCTTCATAGAAATCCATACCGTTTGTCCTAAATTCTCCGAATTTTGCTCAGTGGTTCTTTGATACCAGGTGCAAACACCTGTCCATATTAAAATCGCATAACTTCAGCCAATCTCTGGGTATATTCTTTATTGTTATAAAAATCGTTTTGATCTCGCTTTACATTGATTTTTACGAAACGACCGTTTAAATCGATAAAAGTCTCACTTTATAGATTTTATAGTTTTAAAAAATGAACTTCCCCAGGTGAAATCGCTATATACAGCTAGTTAATTAATAAATGAAACCGATTTTCCTTTTCATGCATGTTACAGATACTACAGAGCTCGTCGGTTTTTATTGTGTAGGTGTTACTATTTGCTGTTATCTTGATTCTGTCATTACTTGATACCCTAAGTTGACCAATGGATCTTAGTTTATTTAACGATATTTTCAAATTTAAATAATTTTCATCTGAACCTTCTAATTTAGAAATATTATTAGAGAGATACGGATGGATAGTTTATCTACAAGTGAAGAGGTGAGATGAAAAACTCGTTCGTTCCACATTAACAATTTTTTCAGGAAACACAAAAACTTACCACGTCTTGTAGAGTGGCCAGAGAATTTTTTTTTTGCCTTCGATAGGTACAGATACCCTGTGGAAGTTACCATGGAAAGAAAATATTTCCTGATTTATAAGTAACAAAATATGAAATGAGAAAGTTTTGCAACAATATGTTTAAAGGAAATAATTTTGCTGCACACCACATTTGAACGAACGACTTTTAAGTCAGACAGCGTAAGTTGATCTTACAATAAGGATAATAATACGATGTGGAGAAAACAAAAGCGAAGTGTTTTTTAATCAGATATATTAATTTAGGTTCACAACCATTTTATTAAAAAAATTTGTATGATTTTACAAAATAATATCACCCACTGACTTAAAACATTTCTTTTTGTTGATGATTTTTTAAGAATATCAGCGTACTGATATAAAACATCTGAATAGCGACTTCATCACCCTGTGTTCGTTGTTTCCCTCGTCTGTGGCAGATATATTGAGAACTCGTGTGTAATACTTCAATGAATCATTGGCCCTCCACTCGTCACCAAAATGCTTTTTCAGCAGATTATCAACGTCTTTCAGCTTGTTTGAACCATTGGAAAATCAATTATCAATATAGCTAGGTAAGAAGTATAAAATGAAATAAAACACGCTAGTTTAAGGAGCTTTCGATCTTTTGTTCAGAAATAGTAACAGAAACTGCTGAGGTGAACGGCGGGGATGGGTGCACAGAGAGAAGTTATTATAGGAACCAAAGAGTTTTGCTTCACAACGAGTAATGAACCAGTTTTGAAATACAAAGGGCTATGGAACGAATCAGTTCTGCAACAAACCGCTGTTTTGTATAGCAAAAATCCATATGAAATAAGAAGTTTTGCTCCAATCTGATAAGATATGTTGAAAGAGCATTAAAATATCTTTTAGAATCCACTGCCACCTCAATTTTCAAGAGTTTTGCACCTCATCTCCTCAAGTCTATTCACGTCATTTTTTTTTCTTATCATAGATAGATCCATCTGTAGCTTCACCAACCCTGAACCTGAAAGTTATTTAAAATTCAATATGAACTTAGAGAAGTTAAGAACAGTTAGCCAATTGCGAATTTCAGGTTTAGAATTCTTGAAAATATTTTACAAGAATTCAAGACATGTCATTAGAACTGGCGAAGAATATAAGTTCTGTCGTGAAATTATAATTAATAGTTTAAAGCATGTAATATTGCACTGCCCATTTTCCGATAGTATAAGAAAACGGTACTTGGGAAAATATGTGGTTGAGGGTACTGAGGATTTATCAATCCAAAATATACTTACCGTGGATAGCGTGGGGAAACTGAATGATATTTTTTTTTATTTGCAATCAATATGCCAATGATAAACCAATATGATGCCAGTTTTTTATTTTTATTTTTCTTATTATTTGTGAAACCAGCATTATTTTCTTCTTTTTTTAAATTTATGATACCAGGTTTTAGTTTTGTTTATATACGAGTATGATACAATATTTTAAATTCGTTTATAATTTATATGTAAATACTTGTGTTGTTTATTAGTGAGTGGAATATTAAATTGTGATATAGACTTATATTTTTAACTTAATACTAACCATACTAATACGAAATGGGCCAGACTCAATGGCTACATATGTAACATTAAAGCCAATAAACCTTAAATAAAAAAACAAAAAAAAATATTCAAATTAACTAGATGAATTATTTTATACAATTGAAAATATCAATAAATGCTTAAAAAAAAAATGTATGTACCAGTTCTAGAAGAATTAGAATTGTTAAAGGCACACTTGAAAGCAAGCGATATATCGATGATTTAGGTGGTACAATTAACAGGGACAACACAAGCCACCTGCTAACTTGATATTAATCCAACGGTTCCCAATCTGCGGTCGGCTCCCAGCATTTTTTCTCAACGCCTTTCCCCCGCTCGGTAGAAATACAGACTGGTATTCGATGACCGGGGGTGGGTCCTATATATTTCTCCCTCGGCGGGGTCCTATCGTTTTGTGTCGAAATGTGGGGGGAGGAGGCATTTTTTGCTTCCTGTTCCCGCTCGTTACGGGATCCCTCCACCCCCCTCCGATCACTTCCGCAGGAAATATTGTCCAGCGATGCTAAGTTTCTGGTTCGGATATTGGAGGTCAGGGAAAGTGTGCAGATTGGACACATCGATTGTTCAAGGCAAAAAATATACCTTTCGATTTATAACTGTAATAATTTCTAAGTGATAAGCTACGTATAAATGGAGTAGAGAACCAGCGTATATTTCTCTAGTATGACTTCAGCTGTGTGACCGTGATAGCGAAGCACAAAACTATTCTTATTGTTAAACTATATGCTAGTTACTTTCACTTACCTACATATGAAATATATAGTAGGGGAAAGTATTGAAATCGTGGACATTTTCGACTTCCGGTTGTTAACGGAAATACACGTTTTGGGGTCCCCTGAGTTCAAATAACCAAATCCCGCGAAATGGTCTGTGTATGTGAACAAACTGGTTCAAATACTATAAACCGTACGAACCTGAAATTTGGTATGTGGTGTGTGTATATGCCCGCGATGCATCAGAAAAAAAAAATCATCAAAATTGGTCTAACGTTAACGTAGGTGGTAGGTACTTTATTTAATAAATCTTGTCTCATTTTTACGTGTTTTTTTTTCTTCAATTTTCTCAAAAACGGCTCAACGATTTAGACCAAACTGGGTATTTGATGTAGGGGGGGGGGGCACAATGAAACAGTCGGTGCACTGGGCAAACCAAAAGGTCTAGTGCAGCCAAATTCAGACAGCGAGCGGTAAGGGTGGCACCAAACGATGTCAGCATATTGTACCCTTTCGACTTGTTTCGTTTCAGACTCCACCTGCTTCTGTGTGGTTTTGTGTGGCAAGACTAAATCTTTTCGTCTAATGGGTTTTCGTCTCCAGGTATGGGTAATTATTTTATTTAATCTGCTCTTACAACTTTTTCATTATGCTTTTGTCTCTTAAGATTTTGCCTGACATTAGCTTTCCTACCTCTTCATGTTCATCGTAGGAAGTAGGAAGACATCAAAATGGCTTGCACGGGGTTCCTTGGAACAAGGGCGTTCGGGGCACAATGAATTGTTTCATGGAGTCCCACGAGTGTTTCATCGTGCCGCATGTGTTTTTCATTGTGCAATAAGCAGTCGGTTTTTCCATTTTCTTACAGATTGGTGCGAAATTGAGAGCGGAACACCAAAAAAGCTTAATTTATGACAGCTTTCTTCTAAAGCAAACTTTCCTCTTTCCTGAAGAATTTTCTGGCTACCCTACAACAGAAGAACGAAAAACCCACTGGAAGCCGAATAAAGTTTTTTTGTTAATTATGGTGTTGTTGTTTTTTTCAGTTTTTTCATTGTACCCCGGGCATGGGGCACATTGAAACAAAATTATTTTTTTGGAAAAAAGCTGCTACCGGTTAGACATGATGCATAAAATAATGTTTAACGCATTTACTACATAGATTAGATCCTAAGGTAACATGAAAAAAAATAAAAAAATAAAGTCTCAGGTGGGCTATGGGTAAAAAAAACTTTTGTGTTTCATTGTGCCCCACCACCCCCTATATATATGCCCGCGATGTGACAGCCAAACTTCCATTTCCCGTATTATTACTGATAAAAACAAAACCTTTTATTTAACAATAAAATAATTTATTTTACTGTAGAGAGTAAATACGTGATGCTCAAATCATTTAAAGCATTTAAGGTGTGAAAAAATATGGTATAAGATAATTTTTAATTAATTATATTTTAGTTTAGAAAGTTTAGTTCCATAAAACATTTCTGAAAGCAACATAAAGTGATTTTAGAGGAACAGAAATCGTTCTCGATTTCCAGAAAGGAATAAGAGAAAAACTTTACTTACTTACTCCTCGGCGCTACGATCCGCGTGGGACCTGGGCCTCCTCAACGATTTTTCGCCACTGCTCTCGTTCCACCGCAGCAGCCCTCCACTGCCTGATGCCAAGCCGTCTCATATCCGCCTCGATGTCCTCCAGCCATCTAAGTGGTGGCCTACCTCTCCGCCTTGCCCCTCCAGGTCGGCCGTACAAAACCTACAATGAAGAGCACACGAAGTCGCCCTCAGCGCGACCCCCAGCGGATCAGGATTGGTCCACACAATTTTATGGCGTGCAAAGAATTTAAATACCTCGGCTCCCTAGTGACAAAGGACAATAACATTGGAGCAGAGATAGGTGCCAAAATAGCTGCGGGAAACCGATGCTACTTTGCCCTCCAGCGAGTTCTCATGTTCCGAGGTTTATCAAGAAAAGCACGTGAAATGGTCTATATAACCATAATCCGCCCGGTCGTCACGTATGGAAGTGAAACATGGGTGATGACGGCCCATCACGAAAGAGTGCTAGGTGTGTGGGAGAGGAAAATATTAAGAAAGATCTATGGGCCAGTCTGTGAGGGAGGAGTGTGGAGATCCCGTTACAACAGGGAACTAAAGGAGTTATACGGTGATGCAGATCTCTTGACCTTCATCAAGGCAGGACGAATCAGATGGCTTGGACATGTAGAGAGGATGCCGGAAGTGCCGAGGAAAAACTTTACACCTTCACGATATATTTACAAAAAGCTACTGGAAGAAAAAACAAACAAGCAGCAAAAAAAAAAAAAATACTCGATTCTTGATGAAATTAGGTCCCTTAAAAAAAGAAATAACTTATAATGAATCGAAAAGTACTGAGAACTTTCAAGTTTTGCTATAAAGATACTCTATAACTTATGGAGATGCGGTAAACGCCGTACTTCCAGGACGGAGATGCGGGTTCGAGTCCCGCCCTGGGTGGTGCTTTTCTTTCGTAGGAGAAGTATCACCCAGTGCCATGGGTATTAATTAGTATGGGCCGTATAGGGCTTCAGTGGAAGCCTTAAAGTCACCAAAAAAAAAAAAAAAAAAAATCTGGTGCGTGCGCGCAACACACAACTTTCACTTACCAACTTACTTAGATAAGAAATGAATGCGTTTTGTTAATGCCACTTCTCAAAGTTACACATTTTCCACATCCATTTCTTATTTTTGTTTTCATTTGCTCTATAAACCCCTCAGAACATTTTAATAAACGCTTACCTGATATTAAATAACACTCAATTTTCATTAAACATGACGGATATGAAGAAAATCGTTTAAGCCGTTTTTGAGATAATCTAAAAATTAGAAAAAAAGTTATGAAATAAAGTGCCCGCTTCGGTTGATCAATATTGATGAAATGTTAGCTATCACATCTTTGGCATATACATACATAAATACCCAGTTTGATCAAATTCGTGAAAGCCGTTTTTGAGTAAATAAAAAAAACACGTGAAATTGATACAAAATTTATTAAGTAAAGTCCCCCCTCCGGTTGATCAATTTTGATGAAATGTTGGCTATCACATCTTTGTCATATACATACATCAAATATCCAGTTTGATCAAAATCGTGAAAGCGGTTTTTGAGTAAATAAAAAAAAAAAAACACGTGAAAATTATACAAAATTTATTAAGTAAAGTCCCCCCTCCGGTTGATCAATTTTGATGAAATGTTGGCTATCACATCTTTGTCATATACATACATCAAATATCCAGTTTGATCAAAATCGTGAAAGCGGTTTTTGAGTAAATAAAAAAAAAACACGTGAAAATGATACAAAATTTATTAAGTAAAGTCCCCCCTCCGGTTGATCAATTTTGATGAAATGTTGGCTATCACATCTTTGGCATATACATACATCAAATATCCAGTTTGATCAAAATCGTGAAAGCCGTTTTTGAGTAAATAAAAAAACACACCTGAAAATGATACAAAATTTATTAAGTAAAGTCCCCCCTCTGGTTGATCAATTTTGATGAAATTTTTACAGTCATATTTCGGGCATATAAATAGATCAAATACTCAGTTTAATCAAAATCGTTAGAGCCGTTTTTGAGAAAATCGAAAAAAAATGTAAAAAGTTATTAAATAAAGTACCCCCTCCCTTTGAGCAATTTTGATGAAATTTTTGCTGTCACATCGCGGGCATATACATACACTAAATAACCAATCTCAGGTTCGCACGGTTTATAGTTTTTGAGCTAGTCTGTTCACACACACACACACACACACAGACACACAGACACACACACACACACACAGACCATTTCGCGGGACTTGGTTAATTGGACTCAGGGGACCCCAAAACGTGTATTTCCGTTGAAAACCGGAAGTCGAAATTTTTCACGATCGCTATACTTCCACTTACTATATATTTCATATACAGGTAAGTGAAAGTAAAAAGAAATTATGGAGATATACCTACAAATATAAGCATATGAATATAAAAAAAATGTGTAAAGTTGAGGAATGGCGTTTACATATTATCGAAACACGTCGATTTCTAATCTAGGTAGGTATGTTCGAAAGAGAAAATTGTGTGTTGTGGGGTATGCGAACCAGATTTTTACTTTCACTTACCTATATATGAAATATATAGTAATGAATGTATTGCGATCGAGAAAAATTTCGACTTCCGGTTTTCAACAGAAATACACGTTTTGGGGTCCCCTCAGTCCAAATAACCAAGTCCCGCTAAATGGTCTGTGTGCGATGTGGGTGTGTGAACACACTAGCTCAAAAACTATAGGCCGTACAAAACTGAAATTGGGTATTTGGTGTATGTATATGCCCGCGATGTGACAGCAAAAATTTCATCATAATTGGTCAAACGGAGGGTGTACTTTATATAAAGAATTATGTCTAATTTTTACGTTTTCCTCGATTTTTTCAAAAACGGCTCTAACGATTTTGATTGAACTGAGTATTTGATCTATTTACATGCCCGAAATATGACTGTTAAAATTTCATCAAAATTGATCAACCGGAGGGGGGGGCTTTATTTAAAGAATTTTTTCTATTTCTTACGAGTTTTTTTTTACTCACTCAAAAACGGCTTTAATGATTTTGATCAAACTTGGTATTTGATGTATGTATATGACCGCGATGCGACAGCCGAAATTTCATCAAAAAAACGGAGGGGGCACTTTACTTAATAAATGTTGTTTCACTACAACGTGTTTTTTTTTTTTTTGTTTACTCAAGTGGTAAGTGAAAGTTTAGCGCACCGCACCAGATTTTTTTTTTAGTAGAAAACTCAAGAGACCCCAATCCCCAATCAAGAGACTACAATTCGTGTATGTGGATGGAAGAAGAAAGAGAGGACGACCAAGACTTAGATGGGTAGATGAAGTAGAAGCCGACGCACTAAAGCTCCTGAACACCCGAGCTCGGCAGACCCTGGCGCAAGACAGAGAAGAATGGAGGCGACGTCTTGACGCGGCGAAGACCCGTAGCGGGTTGTAGTGCCTCTGATGATGATGATAGTAGAAAACTATCCTAGTGTGACCAAACTCTAAAAGTGGGCTACTTATATAATGAGAATTTAAAATAACTAGTTTGTAAGAAACATTTCGCACGAAGTATTTGTATCAGGTTTTACATCTAGGTTTAACTAAATATAAATAAACTTTTTTTACTGCCTATTCAACCCCCACCCCCCCAACCACCGGGGCCTCAAAGAAAAATTATTTTTCTACAGCAATGTTTAATAGTTAAGTTGTTCTCTTTAAAACTGTTTCCTGTAATCTTCCTGGTATATATGAAACACATAAGAATATTGCATAGTCCCCGGAAATTAATCTTTCTGCATTCTGATTTTTACTACCCTTCCTTATGACACTTATAATTTAAATAGTTGAAGTATTAACGAAATAGGTTAAGTTTCAATAAAGTAGACAAATGAGTTTCTTGGTGTAAAAGAAGGCATAGTCTCTTTCTCTCATACATATAATACTTAATAAGTCATAAATAAAAATCATAAGCATCTATACCATTAAAGTGCTAACTTTATAAACCTTATTTTGTTTTTTCAAAAATAATTTATAAGGTGTTTTTCACGGTCATCTTTCCGATAATGGAGAGGAAGGTAGTCTTTTTAGTGGTAAGAACGATATGAAATAAGTTTCTATCCATGGAAAGGCAACAAAACAATAAGTAGCCTCATGTAGCTGTGGGGCCTAATTCATGCATTTTCTTAAAAACAATAATTTTTAGAAATTATAAAACCCTACTTGCTCCACCTCGATCAAATGAATCACTATAAATAGATTTTATTTATTTCATACAACAGAAGACCCCGCTTATCCGTCCGAGTCAAAACCGATTGCTGTTTAAGCTTGAGATCTGGTCACTGAAAACCGTATGTAAAAAAATAAAAACAAAAATATATTACAAAAATATATAACTTCTATATTGCGATAAAACCCAAATACCAAACACAACCTAATTTACAAAGGTTAGATAAATATTAATTAAAGAAGATAACATTTTTTGGTTAATATTATTTGACGATTTAGGAAACTTTAAACTTTTTTTATTATTTTTATGTCTTTCTGGAAATCAAGAAAGATTACTGTTCCTCTAAAATCACTTAATACTGCCTTTTGAAATTTATTATGGAACTAAAGTTTCTAAACTAAAAATAATTAATTAAATATTATCTTACACCATATTTTTTCACACCTTCTTTGCTTTAAAAAATTTGAGCATCACGTATTTACTCTCTAAAGTAAAATAAAAATTTCTATCATCAAATAAACTTATTTTCATAATTTTGGCTCTCACATCGCGGGCATATACATATATCAAATACCCTGTTTGATCAAAATAATTACAGCCATTTTTGAGTAAAAAAGAAAAAAACACGTGGAAATTGACAACATTTCCGAAATAATGTGTCCCCTCCAATTGATCAATTTTGATGAAATTTTGACTGTCACATCCCAGGAATATATATACACCCAATACCGAGTTTAATCAAAATCGTTAGAGTCGTTTTTTAGAAGAAAAAAAACACGTAAAAATGAGATACAAATTTATTAAATAAAGTGCCCCATCCGTTTGACCAATTTTGGTGAAATTTTAGCTATCAGATCGCGGGCATATACGTAAACAAAATACTCAATTCCAGTTTCGTCCGGTTTATAGTTAGATAGTTTTGACCAAAAAATGAACACTGAGAAAGCGATACGCAAATGCTCCGTGAAATACTGAATCCAGCGATACCACATTCATGGCATTTGAGCACGACAGGACCTTATAATTTATGAAAAACCTATTTTTAGGCTATGTAAAATAATATATGTGGGATAATGAGAAGATGGCCTAGGAATCTTTTATACTAACAAGGGGAGGGCACAGCTATGGGGTCGTCGATTGGGCCCATTTTTTTTCTGGTGATTCTACATCGAAAAATAGTCGACACGTGTCCGAGCGTTCCGTCCAATGGGCCTTAGGTGCTGAGAAATAAAATAAAATACCTTGAAAATCCTTTATTTTTTATCTTGAGTTTGGAAAATGATATCGACATGATTCTTTCACTAATTTATTTATTTTAGAGAGTAGATTAAAGGAAAAATACAACCGTTAAAGATTTATTCATATTTCTTCAATTTAATTTAAAAAAAGCTTCAAGTTTTCAAGTAAACTAGCTTTATGAATTTTTTCACATAAAAAACAATAGCAGAATTGAGTTCAGCACCTCAAGAAACCCTGATGTCTTAAATATCATCCAAAACAAAAAATAAAAATGTTTTCCTGTCAGGAGCAGCTTAAAAATGTTTCAGCAAAATTGTATGTGTAGTTTCAAATTCTGCATCTCGTGTTGAGCTGATCCGAGTTTTACGTTCTTGAGCTCGTTGCATAGAAGAAAGCTTCCTTTTTGTAACCATATAAATTACTATTGTATTATCTCGGGAAGCTCTTGTAAGAAATGGTCCTCAAAATAAAAATTAATTTCAAACTTTTCTTTATATTATGTTGATTCCTGAACACGTAAAAATATCTCGATTATGTAAAAATGTGTAACTCTAGAGCCTTTATTTACCCTATAAATTTGATGAGAATCGGTAGAATTTTCTCCGAAATATGGTCGGATTTTTGGATGTTTAACGATATTGTAAGGGTCTAGCCTTAGCGAAACTAAATGCAATTTTTAATTTTTTTTTTTTTTTTAATCTTCCCAAGATTTACTTATAGGTTTTTTTGATTGACCTCAAAACGAATCTGAAAACTGTTGCATGCACAAAATGATTTTTTAATGTCAGTATTTTGTCAGAATATTCCATCAACATAACTCTAAAAAGTAATTATTTCCATCCTTTTCACGATGTTTTTATCACTAGTTAATTCATTTTACGGAGCCTATTTTGTTTTTCTTGGTCGGCTAGGAGAAAATGGGTTAATCCCTATTGTTTCACGTTCGCCTTACAAAAAATGATTTTGAACTTCAAACGAACTAAAATTTAAAACTACTTTTTCTCAATGATCTATATGCAATGTGTTTTTTCTATGCCCTCACCATCAACAAGTAATACTTTTCTCTTATGGATATACTTCCAATATGAAGGTCGTATAATGAAACAAGTGCGAACTAAAATAGAAAAACGTACTTTGTACTCGTCCGCATATACTCTTAGTTTACTTACTGGTGAGGGTAGATGGGGATTTTAAAACTGATACGATGTGAATCATTCCTAATTGTTATTTGTTATTGAAAACTCTTACAAACCTCTCTCTCAAAGTGATCGACTAACTTTTTATTTTCTTTCATTCTTGGATTTTTTTTTAAATTATTAGTATTGTTTTTGGTTGTTACTCGGTTCATTTGTTTCATAACAGTTTCCAGATTCGTTTTGAGGACAATCAAAAAAACCAATAAGTAAATTTTGGGAAGATTAAAAAAAAAAAAAAAAAAAAAATTAAAAATTGCATTTAGTTTCGCTAAGGCTAAGCTAGACCCTTACAATTTCGTTAAACATCCAAAAATCCGACCATATTTCGGAGAAAATTCTACCGATTCTCATCAAATTTATAGGGTAAATAAAGGCTCTAGAGTTACACATTTTTACATAATCGAGATATTTTTACGTGTTCAGGAATCAACATAATATAAAGAAAAGTTTGAAATTAATTTTTATTTTGAGGACCATTTCTTACAAGAGCTTCCCGAGATAATACAATAGTAATTTATATGGTTACAAAAAGGAAGCTTTCTTCTATGCAACGAGCTCAAGAACGTAAAACTCGGATCAGCTCAACACGAGATGCAGAATTAGAAACTACACATACAATTTTGCTGAAACATTTTTAAGCTGCTCCTGACAGGAAAAAATTTTTATTTTTTGTTTTGGATGATATTTAAGACATCAGGGTTTCTTGTGGTGCTGAACTCAATTCTGCTATTGTTTTTTATGTGAACAAAATTATAAAGCTAGTTCACTTGTAAACTTGAAGCTTTTTTTAAATTAAATTGAAGAAATATGAATAAATCTTTAACGGTTGTATTTTTCCATTAATCTACTCTCTAAAATAAATAAATTAGTGAAAGAATCATGACGATATCATTTTCCAAAGTCAAGATAAAGAATAAAGGATTTTCAAGGTATTTTATTTTATTTCTCAGCACCTAAGGCCCATTGGACGGAACGCTCGGACACGTGTCGACTATTTTTCGATGTAGAATCACCAGAAAAAAAATGGGCCCAATCGACGACCCCATAGCTGTGCCCTCCCCTTGTAAGTATACAAGTTGAGTGCTACCTATATGCTATTTCATGACATATTATTTTCTTATTGTTAGCTGATTTACTAGATGTATTTTGCAAATAAAGTTGTAAATTTCAATAAATAATGAAAAAAAAAATAATCTATATAAATAAATATGAAATTTTGTTTGTTCTTTATAGAGATCCATACCGTTGGCCCTAAATTCTTCAAATTTCGCTTAGTGGTTCTTTGATACCAGGTGCGAACACCTGTTCATATTACAATAAAATTGCATAACTCCAGCCAATCTCTGGGTATATTCTTTATTGTTATAAAATTCGTCACGATCTCGCTTTACAGTGGTTTTTTTACGAAATCGACCGTTTGAGTCGAAAAAACGGCCTAAAAATCATTTTATAGATTTTGAAGAGGCCAACAAGGCCCGGTAAGTCCGTCCCAGTCGAGTTCTGGGATTTTTAAACCATATGTTTTTGTTTTTTTTAACATTACAATACGTAAAACTGCAGGGCAATATTTCTGTTTGTTTGTTTGTTTGTTCTTCATAGAAATCCATACCGTTTATCTTAAATTCTCCAAATTTCGCTCAGTGGTTCTTACATACCAGGTGCGAACGACTGTCCTTATTAAAATAGTCCATATATAAATTGCTTAACTTCAGCCGATCTTCAGCTGATATTCTTTATCCTAATAAAAATCGTCATGCTCTCGCTTTACAATAGTTTTTTTACGCAATCGACCGTTTCATTAGAAAAAATGAAATTCCACGGGTGAAACCGGGACATACAGCTAGTCATCGGTAGATGACTATATATACAAACACATAAAAACAGTCACAAACAAACATATATATGACACGAGCCCCTAGTTCTCCGACCCCAGAACTAACACCCACCACTGAGACCTCTATAAACCCCAGGTTACAACAACAGACATCCTTCACCCCGGGGAGCTGTACGTCACCTTGGCGGTTGACCCGAACAGCTCGGCTGCCTAAATTTGGCTTCTGTTTGTTTACTAAATTTAGTAAAGTCTGAGGGTGGTAAATCTGCCGGAAGTAAGTAACCTACAGCGAACTATGCGGCTGTGTTTGTCTTAGTCGTGCCGGAAACATTGACATCGTTCGAGGGTTTGGAAAACACTTTAAATCCTGGAATGAAAGAAGTTGTTATAAACTAAACTCATATTCATTTAGTTTTAAAGTTTTAAATAGTATGGTTATAAGGGCTTTAGTCACTATTTGAGCATTTGGAGATTATGTCGTAATATTATAGTACGAAATCAGAGCTACCGGTTTGTATTAAGGTTTCAAGTCAAGCTATATTTTTTTATGAAAATAATTATTACAAGTAATATAAATAATTCGATTTTACATACTGTGTTGAAATTTGAACGTTTTCAAGGTCGCTATGCTTTTCCTTACTATATATTTCATATGTAAAGAAATATATCGCGTAATCTACAGTTATGCATACCGTTGGAATCATATTACAACGCCAGAATATAGCCTAGAGTATAGTCAATATTATTAATAGTTCGTTCGGTAATGCGCAATTTACCATATTCTTTTATGGAAAATTGGTCGTTAAAAGGCAGGTAAAGGGCTACTTTTGAGTTGCAGTTAGTACCAGTCCTACTAACTGCCCCAATAGAATATACATAAAGACTGTAGACTACATGTAAATATGTATTGACTACAGACTATAGGTACTATTGGGTTGATGCGAAATTAATGCAGGTTTACTCCCTTGCTAAATCTTAATACGAATTCTGTAAACAAAGCTAATCATAGTATTCATTCCGTATATGCCATGCTATACTAAAGTTCGCGGCTTCGCATCTGACCCTTGGATTTTTTAAAGTAAGTAAAGGATAGGACGTAAAATGGAGTTCTGGTGTTGTACGATGGCAGGTACTCGTTAAAGATACCTATCCTAATTATACCTGGATTGGCAAAATTTAGGACTCCCACTGTAGCATCATCCGATTAGCCTTAGTAGCTTATAGGGAAGTTAAACAAACAAACGTTTCTTAATAATAATAACATTTCATCTAATTTTCGATAAATGGCTTAAAATCTTTATATCGACCTAAAATCAATTTTCAAAATTTATTTTTTGTTTGTTGCTCTTTGTTTATTTCTCTTGAACAAAGAAAAAAAATAAAGAACTAGAGATGCCTGCGGACGGAAGAAAATATCGTTCTTGAGCTAGTGGCGCCATCTCCAAAGGTATTTGTCAAAAAATCCAAGTTTAATTAAAATAAATAGTTATTATAAATTAATAAGATCTCGATTAGATGGTTAGAAAGTTCTCAACATAGAATATGGATGTGGGAAAAGAGTACTGATAGAGAGAAAAATATTTGAATGTAACGTTCAATCGTCTTTGCCGCGGTAAATCCACCTATGTGACAAAAAATCCAAAACGTGATTTTGATATCATAGAAAAGAGGATTTTACCGCACATGTGCTAGTGGAAAGCACTCATTTACTATCAAAATCGTAACAGAATTTAAAATGATCAAAAAGAATTCTCCTATGTTTAAGAGTTTACCGCACCGAAAAAGGTACCATTAGAAATCACATATTTTTTCATTGCTTTGATTGCATATTCCGTGTTAAGATTTGTGTGTTGTTATGCATTTCATTGCTGTAAAAAAATTACTATTAAATTATTTACAAATATGTTATTTTCCTCTCCTGTAAAATCTTGTTTTTTCACTTAGTGAAACCTCACCGCGGCGACAGCGATATATTTTTTGGGTCACCTGTGGTATAGTGGTTAGCATGACAACCTACAATACTAAAGGTCGCAGGTTCGCGCCCAGCGGTGCCCCTAGGATTTTTTAATGGGAGTAAAAAATCCTTAGCCGTGCCGTCCCTCGGATAGGACGTAAAATGGAGGTCCCGAGCCTGTAGGATGTCAGGTACTCCTTAAAGATCCCTATCCTAATTATAACTGGATAGGCAAAATTTAGGATTCCCACTATAGCATCGTCCGATTAGCCTAAGCTGCATAATGACGTTAAAACAAACAAGTAAAGCGATATGTTTTTAATCGCAAGATAGAATAGATTTTTTGAAATTACAACCCAAAGAAAAATCTTATATGGGTCATTTTAAAATTATAGGTTATTTTGGTTATATATAGGTTATATTATTTTGGGGGGACACAACATCTGAGGTCTTTTGTGCCCTTTAGCCGTTCCATAATTTATAGACACAACCATATCCTTACAAACACATATACACATAGATACAAACACATACATTTGAATACATATAATTACATTTGTACACTCACACATTGGTACATATAAGCATACAGTTCTAACTCATTAACTCATCTGTCTGTTTATTTATTTGTCTTTTCGTATTTTCCTGCTATATTTTGTTGAAAAAATTGTTTTCCTTTAGGAATTCGATAATTATAGCTATATTACTAATGTTGTCACCTAATATTGTTTGAAGCTTCCTTTCTATCCTGCGATTTCGAAAGAAGCTGTCATAGAGTGGGCATTTTTCTAAAATGTGGTCTATTGTCAGCTGCTCACTGCACCACATGTCGGTGGTGTGCTTTTATCAATGAGGAAACCGTGCGTGAGTCGTGTGTGTCCAATTCTGATTCTGGTTATTACAACTTCCTCTCTTCTATTGTTTCTACAGGAGCTTTTCCACATTTTCATATGTTTTTTAATGTTTTTTAATTTATTGGGTCCCTCAACATTGTCCCAGATGCTATGTATCGTGGATGCTGCCTGGATAGGGCAATTAATTGCATTAATAATTTAATATAATATGTTCATCGTTTCAAAGTACTGAATATGCTCGAACCGAGTGGTTGGTTTTACCTGAAGGCAGCAGGCGGCAAGGTCCGGGGAATACCGCCTTGAAAGTATCCGGGCCATAAACATATTGTTGGAAATTTAAAATAAGTAAAGCCAAGGACCGACAAGGCTGCCGACACTGACTCAGGGTAATTCCTAAGAAGGTGGTTGGAGAAACTTTGGACCATAAACCCGGGTTTTACCCCGGCAAAGACACCGCCGAAGAAATGTAGAAATATAGCACGGAATGGGAATTTTAGGGTGGCCAACCAATAAAAACAAGTCTGAATAGAGTGGGGTGGAAATTTCAGGATGACCAGCCAATGGAAAGGAGTATTAATAGAGTGGGGGAAGAATATTGGTATGGAAGAGAGAAGTGAGGTTTTGGAAGGAGGTTCGAGGAGTCTAGTGTGGAGTGCGGGGAGAGTAGGAAGTGTGAGGAGTACAGAGTCCCGGGGAAGAGTGAAAAGTGTGAGGTTGGAAGGAAGACCTAAAGGAGAGTTGCCCGAGTCAGGAAGAGGAGTGCCGGAGACGAGCGAGGAACTGAGAGCGGAAGGAGGTGGACGGAGTTGGACTACCCATACATCAGCTAAGTGTTAGAGATAATGTCTATGCAGTTCAGTACTTGTAATAATATTGAGTGGTCAACCATCCAGTAGATTAGGTTAACATTATTCCTACTACCAGGCAGCAACCAGTCTTTAGGTGTCGTTTTTATATTACTTATAGACATTTATAATCTTTACAAAAAGGGGTATTTATGATGTATGTTCTTATTAATAAACTTAAATAGTATAGTCAGATTAAGTTTATTCTTTCTTTATTTTTATTAACCCCATGCCACAGATTTCTTAAAATAAAATAAATTGGTAAACACGTCACCTTTAGAAAAGTATCCAATGTACATAAATACATAAGTAAATATATTAATTTCATATATTAGCTTGATATAAGCCGTTTCTGGTAACCCCTACCCGCCTTAGAAAAGCGGTAGACCAGAAACGTAGCAATTAAAATGGCATCCCTTGTGGGGACGTACTTACCAATTTACTACAGTCAATATGAATAAGATTAAGATTCCTAATTTTCTTTTAGATAATTGCTATATGTGGCATTCGGGTTATTCAAATTTGAAGGAGGGCTTATCAATATACAATTTAATTAGAGGTTCCAGTGGTATGACCATTTTTTCATTAAATTATTATTTATATTAATGCTTAAGATATATGATGGTGGAATCAATGCGTTTTCAAGCTTACCTAACGATTGTAGGGAGTTGAATTGATAGGTAAAGATCTTTTAGGTAATCCGTTGTTTTGCTCGATTAGTTTGTTGGTGAAGACATCTCTGGAAATAAGGGTTATTGACGGCCGAAATTTTATTAAAACCAAAAATGGAACATAGACGCACACGTTCTGAAACGAGGGGGAAAGGAGAAGAAAAAAAGATACTTACCGGATCAGGACAGACGGAACATGAATCTGTATTACGACCTCATCCGGAAATAGAAAAACCACAGAATTTGGCTTCCGCATTGCCTCAGCCAGATAGGGCAAATAAAGAGGAGCGTCCTACAATAGACTCAAGTCTCAGTCTAGAAGGATTGATGCTGCTACTACAAAGGATGGATGAACAAAGGAAGAAAGATCACCAGGCATTAATAGAGTTAATGAATCAAAGCAAAAACCAAATGGATAAGTTGACATCAGATATTAACAAAAGGGTAAACACATTAGAACAGAGCTGCCAAGAGCATCATGCGGCATGTAGTGACCGAGGTGATCAAATAGAAGGGCGGATGACCCATGAAATAAAGGAGCTCGGAGATAAGATCGAACAAGTAAAAATTCAACAAGAAACCCGGTTGACGGAGAAGGTTCAAGCTGTTGAAGCTAAGGTTGAACATATTATTATGGCCACTATCCACTTACCCAGGCCTCCCATGCGTGTAGGCATAGATACCCCAGAAAGGATATTGACGGACAGAGGCAGCCAATTCACTAGTAAAAGGTGGATGGAAACGCTAGAAACTTGGGGGGTCAAGAATGTATTCTGCTCGGTAAGACATGCCCAGGCAAATGCCAGTGAAAGAGTGAATAGAGACTTAGGAAATTATTATAGGACATTAGTGGGTGATAATCACAAAAATTGGTCAAAATATACTGAAGTCATCAACACTGCTATTAATAATACATACCACACCGCAATCGGCGCAGTTTCCATAGAAGTTCACTTCGCATGTAGAAGAACCACTCCCTGGGATGAGATCATCCGACAACACCTACCTAATTTACATCAAAAGCTCACAGAGAAGGAGAGCAATTATCTCCGAGGAAAGGTAAAAAAGAAAATTAATGAAGGTGGAGAGCGCACCCGGGCGAGGTTCAACCAAACTCATAAGGTTTACGAATTTAATATTGGAGATAAAGTCCTGATACGGACCTTGCCTATGATAACGGACCCGACTAAACAGTCCGTGAAGCTCCTGAAACTATTCGAGGGCCCTTACACAATAGTTAAAAAATATGGTAACACCACCTACCGGTTAGCTAAGGTAGAACACGACCCAGACTGGAAGGAGAGAACAGAAGAAGAATTAAAGATGTACATAAGGGGTACCTTCCACGGATCTCTTCTTAAGCCGTTTTTCAGTTAAAGGGATTAAAATGACTTCCTACCAAAAATGAAGACTAACTTTTTCTTTCCTCTTTTAGTTTTGTTTTTGTCTTTCTTCTTCTTTGGGTTGGTTGTGCAGATGAGATAGAAAAATTTTAACTAGATACTCTGTCGACACTTAAGGTTATGCGAAATTCCCTTTTTTGAATTTTAACTTAGAAATCTAATAAGCAAGTCATGTTAGTTCTAAAAGTTGGCCACTCAATAATATATAACTGCATAGAGATTACTGGTTCGTCTAAGCACGACTTCTGAAGGTATAGAGGAAACAACGTGCAGTAAAGAAAGTTCAAGCATGTAAACTTTTGCTCCCCCTAGTTATAAAAAAGACATTATCTAGAGAAAAAAAAAACAGAAGTGTTAATAAAATTGTAAACTGGTAAAAGGAGATAATTGTAAAATAATATGCACTGTAAATATTCATATCAAGGGTATTAGGGTAAATTTAGGAATAATCACTTCAATTATCTCCCTCTCTAACTAATATTAGGATTTTATTCTTACTATTTTTTATTTTTATATATTTAATCAAAGTATAAAAGGTGTTTTAAGCTACATGCAAGAGTATTAACTAATTCACGTATGTATGCTTTACTTTACTATAAGATAGGGTACAAACAAGAAGAAACCATATGAATACCAAAGATTTTAAATTTTAATGGAAGTATAGGTAATTCCAAATGCTAAAAATCGAAAACTAATTTGTAAATATTGCAAAATAAGAGTGTAATTAAATGTAATACTATAAGTTTTGTTATGTCTACAATATTTTAGTATTTG
Organism: Aelia acuminata; assembly: GCA_911387785.2. Lineage (NCBI taxonomy): Eukaryota > Metazoa > Arthropoda > Insecta > Hemiptera > Pentatomidae > Aelia > Aelia acuminata. The sequence continues at coordinate 1,781,279 of OU426978.1, forward strand.
TATAGTTTAGTTTTGATTGATGATGATGATAAAAATCGATGATTGATGATAAAAATCGAAAACTAATTTGTAAATATGGTAAAATAAGAGTCTAATTAAATGTAATAGTATATGTTTTGTTATGTCTATATTTTAGTATTTGTATAGTTTAGTTTTGATTGATGAGTCAAAATGTTTGTAACTAGAACACGTAAAACTGAGATTAAAATTGCTTTATTTTAGTTTTCCTTATGTTGTAAATTGTAGCAATTGTAAATTTATGATCGTACTTGTTTTAATCAATGAATTTGTTTATTTTTTGTGATAATTTTGTGTGACGCTGAAAATTTAATTTGGAAGATAGGTTTTGACCTTATTATGGTTTTTAGATTATGTTAAGAGAAAAATCAATAAACATACGTTTATTAATTTTTCTTTCCCTTGACACTAGGAGAATGCTATGTATCGTGGATGCTGCCTGGATAGGGCAATTAATTGCATTAATAATTTAATATAATATGTTCATCGTTTCAAAGTACTGAATATGCTCGAACCGAGTGGTTGGTTTTACCTGAAGGCAGCAGGCGGCAAGGTCCGGGGAATACCGCCTTGAAAGTATCCGGGCCATAAACGTATTGTTGGAAATTTAAGCCAAGGACCGACAAGGCTGCCGACACTGACTCAGGGAAATTCCTAAGAAGGTGGTTGGAGAAACTTTGGACCATAAACCCGGGTTTTACCCCGGCAAAGATACCGCCGAAGAAATGTAGAAATATAGCACGGAATGGGAATTTTAGGGTGGCCAACCAATAAAAACAAGTCTGAATAGAGTGGGGTGGAAATTTCAGGATGACCAGCCAATGGAAAGAAGTATTAATAGAGTGGGGGAAGAATATTGGTATGGAAGAGAGAAGTGAGGTTTTGGAAGGAGGTTCGAGGAGTCTAGTGTGGAGTGCGGGGAGAGTAGGAAGTGTGAGGAGTACAGAGTCCCGTGGAAGAGTGAAAAGTGTGAGGTTGGAAGGAAGCCCTAAAGGAGAGTTGCCCGAGTCAGGAAGAGGAGTGCCGGAGACGAGCGAGGAACTGAGAGCGGAAGGAGGTGGACGGAGTTGGACTACCCATACATCAGCTAAGTGTTAGAGATAATGTCTATGCAGTTCAGTACTTGTAATAATATTGAGTGGTCAACCATCCAGTAGATTAGGTTAACATTATTCCTACTACCAGGCAGCAACCAGTCTTTAGGTGTCGTTTTTATATTACTTATAGACATTTATAATCTTTACAAAAAGGGGTATTTATGATGTATGTTCTTATTAATAAACTTAAATAGTATAGTCAGATTCAGTTTATTCTTTCTTTATTTTTATTAACCACATGCCACAGATTTCTTAAAATAAAATAAATTGGTAAACACGTCACCTTTAGAAAAGTATCCAATGTACATAAATACATAAGTAAATATATTAATTTCATATATTAGCTTGATATAAGCCGTTTCTGGTAACCCCTACCCGCCTTAGAAAAGCGGTAGACCAGAAACGTAGCACAGAGCTGATCCCACATCATCTTGGCTTGGGATTTCAAATAACTACAGATGTCTGATGAGGTAAAGACATTGGTTACCTCCATTAAAAATAGTGCTGCATCCTTGGCCGCTATATCAGCTGCTTCATTCCCCTTAATCCCTACATGCGAAGGTGTCCAGGCGATTACTAAGTTTTTGTTTAAGTCATTAATCATGGATTCCGTGAATATGACGAAGTGTTCCTCATCTCGCTGCATTATGTGATACAGTGCTGTACTCAAAGCGTAGCATTCAGCGGTGAAGTTACTTGTGAAGGGTGGAAGCTTCTTTTTAAATTCATAGTATCTGGTCACAACGGAGCATCCTACATTAGAGTTTAATTTAGACCCATCTGTGTAAAGAAAAAAACTATTTTTATATTTATCTTTAATGTTTTGATATTCTGTTCTATAGATTAATTCTGAATTAAATAATTCAAATAAAAATAATTCAGAATTAATCTATAGAACAGAATATCAAAAAATATTAATATATATCAGAATATCGATATAACATATTAAAGAACTAAATGTAATTATCCAAATATAACTATCCAAAGAGTAACACTAGGAAATTGAAAAAAAAAAAAAAAATCAAAATCCAGGTAAAAATTACCCGGAAATTTTTTATCTTATTTAGATGAGGAATCTCAAGTGCTTCAAGATTTTTTTTCTGAAGGTCTAATTTTATCTTTTCATCAATTTCGAATGGAATCCCAGATAATGGAGCAGCACTGCATAACTATACCAAACCTAAAATATATATTTTTTTTTTCATACTTAAAGGTATAAATAAAAAAATGAAAAATCTGGCGCAAAACACAACTTTCACTTACCAACTTAATTAGATTATAACTTGACGAGTTTTGATAATGCCATTCCTCAAAGACACATTTTTCCACATTTACATATTTACTTATTTTTGTTTCTATTTAATCTCTAAAGTGCACTATTTTTTTTTATTATTAAATAAAAGATTTTACTTGTGATAATTCGGCAATGCAAGCACAAAGTTCTATCATTAAAGGCTTACTGCTCATGCGTGGGCTCAACGTTGACGGAATATTTTGCTTTTTTTCTCCTGTATATGTTTACTTATTTTCATATATCATATTTAGCCATTTATATTTTTAGGCGTAACGAGAGACAGTTAATTTCTCCATATAAATAAATTCAAAGGAACTTTATAGGAAAACAAGCCTTTAAGGTAGTACTTTATAGAAAAGGTACTTTATAGGAAGCCCCTTCCCCATTTAAGCCACCTCAGAAAATTTTAATAATGATAAAGCTTATCTCATATTAAAGAATACTCGATTCTCATTAAAAAGGACCCAGTTTTATCAAAATCGTTAAAGCCGTTTTTTAGAACATCGATAAAAACGTAAAAATGGGAAACAAGGTTATGAAATAAAGTATCCCCTCCGCTTGACCAATTTCGATGAAATTTTTGCTGTCACATCGCGGGCATATACCTACACTTAATACCCAATTTCCCGTTCGTACGGTTTCCAGTTTTTCAGCTTATGTTCACACACACACACACACACACACACACACACACACACACACACACACACACACACACACACACACACACACACACACCACACACACACACACACACCACACACACACACACACACACACACACACACACATACACACACACACACAAACAGACACAGACCATTTAGCGGGACTTGGTTATTTGGACTCAAGAGACCCCAAAATGTGTATTTCCGTTGAAAACCAGGAGTCAAAATTTTTTACGATCGCAATACTTTTCGTTACTATATTACATATATAGGTAAGTGAAAGTAAAAAAAAAATTAATAACTTCACTACATATTTTGTTAGTTAAAGGAATCCTTATTTAGTTTTTATAATTTTAATATATTTTTTAGGTATTTTAAATATTTAAACTCACATCATTGCACTCCAAATGCGAACACATTTAATTTTACATACAATCATAAAATTCATTATCATTATACGAAACGTTTTTTTCTAGCAGTGGACTGTAAATTTTTATTTGAACAAACCCTTTGTAAGCTCTTAATTATAGAAATAACTCTAAACCCACCTAGAAAGAGAGTCATTTCTTTGTGTTTCAGCTCCTATGGAGATTAAGGAATATTGGGTGAAGAATTGGATAAGATTTTCTAGGAATATTTTGAAGCTTCCAAGGATGACCTTGCCATTCGATATCCGCTTCTCCAGGCAAAAATCAGTGATTATCCACAGCTTCATCGAGCAATTCAAAGAATTAGAAACCAGGTCATACTATCGCTCCACAAACGATCGAAGCCGAGTCAGTTCCTAGAGCGAATTTTAAAATGTGGAGGATAAAATAAGGCTAAGTGTCCCGCGAGACAGCAGTACCTTACTGATTTTAAATTATATTTTTTTATGTTACAGTTCATGTCATTCATTTACCAATTACTGGATTTATTTCAGCAAAGGCAAGATTAAATATAAGTCAAGAATACATATGTAAAAGGAACTAATAAAGGATATAATTGGAATATGGTATAGTACAATCACAATAGACAGTAAGCAAAAATGTACCAAATTAATCTTTTGCCATAATAGATATTAATTAAATTCAGAATATAACGCATGATGATATGAGATATCGTATCAGTAGGTTCTACCTGAAACAGTTTATCAAAAGCGAGCACGGAGCTGGAGGAACCTCAAACCATGCTGCATGTTCTTACAGTACTACTTATCAAAACATAAATATTTAATTTTATGAATAAGATAGATAACGTTAATTTGTAACTTTTTATAATAATGATTAACATTTTTTTTTTTATTATAAGAGTTAAATTCTGTTTATTGAAGTGCACTTTGTTTTTGCTTGACCTGTCTTTTGCACATGAACAGGCGAAACATAATTGCCATTAGCAAAACACGGATTTTTCTAATGAAACATTTGATTTTGCTGCTGGATATATACCCACCCTTAATATCGAAAGAAAATGAAGTGTTAAATCAACTTACACCGACATCTGTTGGAAATTTATAGAACTTACAAATAACCATACTCAATTCTAGTATTAAATTAAAACACAGGTCAACAGTTGTCTTGGTGCCTAGAGTTGAGTAGCTGATACTGAGTTTAATTGGTTCGCTGAATCCAAATTTGCCATTAGTTTTTCTCTTTCAGCTCTAATTGTTGAGATATATATAAGGTTAATAGGAGCTAGAAAAAAAATAAAGATATTAAAATTCTTTACATAAATCAATTTAAATAAAATAAAACCATATAAACACACACATTATTTACATAACTTTGTAACTAAACCGATTAAATTTCAAAGAGACTCCATTTCACAATTCGGAAGCTTCATTTGCGTGATGTTCTCAAATGTTTCTTCAAACAGTCTCGTTTTAGGTTCCAGCAGTAATCTGCCATTATGAGGGTATCCCATGTATGCCATATAAAGTATACTATAACAAAAACTAATTAAAATGTTTTGCCGGTGGGTTAAAATCATACCAAAACGCGTTGTTACAAGTTATTACTAGATGTTATTATTTTTTAATTCTTACAAACAGCTAGCCAAAAGTTTAATATTCTAAAATAAGGAGAAAAGGATGCCAAAATAATTCATTTAACATCTACTTCGGATTTTGTTATCTATATCTGAGATATTTAAATTTAAATAAAACTACTGTTAAGGTATGCTGAAGCTAAAAAAGTAGAGCTGATAGAAAAAATCTTGTTGCATTTTTGGAATTAGCGCCCCAAACATAGTTAAAATTAGCTATAGTATTCTAGGCACCAAAAATTTTTTTTTTCTGTAGTGTTTTGAAATTAATGCGCAATAAAACGAATATTGTGGTCAGTAATCGAGCTAAAAACTACCCTATCTTTTAAGTCGAAAAGTACACATAGCCAGTCAAATTTTATCAGGACAGGTTGAGTAGTTCCGGATTTTATCCCTGACAAACATCATGACACGAGATTTTTATGTATATAAAGATTATCAGAGGACAAAGTAAAAAATAAAATAAAACAGAAAATTTGTATTGCAAGGTTTTAAGCGTTTTCGCAGGAGTGTACAAGGATGGTACTCAGTTTTATTTGTTTAACGTCACTTTATGCCACTAAGGCTAATCGGACGATGCTACAGTGGGAGTCCTAAATTTTGCCTATTCAGGTATAATTAGGATAGGGATCATTAACGGAGTACGTGATATCGAACAGGCTCGGGACCTCCATTTTACGTCCTATCCGATTATACTAAACACAAGATACAATCCTCGAGTGAAATGTGATTACAATAGAATAGAATAGAACGTTTATTTGTTAAAGGAAATTCTTGTTAAAATTTTTTATACAAATAATTACAAAAAACTTTAATTATCTTTTCGTCTGGTATTCTAGGAGAAATAACATAAACTTAATGTTGGGAACAACAACCTTCTTGAAACCAACTAACAAACTTCATAAATTACTTCAAAAATCTTATCACTCCTCTGATAACATAGCTTACATCGCTGGTCCGGCAGGTTCTTCCGATTCTTTGTAAATGAATGGACTTAAGGTTGTTCTTTGGAATGCTAATGGTTTACTACCTCGTAAAAACGAACAAGAAATTTTTCTAACTGACAATAACATAGACATTGCTTTATTAACTGAAACTCACTTAACACGAAGCATAAATTTTAACATACCTTCAGACGTTAGCTACAGGACTGACCACCCTTCAAACATAGCTAGAAGGGGTACCCTCATCTTTATAAGGAGAAAAAGTCAATTCATCAGAAGCTTGTGAAAGCTTCCAATGCACCTCGATTGCGGCGAAGATGATTAATGTTGAAATTACTATTGCTGCTCTTTATTGCCCCCTTGATAAACAATTGTCAGCTTAAACATCAGATGGGCTATTAGCTTCTTTTGGTCAAAGATTTGTATGCGGTGGCGAGTACAATGCCAAAAATCAGGTATGGGGCAGCAGGATAACAAATACAAGAGGCACAACTTTTTTTAATGCGGTTATGGGTAGGAACTGTGAGTTTGTATCCCCTAATTCACCTATCTATTGGCCTACAGATGCGAACATGATCCCATATGTCATAGATTTTTCTCATTACCAAGGTATTAAATTTACAAAACTGTGACCTAACTAACATAACTGACCTTTCGCCTGATCACTCCCCTTTACTAATGTCATTGAACACAATACCAATCATCAAAATCCAACGCCCGACACTAACCTCTGGAAAATTGACTGGTGTAAGTTTTGAGCATTAATTGAAAAGTAAATAAATATAAATTAAAATATTTTATATTAATTTAATCTATTTTTGTGGGTAACCACCTTGTTTTAAATTATTTTACCCTCAAAAATAGATTAAATTAATATGAAATAATTTAAAAGTTGACGATCGTCAAGAGATGCCCAAAATTGGACAAAAATTGTCCACCTCCCGTAAATACTCGCAAAACTTGCGAGATCGAGGGAGAGGTATCAGTGAAGAGGAAGGATCGGCTCCGCTTGGAAGCGAGCTCTGTGGTGCAGTGGTTAGCATACCGCGCAAGTCACGCGGAAGACCCGGGTTAGACTACCGGCGGAGCCCAATCTTTTCTCTTCAAAAAATAAATTATTTAAAATAAATTAAAATAAACTACATAAAATAATAATATTTCATTATATTCACTACGAGTAATTTAAATTAATTTATTATTTGAAACAAATTACAACTTTTTAAGAAAAAAGAATAGTCAATAGTTTCAATTGAGATGATGTTTGACTGTCTGTCATATCCGAGTTGCCGACTGTGTATTTCTTTAAGTATTTATTTCTTGGTCCTTGAAGTGAGGAACAATGAAGCAATAGATGTTTAAGGCTGTTTTCGACAAAAACTCCACAAGAGGTGCGGACTTCATTTGCTTTCAAGGAGTAGGATTTCTCTTTCAGGCGCAAATTTTATATCCTCTGGGTTGGTGATCCTGATATGGCTTACGATTCTTTGCTTGTAGAGGAAGATAAAAAAAAAATAAACAAATATATTGTGAATGGTTGACGACCTACAATGGGGCCACAATATGCCTGACTATCTCATCCAGTTAGCCCCTGATTCATTGACCCACCCCCCCCCAGATTTTTATTAGCCTCGCCTCCCTCCAACATAGCAGCCCCTTCAACCTCTGTGTCACTGCGAAGGAATGTGTTATGCTTAGTCACTGGGCTCTCTATTGCACGTGTGTCTCCGGCCATCCGTCGCTTAATTGAAAAATTCCTCCAAATTAATAGTTTTTCATTAGAGTCAGTCTTTATTCCATGTTAATCTCGTCAAATTATCAACATGTCAATTGAGTATGAGTACGCGTAGTGTACATATATATATATATATATATATATATATATATATATATATAGTTCTCATAATCATGCGCTGCATTGAACTAACAGGTTGGATACAATTTTATGAATTACATAGGTAAAATTTTAAACTAAAGTTAACTATAATCATCACTATATATTATAAAGCAAAGTGTACGATTTGCGTGCCGATAAGGCCCAAAAACGAATCAACATACGATCAAGAAAGTTATGTCATCGCCTAGATATTTAACCCCTAACGGAGAAGAAGATTTTTCTCTTAGCGGTGTAAAATTTAAGAGAAAATGACTGGAATTTTATGCCTCTCGCACCATTTAATTAGCCTCTCTGAGAATGACATACGAGTTTATGAATGAAAAATTATTTCGAGCTCCAGACTACCAGGAAGCGCTAGGGTGCGTTTCACTCAATGTTTATTGTTCATTCATCAGTTCAGTTTGTATAGGTTATATATTTTTTCAGCTGTTATTTTTAAAAATACTAAAAAAATAAAGCGAAAATAATTATCAAACCGACTAAATTCCTTACAAAATTAATTTTCTCATAAGAAGGGTAACTGATCAACACATTACATTTAATCAATATATAATGTATACTTAAGTAAATTTAATGCAATATGAGTGAACATTCCTTTAGTAGTAAAGTGAGCGAATAAAAACAGACATAATAAAAAAGAGATAAATTGACTGAATATAAATCGAAAATAGAAAGTTTGAAGTGTTCCTATTGTATGTAATTATGAAAAGTTGGTTTTATTACTATGTATGATGAGCATTCCAGTTGACAAAATGACTAACTCCAATTACAACATTTTTCCAATATGATTTTATCACCCCTCATAGTTCAGGATAAAAAGAAATATGACGTTTTTCTGTTATTAAAACTACCACAGAACTACAGGAGCGAAGCCGGGCTCCCGAGCTAGTATAAATATATAAACGTAGCTAGTGTGAATGCATACCCCAGGAAAGATAGATCTAATCGAAGGTGTTGATTTAGGTAGCGCTGCGTCAATGAGACGAAGTAACTTGATTATGATTTCAGGGATGTCACATCATCATCTAAAGGCAGTATTTTTTAATACTTTAAAATATAACTTATTTAAATAATTTATTTTTTCAAGAGAAAAGATTGGGCCACGCTGGGAGTTGAACCCGGGTCTTCCGCGTGACTTTCGCTGTATGCTAACCACTGCACCACAGAGCTCGCTTCCAAGCGGAGCCAATCCTTCCTCTTCACTGATACCTCTCCCACGATATCGCAAGTTTCGTGATTATTTACGGGAGGTGGACAATTTTTGTTCAATATTTGGGCATCTCTTGACGATCTCTTGTTTTAAATAATTTATTTTTTGAATAGAAACGATTTAATATAAATTAAATTAATATAAAATAATTCAAAAATTGACGATCGCCAAGAGATGACCAAAAATTGTCCACTTTCCGTAAATCCTCGCAAAACTTGCGAGATCGAGGAAGAAGTATTAGTGAAGAGGAGTTCGACGGGGCCCTATCTTTTCTCTTAAAAAAATAAATTATTTGAAATAATTTAAAACAAGGTGGTTACCCACAAAAATAGATTAAATTAATATACCTTGTTTACATTTAGAATTTTCATGCCTTTTGTCAATAAGAAACTAAGAATTTTGTAATTTTCTTACTAAATGTTAAGGTTCAATTTATGCAAAACAGGTTGATTTTTAATGTCTGATTTATTAGAAAGAATAATTATTTCATACAAACAACCACTTCAGGCAAACTGAAGCGTATTCTATGTACCCACATATATTTGTGTCTTCTTTACCTAAGTGCAAATGTAGAAACAGTATGACATATTTCACGCTGCGTACTCTCGGTTCGTTCCTTCACTCGCTAAGTACGTCGCTGCTGCCACCTATGGCGCTCAATGGAACTACGCCGACTTAAATGTGCAGGCGAAAAACTTTGAATCTATCCAAGAACCGCATGCGGGCAAAACATTTTTCTTATTATTCGCAGAATAACCGAATAATGGAGTAGAACCCAGTCAGTGAACCCAGGAAGAGGGAGAGTAGTGAGTATGAGCTGGAGTACACAGTAAACCCTCGATATAACTCGAGGTGGTTAAATATTCAGAGTTCGCTATATCGAAGTTCGTTATAACCGAGGATTCTTTTTTTTTAGCCAATGGCCGCTACTAATTTTATCATATTTAGAATGAAATTCATCCATTAGAACTAGTTAAATTAAAACGCATTCATGTAATTTATTTTTAGTTAAACTACATATAAATAAACAATAAGATTCATTAATTTACCCACCAAGTTCACTTGAGAGTTCTTTAGCCTTAACTTATTATTCGAATAATACAGAATGGTTAATAAGAGGATCTGAGATTGGTATGTGAGATCTCATTTGTTTAAAGCAATTTATCAATTTTTTTCTAAATAGTCATGAGCCGCAGAGCGCAGTCGTTTATTTGATGCTGAAGTTAATCCTTGGGCTGCGGTTGAATCTATTTTATCTTTGTCTTTTATAATGGTTGACAATGTTGATTTGTGAATTCCATATTTTTCTGCAATGGTTTTTCTTACTTAGAATTCCTGATTCAATATCCAGGAGAATTTTTAATTTTTCCTTGATTGATAAGGATTTACGTTTGTGACACAGGTCTACCATCGAACTCATTGTGTATTAATAACAAACGGTATTAACGACTACAGAACACTGATAATACAGAATTCAAAACAGAACTGACAACATATGTTTATATTATTGATGTTTAGACACTCACAAATGATTAATTTGAACTGAGATAATTGTTGATCAAGTTAATCAAATCGTTATCGTAAAATCGTTAACAGAATCGTCTTCTCCCAGGAAAGAATCCTCCAAGCAAGGAGACTCACCGACGAAGATGACGAACTAAGATTGCTTCGAGAGACAATCATGAACGGCTGGCCGGATGAGAAGTCTGAGCTGCCGGACTTCCTGAAAAAATACTGGTCCTACCGCGACGAACTGGCGGTCCATGAGGACATCGTCTTCAAGGGACAACGGCTTGTCGTCCCTTCGCAACTTAGAAACCTCACCTTACAACACATCCATCTCGGACATAGAGGTGTACAGGCGTCCTTGCAGCTAGCTAGGGAACATGTATATTGGCCTAACATGACAGATGACATCACAAACTACGTCCGTAACTGCAGAACTTGTTCCCAGTTGCAGAGGGACAACTGCGAAGAGACATTACTCGCTACATCTGTACCGAATAGACCATGGAAAGAGGTGGGTACAGACATATGTCACTTGTTAGGAAAAGACTACTTAGTGATAGCTGACTCTTATTCAGGATTCTACGACTTTGTAGAAATTAAATCATCCTCATCTTCGAGTATAATATTGGAATTTAAAAAATGGTTCTCTGTACATGGGATTCCAGAAACTCTGCTATCAGATGGTGGCACACAATTTAACTCGCAGGAGTTTAAAAAGTTTGAGAACGAATGGAACATAAACCAGAGGATCTCCAGTCCGCACTTTTCAAGATCGAATGGACTAGCAGAACGTTATGTCCAAGAAGCCAAACTGCTTCTGAAAAAGTGTCTCCATGAAAAATCAGATCCTTATCTTGCGCTCCTCCATCAAAGAAACATTCCCCGCGGTGCTCTCGGTTCTCCCGCCCAGCGGCTGATGAGCAGAAGAACGAGAACACTGCTGCCCTCCACCGAGGAAAATCTGATGCCGAAAGTAGTTAATGGTGTACCGGAACTCCTCCAGGAAACAAGGGACAAGGAGAAGATGCATTGCAACAGAAGAAAGCGGTCACTACCCACATTCCAGCTCGGTGAGGAGGTGCTCTACAGGAGAGGTCCTAGAGACTGGCACCTCGCTACGGTCACCCAAGTTGGACCACAACCTCGATCATATATCATAACCTCTCAGGATGGTCACGTATACAGGAGGAACTCCTGGTTCCTGAAAAAGAAGTCCTGGCAGGATCAAGAGGAAAGCGAACCAAGAAAACCCGATCCTCGAAACGATGGAATCCCACCGCTGAGAAGGTCCACCCGTCAGACTATAAGACCAGACAGACTAGGCATTTTACCTTCAGAAAAGGAAAGATGACAACATATGTTTATATTATTGATGTTTAGACACTCACAAATGATTAATTTGAACTGAGATAATTGTTGATCAAGTTAATAAAATCGTTATTTCTCTTAATAAATATTTCAATAAGTTGTTTAACTTGACAAGAACTGAGCTAGTTTTGAGAAAAAAGTCAATGGAATCAGAGAGAGTGAGCAAAAGGAAATCGGATTAGTTAAGAATAAATAAACACCTCAATTCTAGAAACTGGAGCTACTTCGCCTTTCCGCGCTCATTCTACGTAATACAGTAACAAAAAAAAAAAAAAATTAATAAAACTTCTAGCAGTTCGTTGTAACAGAATATAATAATTCTCAGGCATCAAATTAAGTTCGTAGTTCGCACTAACCGAGGGATTTCGCTATAACGAGGGGTTCAGCAGAAATATAATGGTAATTTTAGGGGGAAAGTATTTTGGTTCGCTATATCGAGGGGTTTACTGTAATATCAACAAGAGAAAAGAGAAATAATATCATCAAATTCATCCCTTCAAACCAACTCAGAATGAGATTCAGCCAAATTCGACCCCTCAATCATCTCATCCTCACTTATATCTTTATGTCACCATATTTTCCAGATTTAAAAAACTAACCATTAACAATAATGTAAAACCTTCAGGCCCACCCCAACAGATTGTTATCTTTAGAAGAATATATTTATTTTCCTTATTTTATTTCAATTTAAACTTATTTTTATCTTTTTACAGTCCACTTTAAACCCCACCAGCCCATATTCGATAAGGTTTATAACAGACCAAGTAATGTTGATGTTATAAATCAAACAACCACAATGAAAGTGTCGCATAAGTAAAGTTGCCAAAGAAATAATGAATCTGAAAATAGAATAAATAAACTACGAAAGCATATCAATAGGTATACACTACGCTACCAACTAAATAGGAACAATGAGTTACAAATAATAGGGCTTATAGTAAATAAATTTTCTCATTAATTACTGAAATTATATGAGTAAATGATGATAACGAAAAAAATATCGATATACAACCTCAGGCTCGCTCAGGTATCGTTTGCAACTTATCCGATATTTACAATATTGGGGTCGATTTCTAGGTTAATTGGGGTGCTGATTCTGAAAATGACATCGAATTTTCGATTACGCGCTCAGGTATCGATTTATTTCAAGTTACGTGATATAAATGATGTTGGGGTCCACTCATAGGTTATTTGAGGTGCTGAATTTGAAAATGATATCGATTTTTTGATTACGCGCTCTGGTATCGATTTATTTCAACATACGCGATATAAATGATATTGGGGTCCACTCATAGGTTATTTGAGATGATAAAATTGAAAATGATATCGATTTTAGGATTACACGCTCAGGTATCGATTTATTTTAACTTACGCGATATAAACGATATTGGGGTCAACTCATAGGTTATTTGAGGTGCGGAATTTGAAAATAATATCGATTTTCGGATTACGTACTCAGTTATATATTTAATATTACGTAAGGGATATAAACGATATGAAAGTCAGCATTGGGTTATGGAAGGTGCTGAATTTGGAAATAATATACTTTTAATGATTAGGCGCTCAGGTATCGATACATTACAACCTACACGATGATAACGATATTGTGGTCATAAGTTGCATACATTTTAAATATTTTCATAAAATTAGTCATTTGCAAATAGTTTATATCGTGTATGTTGAAATAAATCGATACCTTCGCGTAATCCAAAAATCTATATCATTTTCAAATTTAGCACCTCGAATATCCTATGAGCGGACCCCACTATCGTTTATATCGTGTAAGTTAAAATAAGTCGATACCTGAGCGCGTAATCCAAAAATCGATATCATTTTCAAATTCAGCACCTCAAACAACATATGAAAGGACCCCAATATCATTTATATCGCGTATGTTGAAATAAATCGATACCAGAGCGCGTAATCAAAAAATAGATATCATTTTCAAATTCAGCACCTCAAATAACCTATGAGTGGACCCCAATATCATTTATATCACGTAACTTGAAATAAATCGATACCTGAGCGCGTAATCGAAAATTCGATGTCATTTTCAGAATCAGCACCCCAATTAACCTAGAAATCGACCCCAATATTGTAAATATCGGATAAGTTGCAAACGATACCTGAGCGAGCCTGAGGTTGTATATCGATATTTTTTTCATTATCAGCAGCCTTGATAATCTAATAATCGATCTTAAGATCGATATGAGGTAATTTATTATACCCTATAAAATTTCCATAAAAACGGTTATCCAAATAATGAACAACAATATGGAGAAATCCGATAAAAAAACTAAAAATTCATCCTTAAATAATTAAAATCAAGCTTTGACTTTTATATTAGCTATCATTGGGATAAAGATCATATCAGGACTTTTATTTTCTGGCCCGAAATATAAAAGTCATGATGTGATTTTTATTTATTTATTAGAAATATAAAAGTCCTGATTTGACTTTTATTCTCTTTCCCAGAAAATAAGAGTTAATTTCAAACCCTGGTTAAAATTGAATTACCAAGGTCTCTCCAAGGGAAGGCATAGCCAACGATTTCTTACTCCTTTTTAAAAATCCTAGGTGCCACCGTGGTTAATAAGTGTATTTATTTATATATTATATAGCTGCACACAATTAGTTATTTTCATTTAAAGTCAATAAGGATATTCAATTTATTATGATTTTTTTTTTATCACACGATTACTTTATTATTTATAATTTTTTCTCATTTTTTTTTTGTTTTTTTTTTCATTTGTTTCATTTTTTTTTCTTGATACTCTAAGGAAGGTCTAAGTTCCTTGGACCATTAAATAAAGAGTTTGTTTCCAACATCCATTTATGCCCCTATTAGGACCTCCATTATACCTCCTATCAGAGGGAGGGCATAGCCAAGGATTTTTTGCTCCCATTAAAAAATCCTTGGGCCACCGTGTAACGCGAAATAGCGTCCTTTAGTATTGTAGGTTGCTATGTTAACCACTACACCACTACAGATAACCACAAATAAAGAGTTCATTATTATTATTAATAATATCAGCACTCTCTCCTCCCTCTCACCTGATACTCCTTGACGTTAATACCTAGACACATCGAGATCGATCTACCGAAGAAGGGCATCTACAAACTCAAGATGGAGTGGGATACTCGAGTAGCAAGCCCATTTACAATACACAACAATTATACATTGATCAGCTTTAATACAATACAATTAGCCTTTGGAGAGGGAGAATTAATTCCCGATCAGCGTCACCTGTCCCCGTGCCTCCTTGATCGATCGACCACTCGAATCCTTATCAGCGAGCTCAACCTGTGGCAGCTGATAAGCCAGTGTTCGCCATGTCGCCGCTCCTAGAATCACTGCAGTCCGAATCTCTGGTCAGTACAATATTATAATAACAAATATATATGTATGTACATACAGGGCGTTCCATATATGTACAGACCTAAAAAAAAACAGGAAAAATCCTCCACAAAATTTCAGACAAAATGTCAAATCACATTTTTGCTTTCTGCTTGCTTGCTGTTAGGTAGCTTTTGACTTATTACTATCAAAAACATGATGTAGGTATTGTCTTTGGTCATTCCACGTCAATTCAACACAGGCTTGAGCTTCACCATCCTCAGATTTTCTTGAAATTTGGTATATGTGTACTACTTGTATCTACTAGAACCATGGGCGGATCCAGCCGATTGTAAAGGGGGGCTGCAGTCCTAAAAGGGGGCTGCACCCCACAGCCCTTCTCCAAGATCTCCTAATCAGCTTTGTTACTTTTATGTTCCTTCCCCACAACTGAAGTTCTACTTGTTCTGCATATTATTTGTTCTTTTACTTGCTTCCTTACTTTAAGGAAAGTCAAATTCTATCTTTAAATGACGAAACATTTTCCAAAGGGAGGGGCTGCAGCCCCTACAGCCCCCCCCCCCCCCCCCATGATCCACCAATGACTAGAACAATTGTAAAATATTACTGAGATATGTCTACCCGTTTTTGAAATAATGGTCTATAAAGTCCTCAAAAATAGGTCCAGAAACTGAAAAAATCATGATTCAAAATAGCTGTAGATATTTTCCAAATTTGACTAGGACTATGAGATTGGTGTCGTTTAACAGCGCATTTCATGCCGTTTCATAAGATATACAACAATGTATAGGTTGGTACTAAAGAAATGTTCTAAAAAGGGCATTTTTTTAATTTTTATATTTTTTTGAAAAATAGGGAGTATTATATCTATTCATACAACAAAATATAAAAGAGGGATCAAAATTTCTTCATTACTAAATAAATTGAAAACTAGTAATAAAATTTCATAAATCTAGCTTTTTATGATTAAAAATAGATGTTGATGTTTTCCAACTTTGACTAGGATTATGAGATTGGTGTCGTTTAACAGCGCATTCCATGCCGTTTCATATGATATAGAACATTGTATAGGTATAGGCAGTATGACCTATTTTTAATAAAAAATATATATAAAAACCGGAAGTCGAAATTTTTCACGATCACAATACTTCATATATAGGTAAGTGAAAGTAAAAATTTAAAATAATGCCCTTTTTAATTAATTAATGCCCGAAACGTGAAGGTGTGAGGTCAAAGAAATGTTTCAAAAAAGCGCTTTTTACTTTCACTTACCTATATATGAAATATATAGTAAGTGGAAGTATTGCGATCGTGAAAAAATTCGACTTCCGATTTTCAACGGAAATACACGTTTTGGGGTCCCCTGAGTCGAAATGACCAAGTCCCGCGAAATGGTCTGTGTGTGTGTGTGTGTGTGTGTGTGTGTGTGTCTGTGTGTGTGTGTGTGTGTGTGTGTGTGTGTGTGTGTGTGTGTGTGTGTGTGTGAACAGACTAGCTCAAAAACTATAAACCGTGCGATCCTGAAATTGGGTATTTATTGTAGGTATATGCCCGCGATGTGACAGCATAAATTTCATCAAAATTACTTAAAGGGAGGGGGTACTTTACTTAATAACTTTTTAGGTTTTTTTCGATTTTCTCAAAAACGGCTCTAACGATTTTGATTAAACTGAGTATTTCATCTATTTATATGCCCGAGATATGACTGTAAAAATTTCATCAAAATTGATTAACCGGAGGGGGGACTTTACTTAATAAATTTTGTAACATTTTCACGTGTTTTTTTTATTTACTCTAAATCCGCTTTAACGATTTTGATCAAACTGGGTATTTGATGTATTTATATGCCCGAGATATGACTGTAAAAATTTCATCAAAATTGATTAACCGGAGGGGGGACTTTACTTAAAAAATTTTGTAACATTTTCACGTGTTTTTTTGATTTTCTCAAAAACGGCTTTAACGATTTTGATTAAACTTAGTATTTGATCTATTTATATGCTCGAGATATGTCTGTAAAAATTTCATCAAAATTGATCAACCGCAGGGGGCACTTTACTTAATAAATTTTGTACCATTTTTACGTGTTTTTTTTATTTACTCAAAAACGGCTTTCACGATTGTGACCAAACTGGGTATTTGATGTATGTATATGCCAAATATGTGATAGCCAACATTTCATCAAAATTGATCAACCGAAGGGGGGACTTTACTTAATAAATTTTGTATCATTTTCACGGGGTTTTTTATTTACTCAAAAACGGCTTTAACGATTAATAAAAATAAGATATAAATGTAGAAAAATGTGTGACTCTGGGAAATGATATTTAACAAAACACGTCAATTTCTTATCTAAGTAAGTTGGTAAGTGAAAGTTGTGTGTTGCGCGCACGCACCAGATTTTTTATTTTTACTTTTATCATATTGATTCCATCTAAAGAATGTTAAACCACCATTGAACTTTAAATGGTAACAGATTTTTTTTTTTTTGGAATAAATTGTGCTATAAGTCAACTAATTTTGTTCCGATTTCATTCCCTTATATTGATGCCTTGTATATTCGATAACTGAAGTGTGCAACAATTGAGACACTGAGATGGAAAATTACTCCCTTTTCCATTTTTTTGACGATGAAGCTTGAATGAAAAGACGAGTTATAGTTCTTAACTAGTTACTAGTAATAGTAGTAATAGTAACAGTAGTAAGACTAGTTTTAGTTTTTAGTTTTTTAGTTAATGGTGAAAGGCCTGTTTTATTGAAAATTATGGTCCTACATGTTCATTTTGAAAATGGCTTAGTGCCGAAACGTTGAACGGAATATTATAAAAGTTTGAGATTAAAAAAGGGATTTATATAAAACAAACTTGTTTAATAATAATAACAAAATGATTAAATTTGAGTCAGTCGTGTGATGAATCCGACATGTCCATCGATTAAAATTTATCGAAAGGCAAAAAAAAGTTTCTAGTGTTGTACTAAAAAATAGTCTACCATGGGGGCAGTTAGTACCACTGGTACTAACTGTAACTCAAAACTCTACCTGCATTAATACGATCATCCCTCCATAAATGAATATGGTAACTTGCGCCTTACGCGAAAGAAACTATGAATAATATTATGACTATATTCTGACATTTTAAGTCAAGTCACGCTGAATCCAACGTTATGCGTAACTCAGAATTCATACATTTTGAGTTTATAACCATCTTGTTGACGACCTGAGACATGTTTACTTTCGGATTGATTATCAATTTCAATAGGGTTCATTGAGAGGGTTCAAGAGGGCTTCATGTCATGCCTTCTGTAAAATAATTCTTCTGTATTTATTTCTATTGTTTCCGCGTCCTCACCAAGCAACACCATATCATCGGCAAATCCGAGCAGGGATATATCCCCTCCCCCCCCAGATTCAAACCCTTTCCAGTTCGTGTCACCTCGCTAATGGCATATTCTAGCGCTAAATTAAGTGGCTTTTTACAGTACGAGATAGGGTTTGACGAGCCAGGCGCAGCCGAGGTCGGTAATTAGACCGATTACTTTAGGGACGCTTTCTGTACAAGTAATGTAAAGTATTTTACATTATACTGAAAAATAAAATAAAATATATTATAAGAATTTTATTTTGAGTAACATTTAATAAAAAATGTAAGGTTAGCAAATAATGAATGAAAAGCATATGGTAGAATGTATTGATTACTCGTAAAAAATCTTCTAATTTATTTATATAATATATGTACAATTTTTATTATTACTAATATTGAATCCTTCAGATGGTAATTGAATGTCTCGTTTGGAGTTAGTATACTTTTTATAGTTCATATTATATAATGGATCGTATCTAAATAGATCATCAACTTTTCTTTATTGCTGTAGTTTATTATATTAAAATTCGTATCTGTGTCGTGATTTTGAAGGAAGTTCTTCGGTAACTTCATTTCATTGATCAAATATAGTTTTGGGAATATTCACAGCACTAACTTCAGACATATTTAAATTAAAGTGATAAAAATGTTAATAAGCTTTTTAAGAATTTTCTTTACTGTACTAGTATAGTAAAGAAAACAGATGTTTCCTTTACACTACTAATAGTGTAATAGATCATTTTCTAGGCTAGCTAACAGTCGAGAAAGAAATACTTTCATAAGCAGTATAATGTAAAAATAATTACCGATTCTTACAGTATCGAACGTGTTAGTTATACAATTTTTTACTAAGTTTACCAACTTTTTTAGTATTCCCTGCTCGACAAGAATATTATACAACTGTTAGCGGTTAATCGAGTCATATGCCTTTTTGAAATCGATAAAAAGCTGATGTCCTATTCCGTTACATTATAATTTTCTACGGATAATATTTGGTCTAAGGTTTGCTATTTGTTAGTATTGAAAATTATAACTCAATCCTGTTCTAATAAACCACCTACATCCTTCCCTCCCCCCCATCGAGAATCTAAACGCGATGGCATTATGCTCGCACGCATTGCTTTGGCAAGACATTGTTTTGAATTTAAGTATGATTTTGATTTTGAAAACCCCCAAATTCTGCACAAAGCTGGGTCTGAACAAAAATTAAAATTTTTAGAAGCCCTCTATAAATCCAAGAACCTACAAAATACTGTAAATTTCAAAACTGACTCCAATAGGTATTATACAGAGTGTCCAAAAAGAGTATTCGGGGTCTGAAAGTTGAATAAAATCTCAAATATAGAATATCAAGTAGGATGTTTACGTTTTATTTAAACACAATGAACTGGAAATTGATTTAGAAAAAACAATGTTGTCTAGGTGTCCACCATAACGCTGGTGGCACTCCTCGAATCTCAAACACAGTTTTGTAAAAACGTGTTGACACATTTTTCTTTGAGATTGCCGTCTTTTCTGTTCTCATATTTTGCTTCAATGGTGTTAGATTCGTCGGTTTCTTTCGTGTTTCTTTTCGAATACCCTACTTTTCAGGTATCCCGACAGAAAGAAGTCAAGAGGACTGAGATCGGGACTCCTGGGAGGCCAGCTAATGGTGCCTCTACGAGAAATCACTTTGTTTTGGAATAATTCGTTTACCGTAGCAATTGATAAGTCTGAAGTATGGCAAGTGGCCTCGTCTTGCTGTAACCATGCTCTTGAGTTATATCTTTTAAACTCTTGAAGTTCATGGGCCAAAAAACCTCTCATAATTTCACAGAAACGCTCACTATTTACAGTACTATTTACTGCGTTTGAGATTCGAGGAGTGCCAGCAGCGTTATGGTGGACACCTAGATAATATTGTTTTTTACTTTCACTTACCTATATATTAAATATATAGTAAGTGGAAGTATTGCGATCGTGAAAAATTTCGACTTCCGGTTTTCAACGGAAATACACGTTTTGGGGTCCCCTGAGTCCAATTAACCGCGAATTGTTAGTAAGTCCCGCGAAATGGTCTGTGTGTGTGTGTGTGTGTGTGTGTGTGAACAGACTAGCTCAAAAACTATAAACCGTGCGAACCTGAAATTGGGTATTTAGTGTATGTATATGCCCGCGATGTGACAGCAAAAATTTCATCAAAATTTCTCAAAGGGAGGTGGTACTTTATTTAATAACTTTTTATGTTTTTTTTTCGATTTTCTCAAAAACGGCTATAACGATTTTGATTAAACTGAGAATTTGATCTATTTATATGCCCGAGATATGACTGTAAAAATTCCATCAAAATTGATCAACCGGAGGGGGGACTTTACTTAATAAATTTTGTATCATTTTCTCGTGTTTTTTTTTATTTACTCAAAAACGATTTTAACGATTTTGATCAAACTGGGTATTTGATGTATGTATATTCCAAAGGTGCGATAGCCAACATTACATTAAAATTGGACAAACGGAGAGGGCACTTTATTTCTAATTTTTTTTCCAATTTTTACCTTTTTTTCGATGATCACAAAAACGGCTTTAACGATTTTTATCATATTTGTCATGTTTAATGAAAATTAGGTGTTCTTTAATATCAAGTAAGCTTTATCATTATTAAAATGTTCTGAGGGGGCTTTTTTGGGGGGGGGGTTGGGGCCTTTTTGTTTGTTTCCTATAAAGTACCTTTGTTTTTGTTTATATGGAGAAATTATCTGTCTCTCGTTAGGCCTAAAAATAAGAAATGGCTATATATGAGATATGATAAAAATAAAGAAAACATAAAGCAGAAAAAAAGAAAAATATTCAGTCAACTCATAAAAATCGTTTAGCCCACGCACGCGGAGTACGCCTTTAATGACACACCATTGTTCATAATTAAAGCCGTTAAGTTCATTTGAGAAGTGGCAATTAACAAAACGCATTCACTTCTAATCTAAGTTAGTTAGTAAGTGAAAGTTGTGTGTTGCGCGCACGCACCAGATTTTTATAAATAAATTTCCACCTCATTGTGTTTAAATAAAACATAAACATCCTACTTGATATCCTATATTTGTGATTTTGTTCCACTTTCAAACCCCGAATACTCTTTTTGGACCCCCTTTATATCAATAATTATTATATATTTCGAAAGACCTAAATAGTTACTACTCTGAAACTATCATTATCCTCCGTAAATTTTAAAAAAATATTTATTTTAATTCGCAATCACTTAAAATAGATGTTTTTAAATAGAGGAATATTTTAACTCATCATGAAGGCGTTTGGCTGCTCTCCGACTCAAATGAGGTTTCAGACTGGTTATCCATGGGACTGTTACAGTGATTGATCTCCTTTCTGGTATATAGTATTTATTATAATTGCGGTTTCCGGTGCTCTTAACCTTTTTGGTTTTAAATTGGTAATGTTAAATCTGTTTTTCTTTTTGGTAAATTTCCTATAATGATTCTTTCAGGTGCTCTACCATAAATAAATTATGTATTTTCATGATGATGCTTGAACAGGCGAAAATTTGAAATGTATCAATAAACATTTTAAAAGATTGATGAGACTATCACTGGCCTTCCTATCTTAAAAATTATCATTAGTCTCCACTAATTCAATTGGTGAATATTAGAAAATTATAACTCAATCCTATACCAATAAACCACCTACGTCCTTCCCTCCCCCCCCACCGAGAATCTAATCGCGATGGCATTATGCTCGCACAGGCTCTACGCACTTGCCCTACCCCGAGCAGGTGGGTCCCGAACAACGGGGGACATAATGAACCCGGCTTAGCCCCGGCGGAGTAATCGAACCCAAAGGATCATCTCCGATCCATCCGCGGCCTCCCTGATCCGATTAGAAGTCGATTTGTCACGGCGTTCAGTAGCGACTAGTTCCAATATCCAGTGCTTCATTGTTCCATGAGTTATTGAGCGCGCGGGGCATACATAATTTGTCTCTTAGCTACGGTTGTTTATACGATCGTAAATAACAGGTCTTTGATCTCTATGCCTCATTAGCGAACAACGCACTCTGTCTGCCAGGAAGATATATTAACAAACCTCCATCCTTTACGAGATTTAGTTCATTACATTAACTTATTGGGTTGTCCGGAAAATAATGCAGGTTTTCAAGTTTTCTTTTAAAACATTCTATATATAGTAATCTGTTTACTTTTAGGAGATTATTTATTTGTACGAGTGTCAACAGTTGCTAATCCTCTTCTAAACGACAATGTTTGTTTATCTCTATAGCATCTCGCTACTTGGAAATAATCCAGTCTTTCCTACGATGTCACGTCGTGAATTTCGTACGATTTTCTTTTACGAGTTTTAAAAGAAAACTTGAAAACCTGCATTATTTTCCGGACAACCCAATAGAAAGAATAGAAAACGAAAATTACGCACCAAGTATCCCATTTTATGTAAATTTATGGTCACATAGAAAATCACATTCCCATGGTCCATATGTTAGCCCAACTTAGATTATAGATGGTAGACATAATAAAAAAATTACATATAAAAACTCTGTACATATTGTAACGTTAAAGGTCTGGCCACACATGTCCGCACCGTAGCAATAATACAGGTTATGTTCCGAATATTTTTAATTTAACTTACATATTACCTTTAGTTATGCCTAAAGTTCAAGCCACACACATGTCAGACACAGGCCACTTTAGGCATAACTAAAGGTAATATGTATGTTAAATTAAAAATATTCTGAACATAACCTATATTATTGCTACGGTGCGGATCCGGTGCGGACATGTGTGGTCAGACCCTAAATCGTTAAAAAAAAACAAAAAAAAAAACATGATTTCAAATCCAAAACCGTTTGTTGGAACAAAATACGCGGTTGAAACGAGCTGTTTGGGTCTAGATCTTTCGTGCCTAGTCCACTCTAGCTTAGTACTGTCCACCTTGTTCTGCAAAATTCCAGACCTGACCATTTACGATTATATATAAGGAGCGAGTGATTGAACGAAGTAGTATAAGTCTGTGTCTTGACTGTGTAGCTCAAGGCAATGATTGTGAGTTATAACGTTATCATTTTTGTAACCTGCTCAAGTATTTAAGTTTTATCATTTCGTTGGCATTCATAACTGTATATTTTTGTTGAATAAATGTTTGTTACCCACATAAGTGTTACAATATCATTAAAATTGAATTGCAATTGCACTGAGGTAATCTGTCTGTACTCTCCAAACAAAAGACATCCTGTACCAAATATTTGTTTGTCGTCCGATATATTCTTCACTCAGAAAACACTATATTCACCATGCTGAAAATATGAATATTGCAAAATTCATCGAATTGCTTAGGTAACGGAGAAAGGATCGTTAGCTAAAATATATTATTATTTGTCCACTGCTTTCCTCTGAGAGCTTTTCTTCTTAATGAATAATTATGCGAATGCTTGGCTACAGACAATATTAAGATAAATGGGATTAGCATATGTGTTTTGTTTTTTGTGAGTGCATGTAATTACTATTAATATTAATATTAATATATTAATATATATATAATCAGTGACACTATGAGAAAAGTGAGCTGGAGCACCGTCATGCATAAACCACAGCCTTTGCCTAATGCCTAGCGGAATATCTTCTAGAATATCATGCAGATTATTTTGCAAAAAATGCAAGTAAGATATACCTGACAGCCTAGGTGGCAAAAAGAAGGGGCCGATGATTTTGTCGCTTAGAAGACCACACCAGACATTTAAAGAGAATGTATGTTGGTAATGTCCATTGTATTTTAGGCTACTACCCTAGTCATTACACCACTAGTGATCCCTGATGCATATGTCACATATGCAATAAGAATTTGATGTGTTTTAAACTTTTTTTTCGTTACGATAAATTGTTCTGAGTTAACCCAGGATTCGATATTGTGAAGAAGTGCGTCCGCTTCTTTAGGGAAAATTGAATTATGTCTATAATTATTTCCGGTTATGTCAAATAAATCAAATATTTATTTATTAAGATCAAGATGCCATGACTATTTACGTGAGTCAGGCTTTTGTCTTCCTAAATTGGTCATCGGTCCCACTGTGCGTTGGATGTTTTAATGGGAGTAAAAAATCCTTGACTAAACTGCCTCTCGGATAGGAACTAAAACGGAACATAAAGGAGCCTGTACGATGCCAGCTACTCGTTGAAGATCCCTTTCCTATTTATATCTGGATAGGCGAAATTTATGATTCTTATTGTAGCACCCGTGGCCCGGTCTGCTCGTAAATAAATAGTTTAATATTATTATTATTTTGTCACTACGGTCCTATGTATCGCACCCATACAAAACTGTGAGGAGTAACACCTATTTCCTGCTGCTATTATTGCTTGTATTTCACTCTCTATTTTATTGTCAACTGTGACCACACTTCCCAGGTACTTGAATTGGGTTACTGCTTTAGAGCTGTGCTCTCCTAAACTCAATTTATCATATTCCATAATTTCCAATTTTGAGTTTTTCATATATACAGTTTTATCTTCATTCACCTAAAAACCTAATTGAATGGCAGCCTCTCCAAAATTCTTGGAAAATTCCTGATAATGCTGCTTGGTAATGACGTCGTCCGCATATGCTAGATGTTAGGCCATGCGGTCATACCTAGTTGGGTGATTCTCAAACTACTGGCAATTTTTACATTTTATTTTAGAACTTTTTTAGTGTAGTTTAAAAAAAAATGTACATGTATTTGGTCCCATCCACGGCAAATCTAGCATAATAGCAGTTCACGATCATTGCTTGAAATGAAGATAATTCGATCTATAATTTCATTACCTCGGCAATGATTTCAGCAGTAAAACTGCCTTAATTGCATTTATTGTTAAATTTATTCCTCATTTAATGCAGAATCGGACGATACCACAAGAATTGCCATAATAATTTATCATTGCAGGAAAAAAATTCTGAAAAATAAAATAATATTTAGGTATATACTTCAAAAGGATTCGAAAAATAATTTAAGCAAAAAACGGTCCCCGATTTACCTAATCAATTTGTAGTATTATAGTAAATAGTAGGTGATTCTCAGATTATGGGCAGTTTTCATAAAAACATTTACGGCACATTTATGTCAATAACGAGCTAATATTCGGGCGTGGCAATGACACGAGTTTTCAACTTGTTAATGACATTTCCACGTATTTCATTCGGCCAAAACCGCTGTGTAACTAATTGAGATAATTTTTTTTGCCAACTCACTTAGACAAACGATAGTCAAACAAATATGATGTAAAAAATGAAATAACTTGAAAAGAAAGCGTGTTAATACAAGCGGTGGTAATGACAACTAAAAAAGTACGTGACTTTTTTTACGAGGCACATGCGCGGAGGCCGGCTCCCAACTGAAGTCGGTTAATCCACAGCTGGTTTTCCTTAAACTCCATGGTGATCACTATACTCAAAAGAAATTTCCCCACTGTTCAAGGCTTTATCTCTGCCGTTTTGTTTTGTGAGTGGTAATGACGTCAAAGTTTCGAAACTATTTAAATATACTTACAGTTAACTAAAACTAACAAAAAATATAATTCAGAATGCTCCAGTTATTATCTATGAGTGAAAATAAATTTCACTATCATTAAACGTAGGTTTCAAAAGAAAAAAATACATATTTACTACAAAATCGAGAGTGGGATGACATTGGTAATGACATTTTAGTAACTTAAGTAATTATAAAATCATTTTACTCATTAATATTTTCAATTTTAATATTTTATTATGAAAACTTATTCCTTTACCGAATAGCAATGGAGAAAAAATCTGGTGCGTGTGCGCAACACACAACTTTCACTTACCAACTTACTTAGATTAGAAATTGACGTGTTTTGCTAATTATCATTTCCCAAAGTCACACATTTTTCTACATTCATATCTTATTTTTGTTAATCGTTAAAGCCGTTTTTTGAGTAAATAAAAAAACCCGTGAAAATGATACAAAATTTATTAAGT
This sequence comes from Aelia acuminata, assembly GCA_911387785.2. NCBI lineage: Eukaryota > Metazoa > Arthropoda > Insecta > Hemiptera > Pentatomidae > Aelia > Aelia acuminata. The sequence goes on from OU426978.1 coordinate 1,807,993, forward strand.
AAAGTCCCCCCTCCCGTAGATCAATTTTGATGAAATTTTTACAGTCATATCTCGGGCATATAAATACATCAAATACCAAGTTTGATCAAAATCGTTAAAACCGTTTTTGAGTAAATAAAAAAAAACATGTGAAAATGGTACAAAATTTATTAAGTAAAGTCCCCCCTCCCGTAGATCAATATTGATGAAATTTTTACAGTCACATCGCGGGCATACAAATACATCAAATACCAAATTTGATCAAAATCGTTAAAACCGTTTTTGAGTAAATAAAAAAAAAACGTGAAAATGATACAAAATTTATTTTGTAAAGTCCCCCCTCCGGTTAATCAATTTTGATGAAATTTTTACAGTCATATTTCGGGCATATAAATCGATCAAATACTCAGTTTAATCAAAATCGTTAGAGCCGTTTTTGAGAAAATCGAAAAAAACGTAAAAAGTTATTAAATAAAGTACCCCCTCCCTTTGAGCAATTTTGATGAAATTGTTGCTGTCACATCGCGGGCATATACCTACACTAAATACCCAATTTCAGGTTCCCACGGTTTATAGTTTTTGAGCTAGTCTGTTCACACAGACACACACACAGACACACACACACAGAGACCATTTCGCGGGACTTGGTTATTTCGACTCAGGGGGTCCCAAAACGTGTATTTCCGTTGAAAACCGGAAGTCGAAAATTTTCACGATCGCAATAATTCCACTTACTATATATTTCATATATAGGTAAGTGAAAGTAAAAATCGGGTCAGGCTTAACCATTTACATAAGTAAAAGTCGTAATGGACTAAAACTTTCCCCTAAAATGAGAGTCACCCATATAGTTCCTCCAGGATTTGTTTTTACTGTTCGAATGACTGCTTCAAAGGTCAGATTGAAAAGGAGAAGAGCAAGAGGATGACCCCGTCTCAAGCCAACATTTACTTCACTCTTCTGACAGCGCGCGCATTTCCCAGTTTTACTCGACTGACAATCTTAGATAGTGTCATTCTTGCTAGCCTGACTGATTTCTTGGGTATGCCCAAATTTATCATGGCTTTCAAAAGCCTTTCTCTATCTGCATTGTCATATGCTTGTTTGAAATCAACAAAAAGGAGATGCAAGTCTATGTTAAATTCACGGCATTTTTCCATTGCCTGTCTAAGAGTAAATATCTGGTTTATTGTTGACATTCCAGGTCTGAAGCCTCCTTGATAATCTCCTATAATGTTTTCAGAGAATTCCGTCAACCTTTTATATAGAAGAATTGCCAGTATCTTATAGGTCGTACATAATAGGGAAATGCCTCTGTAATTATCACATTCGAGCTTGTCTCCTTTCTTGTATATTGGGAATATTGCAGCTTTTGTCCAATCTTCAGGCAAAATAAATAGCTTAGTTTCTCCCCAAAAAAAAAAAAAACTAATGTGACAATAAAATTTTCTTATGATCCTTATTGTCGTTACTTTGACAGAGACACGGAGAGATGGAGCTGTGCTCGGGCTGCGGCGGTATGATCTCGGACCGGTACATCATGCGAGCGGGCGAGCTGTACTACCACGAGCAGTGCCTGGCCTGCAGCCTCTGCGGGGCCTCGCTGCACCACACCTGCTTCATCAGGGACTCCAAGCTCTACTGCAGGGTAGACTACGAGAGGTAACTACTATCATATCGCATTTTAGTTACAATAATTAAAAAAATCTGGTGCGATGCGCGCAACACACAACTTTCACATATCAACTTACTTAGATTAGAAATTGATATGTTTTATTTCACGTTCAATTACCTGTATAGGCGGGCGCAAGCGACGGTGCTGCTTCTTTCAGGAACTAGAGAAACGGGGATAAAAGCGGGGCCAGTACCTGGGATTCATAGGGTTTTTTGGCGTTTTTAATTTATGTTTCCATAATTAAAACCCGATTGAGCAAAAAATCATTTGAAAAATATCTAATAGGTATTGCTCCGTCCCTCAGTGTTCAATTAGAAAATCAAAAGACGTGTCATTCCCTTTCATTTCCAAAAAATAAAAAGCTTCTTAAAGAGTGGATTGTAAAATTAAGAATAGATAAGCCTGTTTCGAAACATATGACGATTTGTAGTCTTTATTTTAAAGGAAGAGACTATATTTATCCAGGTAAATATTAGTATTTGATATTTTATTATTCCAAAATGCTAGTTTTATGCAAATAACATTGAGACCATAGTGTCATAGATTTGTTTTTCTTTTTTAATTTTCCCCATTTTTCTATTACATCCGTTGTGCTTAATTGTTCCATGTTTTCAATGCGAAGCCTGAAAGTTTTGAGAAATAAATAAATAATATGACAAAGAATCTAAGCTGTCATAACAATGATTGTGTGAATAGGTAATTAATTTTATTACTAACCGAAAAACGTCGAGTAAAGTTACAATGATGTGTTTGCATTTACCAGAACTACCAGCTTTACATGTACAATGACAAGAAAATTGCTTATTATTATTAATAAATTTGATTTCCACTTTTATTTGATGGGGCAGTCCTTTAAGATTGCTAGTTTAAAGGCACGAGGCTTGTAAAATAACTGTTTTTTTATTTTTAGATATTATTCCACATGTAAATATGTGGTTTGCATCAAGAATAGCTTGCCCATCAATTAATGGTCTTTTAAAATTACCAATTATCTCTATCACCTCAACTAGGTCTAACACCGTTCTTTCCGACATTTTGCAAAACTACTAGCGCACCCTATATTCGATTGCGCCCGCCTATATGAAATATTTAGTAAGGGAAAGCATTACGATCGTGAACAATTTCTACTTCCGATTTTCAGCGGAAATAAACGTTTAGGGAGCCCCTGAGTCCAAATAAACAAGTCCCGCGAAATGGTCTGTGTATGTGTGTGTGTGTGTGTGTGTGAGGTGGGGGGCTAGATCAAAAACTATAAATCGTACGAACCCGAAATTTGGTATTTTGTGTAGGAATACGCCCGCGATGTGACAGCGAAAATTTCATCAACACTTGTCAAACGGAGGGGGGAATTACTTAATAAATTTTGTCTCACTTTCACGTGTTTTTTTTTTTCCATTTACTCAAAAACGGCTTTAACAATCTTGATCAAACTGGGTATTTGATGTATGTATATGTCCGCAACGTGACAGCCGAAATTTCATCAAAATTGGTGAAACGGAGGGGGTAGTTTATTTCATAAAATTTGTCTTATGTTCACGTGTTTTTAGTATTTACTCAAAAACTGTAATGATATAGATCAGACTGGGTATTTAGCGTATGTATATGCCCACGATCCGACAGCCGAAATTTCACCAAAATTGGTCAAACGTAGGGAGCACTTTATTTCATAACTTTCGATTATCTCCAAAACGGCTTTAATGATTTTGATTAAAATCGTCATGTTTAATGAAAATCAAGTTTTCTTTAATATCAGGTAAGCTTTATTACTATTAAAAATACTCTGAGGAGGCTTAAATGGGGAAAGGGCCTTTTTTGTTTTCCTATAAATTACCTATGATTTTGTTTATATTTATAAGAAATTATCTATCTCTCGTTTCGCCTTAAAATAAGAAATGGCTAAATATGCAATATAAAAAAAAATCAAATATACATATACTGGAAAAAAAAAGAAAAATATTCCGTCAACCCATAAAACACCATGCGCAGTACACCTTTAATGATAGACCATTGTTGACAATTAATGCCGTTTTGTTTATTTAATGGAAATTAGTTGTTTCGTAAGAAGCATAAGAAGTTTTCAAAAACAACATAAAGAATTATAAAATCAGACAACTTGAAGTATTATGCTTGCATTGCCGAATTCTCTCAAGTAAAACGTTTATAAAAAAAATAAAAACAATTATTGTTATTAAAGAGTTTTAAGCATATTCTTGTCGACGTGCGATATTTATTATTACAAAAACCGGTTAATAATAAAACGGTATAACCCGGGGTTTTTGAAGTGTCTCCCAGATTGGTAAATATTATTAATCTTAATTATCTTCGAAACTTCTAAACCTTACCCTTTAATATTAAAATATTTAACCTTGTGGGTTATTATTAAACCATACATTATATTATATGAATTATGTGGATATTATATAAACTTCAAATTTATCAAATTTAAAAATAATTGAAGGGTTGGGAGTAAGTCGAGAATAATCATGTAAAGGGAGCATTAAATAAACGATTTTGAATTGCTGAAATTAAGTTTATTCATGAAAAGCATGTTCCGGAGTTGATATTAACTAAACCACTCTTCAACACTGACTTACTAATCTTCCTAAACAATTGCCATCTCTTCGTACTACTTTTTCCACTGAAAATCTTATAATATTTTTTTTTCTTACTTCTACCTTTTCCATTTCAGAGCCTCAATGGCTATCACACTTCAGTTATCGAATATACAAGGCTACTATATTAAACTGGAATGAAATCGGAATAAACTTAGTTGTCTTATAGTTAATTAAAGTACACACCGTATATTTAGTATCGTATAATGCGTTTCTAATGCGCCATGGGCATAGCTGAGGGTTGAAGTAAAGAATAAATGTGTTTAAATTTTAAATTATTTATTTTTAGAAACATAAGTTTAAGGTATTTACATATTTAAATAGCAAACTCTCAAACGACGGCGACAATCGGAAAAGTGTATATAACAAAAATTGTTCGTCTAGACAAACTGTAAAAAATGAAGCCTTGCAACCGTTTTCGCTGAGAATTGCAGTTTTTCGCTTAAAACTCGCAAATGAAAGGGTTAATCGAAAAAATGTATATGACTGAAAATTTTTTCCTTGAAAATCTGAAAAGATTAACACCATTTAGAAACCTCTACTACCAAAACCGCGATTTTCCGCTTATAACTCGCAATCGAGTAAGGTTAAATAAGTGATTTGTAAATGTTTCAGGTATAGTGGTTAAAGAAAGCTTTAAAACGATTCCTCATTCTTGAATTTTGATGAAGTATTAAGGTAGTTATGGCGTACCGAAAAAAAAAAGGGCTTTGAAAAATAATATATTGTATAATTTCATTTTTTTCATTTCATTTTTATTTCCACTTACATTCATATGAGACACATAGTAAGGGTATATATTAAGATCGACAAAAATTTCGACCGGTTTTCAACGAAAATAGACATTTTAGGGTCTCCTGTGTCCAGATAACCTTTGATTTGGTTTATAAGGAGAAATTATCTGTCTCTCGTTATGCCTAAACATAAGATATGGTTCAATATGAAATATGAAAAAATCGAGTAAATACTTATATACGCGAGAAAAAAAGAAAAATATTCCTCCAACTCATAAAACACGTTGAGCTCACACATGCGCAGTACATTTTTAGTAACGATTGTTCATGATTAAAGATGTTCTGTTCATTAAATGGAAATTATTTCTAGTTTTCAACAACTACATTGAGAATTATAAGATCAGACGCCTTGGAGTATAATAGCATAAAGTACCCTTGTCATAGATTTAAAAAAAAATTTACCAGTTAAAAACTAAAACTAGTCTTACTACTATTACTACTAACTAGTTAAGAACTATAACTCGTCTTTTCATTCAAGCTTCATCGTCAAAAAAATGGAAAAGGTAGTCATTTTCCATCTCAGTGTCTCAATTGTTGCACACTTCAGTTATCGAATATACAAGGCATCAATATAAGGGAATGAAATCGGAACAAAATTAGTTGACTTATAGCACAGTTTATTCCAAAAAAAAAACTGTTACCATTTAAAGTTCAATGGCGGTTTTAACTTTTAGATGGATTCAAGATGATAAAAAAACAAAAATAAAAATAAAAAAGCTCTTTTTTAAAACATTTCTTTGACCTCACACCTTCTGGTTTCGGATGCCACTTTGAAGCTAAGAGGGCCTGTGTAAAGAACGCGAATTGGTGTAAAGACGAACTGCGGTGTACAATTACAGAGGAATCAGACGAAGCTTGAGTGCCATTGAGTTCCAAGTTCTCCAACTGAATGAGAGAATTTTGTTTTCTAGAAGCCTTTAGCTTCCTTCTGGAGTAACGGGACTCGTAAGATCCAGTTCCTGATATCTCTTCTTACAAGATATAACAGCTATTTTCAGGATCTATTTAGTTATAAGAGTTATTTTTTATTGATCTAAACATATCTAATGTTTAGATCAGGGATGTCCCTATACCTAAAAATTATAGTTTTAGAGTTATGCGCGAACATCACGTTTAAAATATATATAGTTTCAAGCAATAATCGTTTTCAATGTTTTGATTTCGTATGAGCCATCCTCGGACTATTACGAACATTTTAAAAGAAAAATCAGCCATATCCGTCCAACCGTTTTCAAATGATGCCGTAAGCAACAAACCTCATTTTATTTTTACTTTCACTTACCTATATATGATATATATAGTAAGAGTATATGTTACGAAATTTGGGCAAAAAATTTCGACTTTCGGTCTTAACACATTCCCTCTGTCCAGATAACCTTTGATTTGGTTTATACGGAGAAATTATCTGTCTCTCGTTATGCCTATACGTAGGTCATGGCTCAATTTGAAATATTAAATAAAAAACATTTTATAAAAAAATATTAAACCGACTTCGAAACCTAAGAACCAGTAAAAATAAATTCACTGAAAAGTATGAAATGATTACGTTCTGATTTTTATGAATACACAGCAAAATTGAAAATGGTATAAAAAGTGGAAAAGTGCAATAAAACGAATAATTTTATTTTGATTTGTACAAATACACACTAATTGTTAATAAAAATTATTAAATTTAAATATTAAATACTATGTTCAATACAACACAATCTTTTCGGAGGCGGCGCAAAATAGAAATAACATGTTACTGATACAATTCCATTAGAGGGCATTGAAATCAATAGCTGGGAAGAGAAGATCCATTTAGAAGATTTTCATAATGTCTAGTGTAAAAGATTTTAAATTTTGCGCCGCCTCCGAAAAGATTGTGTTGTATTGAACATAGTATTTAATATTTAAATTTAATAATTTTTATTAACAATTAGTGTGTATTTGTACCAATCAAAATAAAATTATTCGTCTTATTGCACTTTTCCACTTTTTATACCATTTTCAATTTTGCTGTGTATTCATAAAAATCAGAACGTAATTATTTCATACTTTTCATTGAATTTATTTTTACTGGTTCCTAGGTTTCGAAGTCGGTTTAATATTTTTTTATAAAATGTTTTTTATTTCACAATTTTAGTTGGAGAAGATAACAAATGTAGAAAACCGTACCTTGGTTTAAAAATTTCGTTGGTTATTAATTAGTCGTTGATAAAATAAACGTTGGTTTAAAAATTTCGAAATCTTTTTACGCTCTACCACGTTTGTCTTTCCCAGCTTTTTTTATTATACAATAATTGTATAAAATTATTATGAAATACACTTTACCTTTTCAATTTCATGAGTACACACAGAAAAGTGGGAAAGCGGTGCGTGTATTATACAACTTTCAACACACTACGTTTTATGATTATAAATGGATTTTTTTTTTTTTTTTTTTAAAAAAAGATCAATGTTCAATTGGGAAAGGAACACATAAAATATTTTTCCACAATGACAATATTTTTCCTTTGCTAAATATCGTCAGTACTTGTCATTTACGTAGAGAATCAGTGTTTCGAGATGTGTTCAGTTAAATATACATAAATCCGGCCATTCCAAGATGAAGTAGATAAGTCACTGAAGAATTAAGATTTTGGCCAGTTTTAGACAAGATATCGTTAATGGAGAATCAATGATGATACTAATATGACCTATAGTAAATTTGAAAGTAATTTTTAAATTTTGATTGCTTGAATATCCTTCTGAAAACTATGGCGATATTATACACGACTTCATTGGATTACATCATTGGATAGAAGTCCCTGCAAAAAAAGGGCAACCATAAAATTATCGATATCAAAAAGACTGCCCCGCTAGGATAGAAGCAACAGGGTTTGGGACTCACATATGGTTAATTTATTATTACGAAGGATATTATTATTCTAGATTGAGTCAATTATGTTCGTAATTCTTTTCGATGAATTATTGACTAAATTTATTACCAAATTACTATGAATTATATTCTTCTTAATAAAACATTATTCAGAAAATTAATTGCTAAACAATGTTGCTTCAATTCTAGTGGCGTAGCATTTATCATCATTTTTAACAATCATTTCCATGACTGCCAAATTTTTGCTGAGGGGACTTTCATACAATGAGGTTGTTTTCGGGTAGTTATCAAGTTTTATTTTGTAGTTTTTATTGATGGATGAACACCAGCAAAAGCCTCGATAGTTGTAGAAACAAATTTAAAAACCGATACTAGTAATCCGGATAACATAAAAGAAGTGTCACCCATAAAGAATCGGCACAAGACCTCCGGCAAGATATTCAACAGTAACCGAGTGTATCCGGAAGAAGACAGAGGTTTCTTAATGAATGAGCTCTTCCAGGAATTATTGTATTCTTTTTTAATGTGCATAGTCAATAAAAGATAGAAATCAAAATCTAATTTAAATCAATAATAGCTACGATTTTAAATTTAAACGAACCTTCGGGAACTTGAAGAAGTCTTAAATTCTGCTTTAAAACGATTACCAATACTCAGTCTTTCTTGGAATTCAACGAATTTTGTTGTCTTATGATTATGGTGTCCAACCGTTGATTAGATCTAAATTAAAAAGGTTTACTGTTATCGGTGAATATACATCTATGCTAATATCGCTACAGAAAACGACAGCGATACTATATTCTGCTGATATTTTATGTTTTTTCCCGATAACTTCTTAAATAAATTAGGAACCCCAAAAAGGTTTAAATGGGACCACCTTGGGAAAATACTCTACAAGATGCAAAAGGTTTCGTTCCAATTGGTCCACCCATCTCTGAGTAATCGGTGAACATACATAGAATAAAATAGATATACATAGAATACACACATACATAGAATAAAATAGATAATAAATGGGCCGGGATAGCCGAGCGTGTAGGAGCGCGACCCGTTGTTGCACGCTCCAGCCGAACGGCGGCGGTTCGAATCCGCCCTGGGAGGGTTAACTTTTATTTCGTGGAGGCCCCACGGAATAAATCTCAACCCTCCCACCATGGTTAGAATAGGTTGGTTACACCTGTAGAGTAACCCCCCGTATGCCACAAATGCCGAACAAAAAAAAAAAATAAAAAAAATAAATAAATAAAAAAAGGCACAAAAAAAAAAAAAGTCACATACGTATCGAATTGAGTAACCTCCTCTTTCGTTCGAAGTCGGTTAAAAAATCGAGTAAATACATAAGTACACGAGAAGAAAATATTCCGAACACTCATAATAAACGTCGTGCCCACGCCTGCGCAGTACGTCTTTAGTGACAAACGATTGTTTATGGTTAAAGATGTTCAGTTCATTTAATGGAAATTATTTCTTTCATGGTAACTAAATAAATTTTTCAACAACAACATAGAGAATTATAAAATCGGACCGCATGGAGTTCTATGCTTGCATTGCAAAATAAAAACTTTATTCATAAAAACTTTTATTTAATAATAAAAATATTCAGTGTACTTTAAAGAACATTTACAAACATAATAAGTAAATGAATGTGGAAAAAATCTTTTGAGAAATGGCATTTAACAAAACATGTCAATTTCTAATTAATGTAAGTTGGTGAGTGAAAGATGTGTGTTGCGCGCATCCCACCAGATTTTTTTCCATTTGTTGGGAATCGAAAAATATTTCAACCCTGTATTTACCTAATCGAAATAAAATTGATTGTTGGTTTGTTTAACGTCACTTTATGCCACTAAGACTAATCGGACGATGCTAAAGTGGGAGTCATAAATTTTGCCTATGCAGGTATAATTAGGATAGGGATCTTTTACCGAGTACCTGACATCGTACAGGCTCGAGACCTCTATTATACGTCCTATCCGAGGGACGGCATGGCTAAGAATTTTTAAATCCCATTAAAAAATTCTAGGGCCACCACGGGAAGCGAACCCACGACCTTTAGTACTGTAAGTTTTTCAATGCTAAACACTACACCAGAGGAGACCCAACAAAACAAATAGCTGCCGCCGATGTGAAATCTCCTAGGTGACAAAAACAAGATTTTACAGGAGAGGCAAATTAATTATTTGTGAATAATTTAATAGTCGCTTTTTCACAGCAATTCAATGTTTACTAACACAAAAAATTTTATAGGAAATAATACCACGGAATTTAAAATCAAAGCGATGAAAAAATATGTGATTTTTAATGATACCTTTTGCGATGCGGTAAACTCTTAAACATAGGAGAATTATTTTTATCAATTTAAATTATGTTGCAATTTTTTAAAAAATGGGTGCTTTCCACTAGCTCATGGGCGGTAAAATCTTCTATTAATATCAAAATCACGTTTCGGAGTTTTTGTCATATAGGAGGTTTCACCGCGGCAGCGACTGTATTTACGATACATTCGAATATTTTTCTCTTTTCATCAGTATTATTTTTCCACATCCATATTCTATGTTGAGAACTTTCTAACCATCTAATCTTATTAATTTATATATATATATATATATATATATATTTTTTTTTTTATAACTTTTTTTACTTAATATTGGATTTTCTGACAAGTAGCTTTGAAAAATACCACTAGACTAATCGGACAGGTGGGAGTGCAAAATTTTGCATATCTAGGCATAATTAGGAAAGTAATCTTTAAGGATTACCTGCCATCGTACAGGCACCGGACCTCCATTTTACGTCCTATCCTCTACTCCCTTTAAAAAATCCAAGGGCCAGATGCGAACCCGCGAATTTAGTATAGTATGGTATAGGTATGCGGAATGAATATAATGATTAGGTTTGGGGTCTTGTGGCGAATCTGGCTATAATTATTGGTTACATAGCCTTTCTGTTTTGTTATAATAAATCCAAAAGAAAATATTGGGTTATTGCAACTTGTAAAAAAATTCCTGATAAAAAAGAAGCAGTGGAATTTTTAAAGAAGAAAGGTGTGTTACATAAAGTACGCTTACGCTCAAATGAACACGAAATGGTGTTATCTCACTGGGAAATGAAGGTAGGTGGAGGTGTGGCAAAAAGGAGTGTCGTACATCTAAACGTTTAAGGAGCAATACGTGGTTACAGGCCAGTAATGTTAAAATAGAAGTAGTCATTTATTTCATCTACAGTTGGAGAACAAATAGAGACCTCATTGATTCATATTTACGACTATGTAGCGTTATCGGCATCAAAACGATGATTTGTTCGAAAAAATGTTAAAAGACATTTTAGTTTTCTATACTCCTCATTAAATTACCGATTATGCTTGTTTTATTTAAAATAAATAATAATATTTTATGTTAAATTCATTATTCTAGCAATGCAAAATCATTTATTAGGGTTAAGAAATTATAGAACATATGTTTTTATTACAAGGCAGTTTAGTCAAAGAACTAGACTAGATATCGATTATGGCGTGTGGCCGGATTCGGCACAAGCTTTGTTTACAAAATTGGTATGAAGATATGGTATAGCAACGGAGGAAACCTGCATTAATTTCGCATCAACGCAATGGTATAGTCTGTAGATTTTCAAAGTTTTGATTCTATATATATAGCATACTCGGACTATTAGTAAAATATTTAAAGAAAAAGTAGCCAAATCTGTGGTTGTCACATTATGCGGTCATTAGGGAAAATCATTTCATTTTTATTATTTACATAATTAAACAACCTCTATGATGAGAGAGAAACAATATAAACCTAAACAATATAAGGGAGACACCGCTCGACACCACCCCTACATCTCGGAGGCAAAGAGGTCTGAAAAAATGAAAACAATAACAGATTGAAGCTAGAACAAGCTAGGCGAGCATGTAATGAGCGGACCTAACTAACGGGGCTCGACTAATGAGGCGGAAGGCGTCAGCGAAGGGTTGTAATGGCTATCCGATGGATACAAATTGCGCAGGGGCTACTATTGTCCTTGCGCATATATTATTGCGCACAATAGATCAGGGGGGAGGGGTGGAGGGGGGAGGGGGATTTTTGCTTGGTCACGTGCGGTGCAGGTGCCGCCCTCAACAATATGCCCCTGCGGTCTATTTTATTTTATTGCCCTCGGTCTCAGCTCCCTCGGGTCGCCAATACAAGCCCAAGATCTAGGCAGCGGAATGGCTACTCGGCTTATTTATACCATCCCTGTTTATTAAAATAAAGTAGGAGGCAAATTCAATAAGAAACATATACATATATATATGTACATATCTGTTGTGGCCAACACGTAAATATTTTAGTTAGTGTACATGTTAATAGCATGTGTACATTTAAGAGTATTAGCCACGTACACAAAACGCGTATTAGTCGGGCACTATCGTCTAATTCCGTACACAGTTCGGCTCGAGTTACCGGTATGGCAATACGATTTTTTTTTTCTGCTTATTATGCCTGCCAAATTGGGCCATTGCAGAGCAGCATTTATGGAAATCTTTATTGATCTGGCCAGATTGAAGAATTGTATTTTCCAGCCAGTAATCAACATCTTCCAGTTAAGAATTTTTTCCTATAGTTTAATTGACTATTGCTAACTATTGCCGTGTTATAATTTGTTTTCTTGTTGAAAGAGTTTTTTTCTTTTATTTAATAGACTATTAAAAACAAGTTGAAAATTTAATTAATGAACAAATTAAAAATTAATGAACAGGATTAATGTTAATTATTTAACACGTTTAAGTGCTAAATTATTATCAAATGTGATATTAACATCAACAAATATTTTTTATTGTATTTTATTTGTTAGAAGGTAAAAGTTTTATTTTTCACTATTATTTACAATTAAAGTTAGCTTAACTGCTATTCGAAATATGTTTATTTAATTTGTTCTTTTTTTTACCTTTTTAAATTAATTAATTTGTAAGGATTTATTTATTTTTTAATATACCAGCCTAAGGAAGGCGGGCAGAATTGGTTGATTAAAAAATAATTTTTTTGATCACCAACCGCCACCACATAAATAGGGGGATTTGGAGCACAGTTTTTTTTTTACCCATAGCACCACACCTGAGACTTTATTTTCATTTTTTCAATGTTACCTTAGGATCTAATCTATGTAAGAAATGCGTTAAACATTATTTTATGCATCATGACTGACTGGGAGCAGCTATTTTCCAAAAAAATATATTGGAATTATTATTATCAAATAATCATTGTGCTCCATGCCCGGAGTATAATGAAACAGCTGAAAAAAACAACACCATAATCAACAAAAAAACTTTATTCGGCTTCCAGTCGGTTTTTCGTACTTCTGCTTTAGAGTAGCCACGAAATTCTTCAGGAAGATGAAAGTTTGACTTTGGAAAAAATTTGTCATAAATACAATTTTGTTGGTGTTCCGCTCTCAATTTCGCACAAATCTGTAAGAAAATGAAAAACCGACTGCTTATTGCGCAGTTAAAAACACATTCGGCACGATGAAGCACTAATTGGGACTCCATGAAACGTTTCATTGTGCCCCGAAAGCCCTTGTTTCAAGGAACCCCATACGAGCCATTTTGATGTCTTTAACTTCCTATGGTGAACGCGAAGAGCAAGGAAAGCTAAAGTCAGGCAAAATATTAAGAGACACAAGCATAACGAAATGTTGTAATAGCAGATTAAATAAAATAATTGCCCATTCTTAGAGATAAAGATCCGTTCGACGAAAATTTTTAATATTCCTACACAAAACTGCACTTCAGGACGTGGAGTCTGTCACGAAACAAGTCGAAAGGGGACAATATGCTGACTTTGTTTGGAACCACCCTCACCGCTTGATGTCTGAATTTTGTTGCTCTAGAACTTTTGGTTCCCCCAGTGCACTGACTGTTTCATTGTGCCCCGTGTTTCAGTAGGGCCCTCCCTACACACACACACACACACACACACACACATATATATACATATACATACGAGGTATTTTAGAAAAATGACGATAATTTTCATTTTTTTATAAGAATATCTTGGATATTCGTATGTTGTCGCCTTCAGTACCTATTAGAGATAATGCTCTTTTACCACCTCCTCTTCTAATCCCAGAAACAATTCTCAAACTCGATCTTTGAGATAGCCTTTAGTTCTTTCGGCGATGCTGTTTGTCTTGTCATCTAAGGCTGTGAAACGACGGTTTACAGCTGTAAACCCTTCAGTTAAGGTTCCTCCCTTATTTTTGGTCCCTTTAAGGTTCTCTTTATTTTTGGAAAAAGGAAAAAAGTCACACGGAGCCATGTCTGGCGAATATGGAGGCTGAGGCGTTGTTGCAATATAGTTTTTGGCTAAAAAATTGAAGAACAAGCAATGAAGTGCGAATAGGTGCACTATCGTGATGCAAAAACCATGAACTGCTTTTTCACAATTGTCAGAACATGATTCAATCGATATGCCAACATCATCAGCGATTTTCTAATTTTGATTCGGCGATCGTTCGTAACCACTTCTTTCACGTTTTCATCGGTTGTTGATGTGCTGGGGTGTCCAGGGTGTTCGTCATCTTCAAAGTCTTTCAGGGCCTTCTTGGAAACGCTTATACCAGAATATATACACGAGACCAGACCCGGTCACGCGTTGCTGTGGCTCAGTAGCTATAATGCGTTTAATTAATTATATCCTGTTCTTTTTAATAATGTCAAATCAAAATTCCCCGATACAGACAAAAACGTTTTAGCTAATTTAAAAACTAACGGTTTCTAAAATAGAACTTTACGCCAAACTTAATTGTTTGTTAAAGAATTTAGAAGGGTTAAAGTTTTTAATTGCTTACATCTCATATTTGACTATAGTAAGTATTGATGATTCATTAATTTAGCACTTACTAGATTACTTCGGCAGAGTATGCAGTAAATATAAATATCACAAATGTAAAAGGAACTGGATTTCCTAGTCCAGCCCGGAAAAAATAGTTTTGGCTACTACTAAATATCGAAAGAAATGAAGTGTTGTGTGAATAAATCAACTTACACCGCCATCTGTTGGAAATTTATAGAACTTACAAATAATCAAATTCAAATGTAGTATAATAAGTATTTAATTTTCAATAGAAGAAATATTGATGCCAATAATCGAGATAAAAACTATCCTATCTTTTAAGTTGGAGAAAAACTACTCAAGATGAGTAGAACCTCGATAAACATTGGAACACAAGATTTATATATATATGTTTATATATATATATATATATATATATATATTTAGGATCGTTACGATACTACTCAAGTACCGATACTCGATATTATCGATACTAAGTATCGATACTTACAGATACTTGATACTGAATTATGTAATTTAGCCAACAGATATCGAATTAATTGAAAAAATCTTAAAAATAGGTTCATTGGAATCATATAAAAGAATATATTAACAGGGGCGGATTTAGCACGAAATTTTTGGTGGTCATAATCACGTGGCAACAGCACCATATTTGTAACAGATTATTAGCTCATATTAAGAAGGAGCGTGATCTGAAAAACTAAACGTGATATGTTTTAGACAAAGTAACTACCTCATTGCATTATTCGTTAAAAAATTGAAATCCAAATTATTTGGGGGGGGGGGGGGGTCAAAACTATGTTCCCCCCCCTGGATCAGCCCTTGCAAATGAATTTTGCCAAGAACCTACTACTTTCTAAGTAGTTATTTTTATTTAATCCAATCTTAAATTGTGGCTGACCACCAATTTTAAATTATTTTTAAATAATTTATTTTTTGAAGAGAAAAGATTTGGCTCCGCCGAGAGTCATCAGGTATCAGTGAAGAGGAAGGATTTGCTCTGCCTTGAGCCGAGCTCTGTGGTGTAGCGGTTAGCATCCTCGCATGTAACGCAGGAGACCCGGGTTCGACTCCCGGCGGAGCCAAATCTTTTCTCTTCAAAAAATAAATTAGTTATTTTTATGATTGCTTTATTAAATCCGCTATTACTTCAAAAACCGGTCTCAGCAGGATGTAAGCACTACGAATACTTTCACGTCTTTATTTGTAGTTCCACGCAGGAATTAGCTTATGTATGTAAGGAGCTTGTTTCATGCAGAATTGGACACTCTGCAACTATCAAAAAAAAAAATTTTAATTTAAACAACATTTTTTGAGTTATAGGTGTTGGAACAAGGTTTCGGACAAAATCGTAAAAAAATACAAATTTTTGATATTCCAAACCCGGCTAAACCACTTAACCGATTTAAACCTCAATATATATTTCTATTCGCAATAGCAGAGCCTTTTATAGTGAAGGGAAAGCAATTCTACGTGATCTATACTTATCGATTTATATGCGAGAAACTGAAAAAAAAAAATCCAAAAAATTTCACGGATGTTACGCCACTAAGCGCTAAATACGTCCACGTTGTAAATACTTTGTCTCCACAGGAGTGGGCTAATTTTAAAATTAACGAGATCGTTTTACATAGAATTTGATAATCTACAACTATTGTACGTAACATTTTTTATTTGGATTAGCCCTCTTCAAATTGAAGACTTTGTAACATGAGCGTAATTCATTTTGCCGCTAAAATGGCAAAAATTGGGGATAATTGATAATCGGTTTTGGCGAATAGATTTAACCGATTATAACTTTGAGGAGCTTATTCAACGCGAAATTCCATGCTCTTTTGTTTTAATGACAACACAATTTTCTCTGCGATAAATTGTTTTCGAGTTATGAGCAAAAATTTGAAAATAGTTGGCCCTCAGCTATCGAACTATAATAGGCAATGGCATGTTCTCCTAATTTAGATCTTTACAAATTACGCGTGGACGGTACTGTATTTATGTGTTTCCGTTAATCCGTAAATAAATCCGTTTTTAAGAATAATTTTTGGTTTCACAAATATAACGACTCTTGCATATAGGCGTGGTTCCAATGTTTTTGAAGATAAGGGTACATGAAGACTAGGTAAAATGAAAGTACAAAATCAGGAAATGTTAAAACCAACAATTTAAATGGTATATTATACAGAGTTTTTATATCAGGATTCATGATTTTAGCCCTGATAACAGTCCATATGTTTTGATCGAAACGAAGGTTATCCAAATAAATAAAAATTTTGAGTTAAAATCCTGATAATGAATCTACCTTATTCAAATACTAATTATACTGGTTCTACCTTAAGCAAAATAGTTGACTATTACACACCTCTACATTACTTCAAAGTTGTCACTTTATACCACTTAGTTTTATTGGAAGCTGCTACAGCGAAATTTTGCCAATCAAGTTATAATTAGGAGAGGGATCTTTAACGGTACCTGACATCGCACAGTTCAGCCCCTGTCTGGGGTCTGAATTTCTATTTTACGTCCTCTCCGGGGGACGGCATAGCCAAGGATTTTTTAGTCCCTTTCAAAAATCCTTTTACTACCTTTTTCTGCCAACGCGGAGCGCGATCCTGCAACCCCTAGAATTGTAGGTTGCTATGCTAACCACTACATGCCTTCTTAAAAGTGTTAAGTTATTAGGTATTTTCTGATGTTTTATTGTGTTCGTATGTAAACGCGTTGATTTGCTGTTTGCGCGTTTGATCCGTCATTTATTTAGATTGTATTTAATAAGTAATGATTAACTAGCAACTTATCTTCCTTTTTTCCACAACAACTATTTAGTTTCACATTACGTGTTAACGTTTCGGGGCTTTGTCATCATTTTCAAAACCTGTACATTAATTTATCTATTAACATTTAATGATTCAAGTTGATTGTTATAATAAATTAAATAAATTACATTAAATATAACTTACATAAATAGTTTCTCAATCCTATGATTGATAGTCTTTTAATAAATTTTCAAAAACTATATTACTGTCAAATGCTAATATATATATATATATATATACATATATATATATATATATATGTTCTACATTTTTTATTTATATACGTCAGCTCATATCTTCCATTTCCAATTGACTAAATGCTCATGAAGTTTGTCCTCTACATTTTCACTCTGTTAATGCTAAATACCTTGTCCCCCAGCTTATGATAATTATGTTTTTTGTAATTATTATTTCACTTTTGTTGATTCAATTCTTTTTATTTTATTTAATACGTCTACATAATGGAGGTGCCGGGATGGTCGAGTGGACAAAGGCGCTTGCAATAGGTAATCAAAGTTAAGCAACGTCGAGCGTGTTTAGTACTTGGATGGGTGACCGCTCCATTCGGGTGACCACCCGCCAATGGACGCCACGCAGCCAAAGCATACCCCCACCCACGGGTATGTGAGGTCTATGTGAGGCCCGTCAGCCTACTGGATGTACCTTCCCTGTGTATCCCATCGAGAATCGTTGTGAGGTTTTCCAGGATATCAGTAACCACCCGGAGGTTTGGTTCAGGGACGGTATGCTTCAGGGAAAGAAATATAGGTCCTCTGGGCCTGCTGACTCTGGGCTACCATAATCCTTGGACCTAGACCAGTTTGTCACTGTCCTTGAACCCGAGAGTGCTGACACCATCGGTGGGAAGGACACTGGAAAATTGGCCCCAATGGGATTGGTTATGGAGCTATGGGCAGTCTGCCGCTGCACCCTGGTGACCTTGGCTTGCAGCAACGTGAGGTTTGGGCTACCCCCTCCAGGCTGTCTGTACTCCCGCAAGCAACACAAATGTCTGTAAAAAGCCCACACTTTGCGGCCAAAGGTCTCATTAGGCCTAATGCGCCAACCGAAAAAAAAAAAAAAGTCTACATAATGGATGCCTCAGTTTTTTGTATCAGTTTTATAATTGACTGTGAATTTATTATTTTTTGTTATATGTATAGCCTCCAGGAATTTTCTATTTTTGGCATTACTTTCTTTTTCCAATATTTTAGTTTTGTCAAAATTGAATTTATGGTGCAATTTTATATTATGGTATGCTAGTGCTGATGTGTTGATGTTTTTTAAATTATTCAGAAAAGTTTAATATATGTTGCTTTAACCTGTTCTTTAGTTTTTTTGAAGTTTCTCCAATGTATATCTTTTCACATTCAACGCGAACCTTCGACCTTTCGTTGCTATGCTAACCACTACACACCTTCTGAAAAGTGTTATATTATTAGGTGTTTACCGATGTTTTATTTTATTGTGTTCGTAGGTAAACGCCTTGATTTGCTGTTTGCGAGTTTGATCCGTAATTTATTTAGATTGTATTGAAGGGTGTTTTAAATTTTAAAAAATATACTACCTCTAGATCTGGGGATTGTGAGGTGTTAAACCGTTGATCGCAGCAGAAGGATGCCCCCGCTTACACTTTCCTCCCGTAAATCCCCCCTGGATACCGTCCCCTACGATGTTCCCCGTCGGAGAGGATAGGCCCGGAGGATTAGAGGGCTGTCAATATCGGGGCAGATATTGGCGGGTGTCAAAGAGTGCTGCTTCCCCTCAGTCACTTGCATATGTCGACCCGATCCGGATATTGCACTTCCTTCCGCTCTCTTCCTTATCCGTATTATTTTTTTTTTTTCGATAGATAAAGTGTCAAACAGATTAAAAGGGCACCAGTCGTTACTTTTCAATTCAGTTTACATTGTTAGGATATTGTAGCGTAAAACAGTTATGAATTAAAAGTTTAGGTATTTATACAGATACAAAAATTGGTCATTTTGTGCGATTCGCAATGTGCAAATTAGCAAAAACAAATCGGTTGAATTCCTATTGCATGAATTGCTAGCTTTATTCTAAGTTCGCAGATCTCGTGGCCACCGCCTCAAAAGTAGCCGGGGTGGAATGTAAGGGTTTAATTCTTGTTAAAAGTTATTCTTTGGTGGAAGTTTTTGTAGTATTGTGTGGCTGTATCGATAACTATTGGGATATTCAGGTCCTTGTGCAGTAAGTCCTATTTTCCTCAATACCCTGGACTGGAACGACTGAATTCTTTGGTTGTTTTAGGGTTTTGCAGAACCCCAAAGTTCTATTCCGCATTAGTCGCATTAGAACTTTGTAAATAGTATTTTTAGTTTCAGTTATTTTTTTTTCGATTAACACTTTCGTTTGTGAATTGTAAGCGAAACACGCGATTTCAGTCAATAGAACTGTGCACTCGCTTTCCGCGAAACCAATATGAGTATTTACATAAGTATGTGGCGTTTTCCAGGGTCTTTCAGTGACATCTATGTCAGTGTAAAACAAACCCACCAACCAACAAACATAGATGACTATATCGTAACATCAAACATAGTTCAAAGGGGTCTTATAAGTACTAATTATAAGTATTCTTATAAATACCTTAAAATAATTTATTTTTGAAGAGAAAAGTTTTGGCTCTGCCGGCAATCGAACCCGGGTCTTCCGCGTGACATGCGCGGTACGCTAACCATTACACTACGGAGTGGCTTCCAAACGGTGCCAAATCCTTCCTCTTCACTGTCACCTCTCCCACCATCTCGCAAGTTTTGCGAGTATTAACGGGAGATTGACAATTGTTGTCCAATTTTGGGCATCTCTTGACATCGTCAATTTTTAAATTATTTTATATTAATTTAACCCTGGTGTAATGGTTAGCATACCGCGCACTCGGAAGACCCGGGTTCGATTCCCGGCGGAGCCAAATCTTTTCTCTTCAAAAATAAATTATTTAAAATAATTTAAAAAATAGGTGGTTACCCACAATAATGGTTAAATTAATATAAATACCTTAAACTTATGTTTCAGAATTATAATTTGATATTAATAATCTACAATTCAAACACATACGCCCTCACCTATGCCCATGACTACATGACTAAATACAGAATATACGATACTAAATAGACGGTTTGTAGGTACCTTAATTGGGTGGGAGTTAAGTAAGTTAGAGTGCGGACCAGCTTGTTCACTAATGCCTTAAGTTTTTCAGTACTACTTCACCAATACCATAACAACTTCAATCACCCTAAATAAAACGAGTTTTATCCTTAAAATGCTATAGGTATATCTTTCCACAGATTGTATAAGAAAATAATTTCTAGAATCGCCGATGTCCTTAAAATACTGAATCTGTGTGGGTTTAATATATGACTTGTGATGTTCACACATTCACACGTTTAGGCCGGCGTGTACCATCGGTGGCCCGCACTAGACTGCCGCATCGGACACAGTAGTCAATCGATATATAACGAGGTAGGATTGTATTGTTTATTTTATTAATGTTGGATTGTCGATGCTGCATAATGCTCTTGAATAGCTCCCGTCCGATAAAGCGAAAAGCAATAATCTCAGCCACCAATGGTCGAGGAGCGTTAATTACAGTCCCGGCGTCAACGTGTTAAGAAATAGATTTCTTCAAGACTGAAGATCAAAATATGTAAGTATCGATAAGTGATCTCGATTAGGTTTACACTGGCGATAAGGACAAAATTATCGATTGTTTACAATGATAGCAGCCTTCGTTCTTTGCTAACAATTAAGAAATACTCCGTGAACACATGTCCTCTTGAAATAGGTCACATGTTAATACAATCGTCAGTAATCATGTTCAAGTATTTTTTTTTTTTTTTTTCTAATGGCATCGGAAGCTTCCATACACTGACAATCGTGTAATCATCTGTTGGGTATGTTTATGAACACAAATATTGCGTGATGCTAATGATTTCCTCTGCTTTGCTTGACGGTTATTAACTCACTTTCACTTCTTACCTGTAAATGAAATATATAGTGAGGGACGTATAGCGATAATGAAAATTTCCGGTCTTCAACAGGAATAGACATTTTGGGATCCTCTGAGTCCAAATAAAAAGGCCCCAAGATATGGTCTGTGTGTGGGTGAGTGCATCTAAAATCTGAAAGTTTGTGTGAACAGACTAACCCAAAAACTATAAACCGTGCGAACCTGAAACTGAGTATCTGATGTAAGTATATGCCCGCTCTAACTATTTTGATTAATTAATTAATTAATTAATTTCCGCTCATTAATTTTGATTAATGAGAGTCAAGTACTCTTTAATATCAGGTAAGTTTTGTCATCATTAAAATGTTCTGATGGGGTTAAATGGGGAAGGGGGCTTTTTTGTTTTCCTATAAAATACCTTTTTGTTTATATGGAGAAATTAACTGTCTCTCGTTATGCCTAAAAAATAAGGAATGGCTGAATATTAAAGAAAATTGAGTAAACATACACAGGACAAAAAAAAAGAAAAATATTCCGACAACTCTAAAAACACCTTGAGCCCACGCATGCGCAGTTCACCTGACAGACCATTGTTTACAATTAAAGACGTTCTGTTCATGGAAAGGAGTTGTCCAAGTTTTTTGGAACATTCATATTTAATGGAAATTATTTGTTTCCATGGTAACTAAATGAAGTTTTCAACAACTAAATGTAGAATAATAAAATCAGACGCGATGGAGAATCACATGCGTTACTGTGGGGCTCAGTAGCTATAATAGCCCAGCTATAATTGGTGCTCAGAAGTGCCTGTTTAAAAAAAAAATAGGGTAGAAGGTTTCTCGATGGATCTTATGTTTTTCGGTGTGCTAAATCCGATTCTGAAGTTTGCCAACAAAAACAATGGCGGCTTCACAGAGAAAATCGAGAAAAACCCTAAAATTTTCGGACTTTTTTCACATGATCGCTTATAAGTTGCAAAATATGCATCCCAGTTAATTTCTCATTCTTTACTAAATTAAAGTAGACAAAATTTCCTTCAAAATGAAATGGTCACTTTTAATGTTTGAGTGCAGGACACCGCCGCTAGAGCGCGCTGAAAAAGAGCAACTTTTTGGCACTAAGGGAAAATTGAGAGAAACTCAGCCCTAACTAGCCCCAGACACTTTCTTATTGTATTTCCTCCATGTAAACGTGTTTTATTCATGTTCTATGACGGTTACAAGATTACGGAGCCTTTGAAATACATTGCCCACGGTGCATTAGGAATTCATTAAGGACCGATTAAGCTGTTATATTATTTATTTCAAAAATTGAGTGAAATGAATATAATGAAAAGGAATGTAATAGCAATTAACTATTAATTTCAATTCTTTAATTGAGCTTCCTCCTATTTGGCCTCGATAGAGCAGCCTCCGGTTGCCGAGCAGAAGGCCCAGGTTGATCGCTATCGGTCGCTAACTCCACTGGAAAAGGAATTGTTCATATTATGTACAAAATACTATTGGGTGCCTAATTGAAAAACTGTTCAAAACCTAGTGAAATAGGGTGTATTACAAACATGGAGTTAACATTCTGTCGCATTTTCCGCTATCTTCGTTGGTGATTCGACCGGGAATCGTCAGGATTCTCGGACACCTCTAAAATATAAATCGTACGAATACATTAGAGGGTGAAGTAAGCAAACCCCATTGGAATAAGGTGGCGTACAAATATGATGTTCACCTTGTGCTGATGTCTCCAGGATTTTTTTTTTTTTTTTTTTGGGTCCTCCCCTTCCTCGCCGTTTAGGTTATACGGGGTTTCCCGGGCCAGGGGAGAGGGAGGGGGATCGATGCCGAGTATTATTAAATTTCCCCTGGCGCCGGGTTTCGAACTTGAAATTTTTCTGGTTATCAATTTTATGTCCGGTTGTCCGTGGCAACGCGTATTTTTTAACGCGCTTGCTCACTCGGCCATCCCGCCACCATGTCTCCAGGATTGTAGGTGGTTGCTCAACCGGAGGAGGGTCATCAGCTTTACCTTCATTGTCGATGTCGCATGAGTTGTCAACGTTCCGACAGTTTCCCTCGCAGATGGTACAGAGCCGAGAGCAATATAGACCCACACGATCTTGTAAACTTGTGTGACTGACTAAAACTTGAGTATTACATGGACTTCACAACACAAGTCGAGAAGGTAGTGAATGCTGGCGAAAAATTTCTAATGTCCTTATATAGTGGTGACCATCATAGCTCTCGTCTAAACGAACTGAGGTACCTCAGTACAGCATATAAAGACACCGGTAACATGGCCTCGATCCCTCCCACTGAAGCTGCAGCCCGTGAGCACTTTCTGCGAGTTTACTACCAGATCCAGCAGTGATTCGCCAATCGGCTCAACCCAAACCAGTGGGTGGTTAAGTCGTCGAGGAACGGCCTCATCCATACGAGTACAACTTAGGCCCCAGCTCCTGACAAGCTTCTCTGCAAGGTCTCTTGCAAATTCAAAAGCGACTGCATGTAATTTATGTCAGCTGCGGTTGTCTACGTGTGGGTCTATATTGCTCTAGGCTTTGTACCATCTACGAGGGTATAACTGTTGACTGTATAACGGAACGTTGACAAATCATGTGACATCGATAATGAAGGTAAAATTGATGACCCTCCTCCGGTTGAGCAACCACCTACAATCCTGGAGACATCAGCACAAGGTGAATATCATATTTGTACGCCACCTTGTTCCAATGGGGTTTACTTAATTCACCCTCTAATGTATTCGTACGATTTATATTTTAGAAGTGTCCGAGAATCCTGACGATTCCCGGTCGAATCACCAACGAAGATAGCGGAAACTGCGACAGAATGTAAACTCCATGGTTGTAATACAACCTATTTCACTAGGTTTTCAAATAAATAATATAACAGCTTCATCGATCCTTAATGAATTCCTAACACACCGTGGGCAATGTTTTTCAAAGGCTCTTGTAATCTTGTAACCGTCATAGAACATGAATAAAACACGTATAGGAGGAAATACAATAAGAAAGTGTCTGGGACTAGTTAGGGCTGAGTTTCTCTCATTTTTCGCTCTAGCGGAGGTGTCCTGCACTCAAAAATTAAAAGTGACCATTGCATTTTGAAGGAAATTTTGTCTTCCTTAATTTTGTAACGAATGAGAAGTTCACTAGGATGCATATTTTTCAACTTATAAGCGATTATGTGAAGAAAGTCCGAAAATTTTAGGGTTTATCTCGATTTTCACTGTGAAGCCGCCATTGTTTTTGTTTTCAAACTTCAGCTTCGGATTTAGCACACCGAAAAACATGAGAATCCGTCGAGAAACCTTCTACCCTAATTTTTTTTTGTCAAAACTACCATTTGACTGGGCTATAATGTCTTGAATTAATTATGCACCCTATTCTTCCCTATAGTCTAATCAAAATCACATTGATAAATATAAAAACGTTTCAGATAATCTAAAATCCAACGAGATTTGATAATAGCAAAAATAGGTGTCCGTTAGAGTTAAACGACAATTTTGCCATTTAATCCCCTTAGGGGTTACATTTTTGAGATTCTTTTCTTAGTGGTTACCTACATCGCGTTTAGAATCTAAATTCCGAACTTCAAGTTTCTATCATTAGTAGTTTTTGCTCTGCGTTGATTCTGTCAGTCAGGACAAAGCCTCTTATATATAGAGAGATTAATCACATAATTGAACTATCGGTGACCGAAACAATGTTGAAATATACTACAATATTGAGCACCACAGCTTAATTAATCAATTAATATATTTGAGTAACTATATATACTTGGTATATACTAAGGAACGTATATTCTCAGTTGAAATGATCTGTTTGACTTATGAACTCGAGCTAATAGCCATCGATAGGCCTCGAACCCAGAACCATTCAAGGAAATCAC
Source organism: Aelia acuminata (assembly GCA_911387785.2). NCBI lineage: Eukaryota > Metazoa > Arthropoda > Insecta > Hemiptera > Pentatomidae > Aelia > Aelia acuminata. The sequence continues at coordinate 1,833,428 of OU426978.1, forward strand.
TTTGATTACTATTCATGACCTCCCCCTGGTGAGGACGACGTTCACTGTCACACCCCGGCACCCGTCCGGTTAACAGGGGCATTATCCAGTTAATGGGTCGATTTAAATATATATATATATTTAGCCGGGTGTGGGAACTGCGGGGCAATTAGAAGGCCCCGAGGCGCGTGGCGATACAATCCGGTCGACCGCAGCGGGGTATTAACATCCCGAGCCCTAACTATTCACAACTCAGTGCCTTCTCATTGGCCTTGCGGTCAGCCCGGCTCAGCAATTTCTGATATTGGTTTCCTTCATCGATCTGTCTTCATTGGGTCTCTGATAACCGTCAATAGAGGAAGGGTATCATCTTAAGTAAACGATAGTCGACCGAACATTGAATACATATAAGAATATTCGGGGGTGTATTAAACTATTTTATTGAAGCCAACGTTTCGGCCCAACAATCCAGGTGTTTTTCATAGTCTGGGAGCTGAGGGCCATAAAGGTGCCTGATTTGAAGAAAGTTTAAATGAAAAATATTTTAGATAAAAGGGGTCTTGTTTAGAATAGGCCCGCCATTGATTTTATCTAGTAACAGTTACTTATTGATAAATAAAATATCTGGTGCGTGCGCGCAACACACAACTTTCACTTACTAACTTACTTAGAATAGAAATTGACGTGTTTTGCTAAACATCATTTTCCAAAGTCACACATTTTTCTACATTCATATCTTGTTTTTGTTAATCGTTAAAGCCGTTTTTGAGTAAATAAAAAAAAAACCGTGAAAATGATACAAAATTTATTAAGTAAAGTCCCCCCTCCCGTAGATCAATTTTGATGAAATTTTTACAGTCATATCTCGGGCATATAAATACATCAAATACCAAGTTTGATCAAAATCGTTAAAACCGTTTTTGAGTAAATAAAAAAAACACGTGAAAATGTTACAAAATTTATTAAGTAAAGTCCCCCCTCTGGTTGATCAATTTTGATGAAATTTTTACAGTCATATTTCAGGCGTATAAATAGATCAAATACTCAGTTTAATCAAAATCGTTACAGCCGTTTTTGAGAAAATCGGAAAAACGTAAAAAGTTATTAAATAAAGTACCCCCTCCCTTTGAGCAATTTTGATGAAATTTTTGCTGTCACATCGCGGGCATATACCTACACTAAATACCCAATTTCAGGTTCCCACGGTTTATAGTTTTTGAGCTAGTCTGTTCACACACACACACACACACACACACACACACACACACACACACACACACACACACACACACACACACACACACACACACACACACACACACACACACACACACACACACACACAGACACACACACACACAGACCATTTCGCGGGACTTGGTCATTTCGACTCAGGGGACCCCAAAACGTGTATTTCCGTTGAAAACCGGAAGTCGAAAATTTTCACGATCGCAATACTTCCACTTACTATATATTTCATATATAAGTAAGTGAAAGTAAAAAATATGGGTTAAAGTAACATATGATTTATTCATTAGAAACTTTTTACACATAACCAAAAACATTATCATACTTTTAATCAGTTCCTCCAGGTACATCTGGAGGCCAAACTACTATAGTATACTATACTATACTATACTATACTATACAATACTAAATTAAATAGAATTTAAATATGTGTTTTTATTTCTGTATCGATGGTATCAAATTACATAGTAACAGTTACTAAATATCATTATAAAATCACCGGCGGGCCTGTTCTAAACAAGACCCGATAAAAGTTGCTAAGTGTCAAATTCAGAATAAAACAAGCTTCTTACACACAACATTGGCTAATTCCTGCGTGGAAATAAAAATAAAAACGTGAAAATATTCGTAGTGCTTACTTCCTGCTGAGACTTCGCTTTTGAAGTTTCGGGGGATTTTATAAAATATTCATAAATATAACTACTTAGACAGGAAGGCGCTTAGAAAAATTTAACTTTAATTTTAACTGATGGAAGATGGTTGTTTATTACTTGAAAATGTTTATTACTTTCACGTTTTTATTTGTATTTCATTTGTATGTATATTTTATAGGGAAATGGTAATGTTGTGTGCATGGAGCTTGTTTCATGTTCAATTTGACGCTTTGAAACTTTTATCTAAAACATTTATCGGATAGATGATAGTTGACCGGATGTAGAATAAGGATAACTATCATGGGCGGATCCAGCCGATCGTAAAGGGGGCCCCACTGCCCTTCATTTGGATCTGCTAATCAGCTTTTTTACCTTTATGTTCCTTTCCCACAACTAAAATTCTACTTGTACTGCACATTATTTGTTCTTTAACTTGTTTCCTTACATTAAGGAAAGTCAAATTCTATCTTTAAATGACGAAAAATTTTCCAAAGGGAGGGGCTGCAGCCCCCCCTCTGGATCCGCCAATGCGAACTATAACAATGAAAAATAAGAGTGAAATTAGATAAGCATCTTCAATGAAATAAATCCTATCTCTTAATTTTTTTTTTAACTTTAACTTTTTGTAAAGTATGTAAATGTCAGTTCTTCAAAAAAGTAAAGGCATAATGAAAAGATAATAGGTTATAGAAAACAAAGAAGTGGATAAATTGTTAATAAAAAAGGGGATTGGTAAGGAACTTATAAACATGAAGAATAGTTACGTAATTACTTGTATTCGGAACGGTATAGGTTCATGTATAGGTATAGGTATGATTCTCTGACTTCCATCCCTGTCATAGGCCCTGAAGAAGACCTGCATAGTTGGGTCGAAACGTAGGCAACAATAAAATAGTTTTATACTATTTTGTATTTTATTGACCGCCTCCCCGGACTATTTTCATCCTTAAAACATTTATCATTTAAACTAGGTGTTTTTGATTTACAGGCGTTGAAACAAGTTTTCCATCAAAAACGTAAAAAATACAGATTTTTGATGTTCCACCAGTAAACTGATCTAAACCTCCAATATAACATTCTATTTGCTGTATAGCCTTTGTTAAGTAAAGAAAAAAAAAATTTTTTTTCATCAGTATTTGCCGATTTATATGTGGAATACTAAAAAAAAATATCCAAAAAATTCACGGATTTCAGCCCACTAAGCGCTAAATACGTTCACGTTTTCTAAATACGTTTTAATTAGTTTGTCTCCACAGAAAAGGGCTCATTTTTTAATTAAGGAGTTCGTTTTACACAGAATTTGATATCCTACAACACTTATAGGTAATATTTTTATTAGGAGTAGCACTCTTCAAATTGCAGGCTTTAGAAAATGATCGTAATTCATTTTTCCATTGAAGTAGCTAAATTGATTATCGGTTTTGGCAAAAATACTTACCTGATTTTAACTGAGAGGAACTGAGTCTACACGAAATTTTGATGATTTAAATTGATTTTAAGAAGAGCGAAGGAAATGAAAAGAGAAGGCTTAGTATTTAGGAAGGATGATTGCTAGTGATATTGGCCTCCCTTTGTGGCTATATAACCAAGCGGATCAAACGATGTGTGCGCTGAAGCGTAGCTGCTTGTTTGCTCATCGCTGTTGATTTCGATCGGTTGCATTCGGCACAAAGAGCAACTTTTTTTTAAACATTTTGCATAAGGAATATGAGTTTAAATTACATGATTGAGGTATATTATAATACAAAATTTAAAAAAAAATCCTAATTACAACAAATATTAGTAACAACGTCACAAAGCAGTAACTGCCAGTTACTGAAAAGTAACCTTAGGCTGCAAAACCTACTTTCTATGTGAACAGATCTCATGGAAAAAATTTTTATAAAAAAGAAAAATATTATCATAATAATATAAAATTATGATAACATTTTTCTTTTAAAAACAATTCATTCAATTAAATATTGAAAAATCTGGTGCGTGCGCGCAACACACAACTTTCACTTGCCAACTTACTTAGATTAGAAATTGACTTGTTTTGCTAAATATCATTTCCCAAAGTCACACATTTTTATACATTCATATATTACTTTTGTTCATTGCTAAAGCCGTTTTTGAGTAAATAAAAAAAAACCGTGAAAATAATACAAAATTTATTAAGTAAAGTCCCCCCTCCCGTAGAAAAATTTTGATGAAATTTTTACAGTCATATCTCGGGCATATAAATACCTCAAATACCAAGTTTGATCAAAATCATTAAAACCGTTTTTGAGTAAATAAAAAAAAAAACACGTGAAAATGATACAAAATTTATTAAGTAAAGTACCCCCTCCGGTTGATCAATTTTGATGAAATGTTGGTTATCACATCTTTGGCATATACATACATCAAATACCAAGTTTGATCAAAATCGTTAAAACCGTTTTTAAGTAAATAAAAAAAACATATGGAGAATCATATGGTGCTATATTGCTATAATATATCGATCATGGAGATTAGATATTAGATATTAGATTAGAATATTATTAAAAATCGGTGTAACCGCTCTTACCCACCCCCTCAACCCTACTTTCGGGCTTGAGTTATCATACCTAGAAAGCATACGAATTGAACGGGAACGGAGTCTTAGGCTGTATAAAAGATCGAAAGAGTAGAAAGGACTACTTGAATCTTAATAATTAAAAAAAAAAAAAAATCTAGCGTAGCCACGGCTCTAAGGGTAGTAGCTAATTATCGGTGATGGAAATTGGATGAGGGGCCCGGTGTGGCTGTGCGTTAAAGCGCCGCACTCCCATGCCGGAGCTGCGGGTTCGAGTCCCGCCCTGGGTGGTTCTTTTCTTTCGTAGGAGTAGTATCACCCAGTGCCATGGGTGTTAGTATGGGCAGTATAGGGCTAAAAAAAAAAAAAAAAAAAAAAAAAAACCTTAGGCTTCTATTTTTAAGGCAAACCTAAGACACAAGGCGATCACTAATAAAACAATTAAAAAATTAGTTAAAACAATAAAACCTTCAGTGGCAATTATTGTCAATTTTTCTATATTTACTCTATAATATGATAATAATTATGGAGGCTTAACGAACCCGAAGGTTGGATGCCGACACACTATATATATAGCTATATACAGCTCCCTACACACCTCTATTCACCCACCATCATTCAGTCCTAATTTCGACAGAATCCTCCCACCTCCTTCTCGGCCTTATCCCAAGACTTTTCCAAGTTGTCGGCGGTACTTATTAATCTTTTAGGGATTTGCTCACAACCGAGCTTAGCGATTTTACACGCCCATTTTATTCGCCTCGCTGCAATCACCTTTATGATATTTACCGGATACAGTTTACTCATTTCGGCGTCTAAATTATCCGATCGACTCGTCCCCAAATATTCTGCGCAATACTTTATCCTCAAAAACCCTCACCCTTTGCTCATCTCTCAGTGTTAGCCTCCAATTTTGGGCATCCATAAAGCACCGTAGGAATAATAATAGTTTTGTAAATCCTAATTTTTAAGTGTCAAGAAAGAAGGCGCGAGCTAAACAGTTATAGTAAATTAGCATGAAGCATTTCCGGCTTTTAATCTAGCCTTAATTTCCTCATCGATTTCGTTTTTTCAAGTGATTTCTGTCACGTTGAAACATATTCCACACGAGATAAACTTATTAAATAAATAAAATCTTTTTTCTTTTTTTTACCGACCAATTCTAACCAAGATGGGAAGGTCGAGATCAATTCCGTGGGGCCTCCTCAAGGTCAACCCTCCCAGGGCGGATTCGAACTTCAGCCGTTCGGCTCGAGCGTGCTAAAGTGGGTCGTGTCCAAACACGCTCGGCTACCCGGCCCCATATAGACTAAGTTATAATCTATAATCAAATTTCGTATTCAAAAGTTTTTGTATTTAGATACGTAGTTACCACGTCCTCACAAAGCTAAACAAAAATCATCTACTGTATATCTGTATCAACATTTTTACTATACATTATTCTAATGGTTTATATGCATTATGTATTTTTGCATCTAAGTAGATAGATAGATAGATAGATAAATGTGCTTTATTTACAAAATTTCTTTTTTTTAAATTTCACATTTTATACAAAACACTAATTCTGGCATGGATACGCCGTCTGCCAGGGAATCAGCTTGATGGCCAAAAATAGTAATTACAATAATCTTTTCCTTTATTTTTTTTTTATTTATTTGTTTATTTTTTTATTATTTTTTTTATTGTTTTGGTCTATCAAATTAAAATAGCAAACCTTTGATTTTAATAAATTATAAACAAGTAACAACAAATAAAATTACCTTTTATATAACATACAAAATTTTCACATAAAAAAAGCCAAAATTTTAATAATTATAATGTAATTAACACTACAGAGTATAACAAAACCATAATAAACTCGATATTAATCATTATAACTAAATTCGTTTATCAGAAATTGTCTATAAATTAAAGATTCCTTTCTATAGAAAAATAAAGCCCTCCAACATTTTCCATTTAAAATTTCTATAACCTCTTCTTCTGTTAAGATACTTTTTCCTAAATACTTTTTTCTGAATGAGTTTAGAATCGGACATCTTCCAAGAAAATGAAACATGGTTTCATCCTCCTTACTATTGCACATGGAGCAGGTGTATACTATATCTTTCAGCCATGGTTTGCAGTTTAAGTTAAAAAGCTCCCCTCTAGCCTTGAACCCCGTCTGAATTATTTCTATGGAGTTATCATCGTTTACATAATTAACGTTTGAATCAAGTTTTTTATACATTAGATGATACTCTGCCCCCATCGTAGATATCACTAATTCCTGCCTAAAATTTCTTTTTGCTTCATTTATAACCGTATTCATTTGTCTTTCCCATCTTTCTATCGATTTAAAATCCTTGTCCAGTTCACAGCCTAGAAGATCCGCTAATTTTACCCATCCTTTAAACCAGCTATTGCCTTTTGATTTTATGCCTTCCAACGCTATTATTTTAGGTAGACGGTGATTTTTATATTTTAGGATCCTTAAAATATACTCAATATGCATTGCGAAGTTGGAAAAAAACAACAGGTCTCTCTTGGTTTCAAGATATAGCATATAATTGGGCGTGTTTCTAGGTAGCTTAAATAGTTTCTTAATGAACAGTCTGTGTACATATTCCGGTTGTTGATAGTTGTTATAACCCCAGAATTGTGCTCTATAGTTCATAACGGAATTAAAAACCCTATACTTTGCTGATAATGGTACAAACTTGCTTTCAAAAACGTTGTTCCAGACGCTATTTAAAGCCAACTTTGCTGTCTGAACTTTCCCTTTAAAATGTTCATGTAACGATAAGTTATCAGTAATCGTTATTCCTAAATATTTGTACTTCTTTACTACCTCTATCTAATTATGACGGACTGACGACTTCCTTTATATTCGCAGGGTGTACGTGAAGAAGTGCCTGAGCTGCGGCGAGGCCATCGGCCCCTCGGAGCTGGTGATGAAGGCCTCCGTGGACAGCGTGTTCCACCTCCGCTGCTTCCTCTGCGTGGTCTGCGGGGTGCGGCTCCAGAAGGGCGACCAGTACGTCGTCAAGCAGGGGCAGCTCTTCTGCAGGCCGGACTACGAGAAGGAGGTCGAGATGTTCCAGGGCTACGCGCAAGGTACGGTTCCACCAATGGTTTCTATAATATTAGTCAAATATATGTCACAAATATAAGTTACATAGGTATAAACAATAAGAAGACTTGCGGTTACAGGTGATAGCGGACTGGAGGAGGGGCCTGGCGGGGCGAGGAGCACTGACGGGCGACGGGGGCCGAAGAGACCGAGGACGATCCTGACGACGCAGCAGCGAAGGGCCTTCAAGGCCTCCTTCGAGCTCAGTCCCAAGCCCTGCAGGAAGGTGAGGGAGACCTTAGCAAAGGATACCGGCCTCTCTGTCAGGATTGTCCAGGTAGTGGCAGTACTTTAGCAGCTCTATAATATAGACAGACAAATGTGTTTATTTATATACAGAAACAGAAAAAACATAATTAAAATACAATGAAAATCTCACCAAAACACCACTGCAGTGGGTTACACCCGTTCGCAGGAGTTCTGATTTAATAGTAACTTAAAGTAAAATATTAATAATCGCCTCTTAATAAAAACAAATAAAATAAGTAAATAAATATAATGGTGCTACAGAAAAAAATAAATAAAAATAATAATAATAGCCTCCAATTACCATAAATAACAAAAGAACTAGCAATTTCAGATAGAACTTCATTGTTCAAGACTGCAAATAATAGATACACAATAAACTATATTTCCAACAGAACATATTTGATTATTCTCATTGTTAACTTTAGTATATGGAGAACGTATGGTTGTTACTGGAAGGGAGATTTAAAGTTAAAAGTGAATATTATTATTATAGGTAGTCGTGGTAGGAGAATTCGGTATATAATATTTAATTGTTTCAAACTGGTTGGCATTGCATAGGCTGCAGTAATGATTACGCTTGCTGTCCCATGGCACATAGTTAAGCTTCAGCAACTCCCCCCTGACTTTGATTATATTGATAATGAAGGAAAGTTTGTACTCATCTTTCATAAACGGGTTGCTTCAGAGAAGCAGGTTGAGCCACCTCGAAGAAATAGTAAAAAGTAAAAAATTTATCATAATAACAGCGATTAAAAACTTTGTTATTATGATTAACGGCCATAAAAATAATAAAAACGAAAATATTACATTTGTATTTTTAAAATGATCAATACTTTGATGATGACTCCATCAACTGACTCCTGTAGCTCCCCATGAGTTAGACTAAATAGAAAGACGACAAAACTTGATTATAAAATTTAGTGTACAATTATAGGATTATAACATTTAACCTAAAAATCACATTTTTTTAAAAATTGTTTAACAATCACGCTAAAAAAATTACTACAATACGACTTTTAAACATGCAATCTACACTAGTTTTTAAGATTTCGTTTGGAGGGGGGGGAGTTAGACTAAATCGCAAAACCCACCGATACTAAAAATTAAAAGCTCTAATACCACTCATCCCCAATTTCTCTTTCTTATTAGGGAGGTAACATGTGTTGTTGTTTTATAATGTACCATTTTTTTTTATTAGAATATGTTTTTTCTTTTGGGAAAATATTAAGAAACATTCTTTATCTATTCAACTAACCCCATGTCCATCTTATCGTTGAAAAATGGTAACCAGTGGTGTTCCGAGAATAAACATTTAAGTGGGATTGGTTGTAAGAAAAGAAATCAAAAATAAATAAAGCGTAAAAACAGCAAACATGTTTTTTTCGAAAAAAGAGAGGAACCTAATTACATTCATAAATATTACTATTAGTAAATTAGATACGTACATAACATTAAAATTATGTTTGTTTTGTTTTTTGTCTAGCTCTTTGTAAGAAAGATGAAATTTAGAGTTACAGCGGGCTTCAAGAAATTGGCCTCTAAACAGCTCTTTTTCTTTTTCAACGAATACTTTCAAATTAGTTAATATATTTTAAATGCAGTTGAAGTGTGTGAATATAAATCTGGTCGATGCCTGTCTCCAAGTATAAGATGTGATTTGGGGTGTTCATGGGCAACCGAAAGAGTTTTTTCAGAAAAAAAGTCCCTAGCCGTTCTATTGTGTCATGTCTTTGATACCCCCAGACTTGGGCTTCGTAGGATATTATGGATCGTGACGCTGAGTTATAAATATCGAATTTTTTGCTCAAGGGAATATCATTGTTTGAGATAAGAGAATTCCAAGTAAAGTTGATTCCCTGTTTTGCCTTGGCCAGGACATTATTGAAGTGTTGGGACAGGGACAAACCGGGTGTGATCCCAATCCCCAGGTAATTATAAAAATTCACCAATTCTATGGATTCACTTCCAAGCTTCCATTTTTCGATTCTTTCCCTCCTGAAACCATTCTTAAAAATAATTATTTTTTATTTTTCCAGCACTATAATATAGTAAAGTATCTATAATAATACAGGGTGTCCAGAAAGAGTATTCGTGGTTTGAAAGTTGAATAAGATCTCAATATAGAATATCAAGTAGGATGTTTACGTTTTATTTAAACGCAATGAACTGGAAATTTATTTAGAAAAAACAATATTGTCTAGGTGCCCTCCATAACGTTGCTGGCACTCCTCGAATCTCAAACGCAGATTTCTAATAACGCGTTGACACATTGTTCCTGAGATTGCCGTCATTTCTGTTCTGATATTTTGCTTCAATTGCGTTAGATTCGTCGGTTTCTTTTCGTATACCCTACATTTCAGGTATCAGAGGTCAATCAATTCAGAAGTCAAGAGGACTGAGATCGGGACTCCTGGGAGGCCAGCTAATGGTGCCTCTACGAGAAATCACTTTGTTTTGGAATAATTCGTTGACCGTAGCAATTGATAAGTTTGAAGTATGGCAAGTGGCCCCGTCTTGCTGAAAAAAAGGTTCATTACATTTACATTAGTAAAAACCAACGGGATTTAAAACAGAACTTTACACTAATGTATGGTAAAAAATTTGAGCTAAATTTTTACATCTCATATTTGACTATAGTATGCATTAATTCACTTACTGGATTATTTCTGCAGAGGTGAGATTAGATTTTTTTTCTTAGGCCTAATGAGACCTTTGGCCGCTCAGTGTGGTCTTCTTACCAAACCTCACGTTTCTGCAAGCCATGGTCAACATGCGTCAGACTGCCCATAGCTCCATAACCAATCCCATTGAGACCAATTTGGCAGTGTCCTTCCCACCGATGGCGTCAGCTCTCTCGGGTTCAATGACAGTGACAAACTACCGGTCTAGGTCCAAGTATTATGGCAGCCCCGAGTCAGCAGGCCCCGAGGACCTATATTTCTTTCCCTCAAGCATACCGTCCTTGTACCAAACCTCCGGGCGGTTACTGATATCCTTGTAAACCACAATACGATTCTGGATGGTATACACGGGGAAGGTACATCACTCCTACGCCCGGTCGGTGTGAGTCACCTCCAGTAGGTTGGCGGGTCTCATATACCCGGGGGGGGGGGGGGGTGAGTATAGGCTTGTACTGCGAGGCTTTCATTGGCGGGTGGTCACCCGAATGGAGCTGTCACCAATCCAAGTACTAAGCTCGAAATTGCTTAACTTTGATTACCTACAAGACTACAAGCGCCTTTGTCCACTCGCCCATCCTGGCCCTTACGATATAAATGCAATAGGGTTTAGTACTATCACAATAGACAGATAGCAAAAATGTACCAAATCCATCTTTTTCCATAATACATATCATTAAATTCATAATATAACACATGGTGATATGCGATATCGTATCAGGTTCTACCTGAAACAACAGGTTATCAAAATATCATTTGCTAAAACAAATAGATTCTATGCTTTCCCCACATGTAAAAAGGTGACACCTAATTTAACCGTGGAAAAAACACGGATTTTCTTAGTCCAAGCTGGAAAAAATAGATTTGGCTTTATGCTTACCCACCATAAATATCGAAAGCAAATGAAGTATTGTGTCAATAAATGAACATACACCGACATCTATTTGAAATTAATAGACCTTACAAATAATCACACTCCATCCTACAATAATAAGCATTTAATATGCTATAAAAGCAATTGATGCCAATCATCGAGATAAAAACTACCCTATCCTTTAAGTTGGACAAAACTACACATAATGAGCCAAATTTCATCAAAATCGGTTGAGAATTTTCTGATTTTACCCCGACAAACATCGGGACACGAGATTTTTATATATAAAGATTTCATATTGCATTGTGCAATTGGAGCACATTTCAAAGAGAGGGAGCTGGTTAGGGTACAATTTACGAGTATTATAATAAGGAATAGGATCCTCTGAGGGAAGAATCATAAATTAAAGGTTATGAATGCAAATCAATATGTCTTTAAATGAAATTTTAAATTATATTAATGTGATATTCTTAATAAAGAGATTTAGACGAAATCTTTGCTGTCACATGGCGGTCACATACCTATCTCAAATATCTAATTTCAGTTTAACAGCAATAAAAAGAAGATATAGTAAGCATTAAATCTTGGTTTAAATAACTTGTCAAGATTTTTTTTAAACACCAATACTTATATATTTTTTTAGCAGCGAAAGGGCAGTTGCGATGAGTACCATGGAAACCAATAGTTTCTGTTAAACAATCTAAAACTATAATACTAAACGTCGCAGGTTCGCCCCCAGCGGTGGCCCTAGGATTTTTTAATGGAAGTAAAAAATCCTTAGCCATGCCGTCCCTCGAATAGGACGTAAAATGGAGGTCCCAAGCCTGTACGATGTCAGGTACTCATTAAAGATTCCTATCCTAATTATACCTGGATAGGCAAAATTTAGGACTTCTAACGGAGCATTAACCGATTAGCCTTAGTGGCATGAAGTGACGTTAAACAAAAAAACAAATAATCTAAAAGTAGAAATTATTGTTTTCTCTATACTCTAATATTTTGCTTCAGGGACCTTCCACCATATTATAAACTAAATATTATTATTTCTCAAATTCTAAGTTTTCAACGATATATTATACATACATACTGCTACTAATATTATCGGAAATTAAAAAAAAAATTTGGGAAATCTATTTTTTTTTTTTTTTTTGGGGGGAAATTTTATTTCTTTTTAATTTGATTATTAAATTCATTCGTATACGTATAGGGATCACAAGGGACAATAATTTAATCGAAATTAACAAAATTAAAGGTACTTTAAAGGAAGAGTTTTTCTTTAGCCATTTAGGCCCTATCAGACGTATTCGATTTCCATAAAACCTACTTCATAGTAAAGATTGCTTCATTAGGATTAACGTTTATCGATACTCGACGAAATCATTTCTGTCACTTCGCGGGCAAATACATAGCTACCTCAAATACTTATTTTCAGTTTTGTACGAAAAATAGGTTCTGAGCTAGTGTGTTCACACACACAGACCATTTCGCTGGACTTGGTTATTTGGACACAAGGGACCCCAAAATTTGTTTTTCCGTTGAAAACCTGAAGTCGAAAGTTCTTACCATCGCACTAATTTCCTTCATTATATATTTCATGTATAGGTAAGTGAAAGAAAAAACATAATATTAGACGTAAGTGCTACACTATTTTTTCCAACATTTACAAACTATTCTATTACATGTACGTGACTGTCTGAGGACCTTCTAGAATGCTCTGATTCAGACTAACTATAAGTAGCGACGGACTGAAGAGTTAGACTGGCTCTGAAGGTCGAATCATATGGTTACGTTTGTGTTACTGTACAAGTTGGTACTGTTTAATTATTACGAGTTGTTACTATTGTTCGGCTGACGTTGTTTATTATTATTTTCGGCTAATAAAAATTATTTAATGAAGTTATTTAATCAAGATTGTTTGTTAAACAATTAATTTTTTAATTTTTAAACTAAATAATCAATATGTATTATAAAGAAAAGCGTACAGTGTGCGTGCCGAAAAGGCTCAAAAACGACTCCACGTGGGATTAAGGAAGTGATGTCAGCGTGTTGCTATATAACCCCTAACGGAGAAGAAGAAGGTTTCTGTTTTTCTCTTAAGGGTGTAAAATTGAAGAGAAAAGGACTGGAATTTTAAGCCTCTCGCACCATGTAATTAGCCTACCTGAGAATGACATACGCGTTTATGAATGAAAAATTTAGTTCGAGCTCCAGACTACCAGAAAGCGCTAGGGTATGTTTCACTCAATGTTTATTGTTCATTCATTCCGTTCATTTGTAAAGGTTATCTATTTTTTCAGCTGTTCTTTTTAAATTACTAAAAAATCAAGCGAAAATAATTAGTTTCACATCTTCTTTCAAAATAAAATGATTTTACATATCAACTAGAAAACCGACTCGATACCTTACAAAATTAATTTTCTGATAAGAAGGTTAATTGATTAACACATTATATTTAATCAATATATAATATATACCTACTTAAGTAAATTTAATGCAATATGAATGAACATTTTTGAGTAGTACAGTGAGCGAATAAAAACAGACATAAAACAAAAAAAGGAGAGCTGAATTGACTGATTATAAATCGAAAATAAAATGTTTGAAGTGTTCTTATTGTATGTAATTATGAAAAATGGTTTTATTACTATGTATGATGAGCATTCCAGTTGACAAAATGACTAACCCCAATTACAGCATTTCTTCAATAAGATTTTATCACCCCTCATAGTTCAGGATAAAAAGAAATATGATGAAAAAATTGTGCCCTCATGATATTTTGGTTTTCACTTTTTAATAGTAGGTGCAGTGTCCGGCCAAATTACGCGGGGGGGGGGGATATCTTAAGGAAGATTGAACTGGAAGAAAGGTCTTAAAAAAAAGTTTCTATGAATCTTCGGTAGTTTCTAAACTTCTGGATCTAATAGGACCATCACTGAGTCGGCTCAAGTTGTAATCAAAATATAGTTGTTTGACTAATAGATTTTTCAACCATAATCTAATAACTTATTATCTGCTGACTGCTTGGAATGGGCTTATAGAATTCAGAATCACAGAAACCATCAAAAACGATGCATGACTCGACAAAGTTGCAGCAAAATTAATTGTTCATTCACCATTTTCAACCCCCTTTTAAGTATATAGGGTTCCTTATTTGGGCGGACTCTGCAGATATCGAATCTTAATATTGATACCATGTTAAAAGTTTCAATAAAGTGCTAATTTTGTTCTATATTTCCTTTAATTTTAAAGTTTTTCTGTTATTAAAACTACCACACAACTACCGGAGCGAAGCCGGGCACCCTAGCTAGTTAGAAGATAAATATTAATGTTACAATATTTTTTCAGCGATGAGGATGCCGAAACGTTCAAAATATTTTATTAAAAGAAGAAGTTTTATTGTTGTAATAGACTTGAAAACAAAAGCTTAGAAATTACAAATTAGTTAGGCTTACAATTGGGTCTCAACACAAAAAGAAAACTATAAATTTTTGTTTCATTTATTTATATTTTAATTTCTTATTTACCTCCTTTTTTGTATCTTTTCCTAAATTATTATCCTCACCGTAAAAAATATTTTTATTCACGACTTAAATATATTGAAGTTAGTGATCCCATTTTGTTGAGTGTTTTTTAAAGTTATCTGAACTATAGTAGAAATGTAAGCGCCGTCATCTAGGCACCAACAGCGATAACCGACCGTTATCAATTCAACACTTGTCTGCCAACCTTTTCGAAATTTTCTCCTATCTGCCTCTGTTAAATTTTCTCCACACATTTATTTTTATTTCACTTACCTATATGGGAAACATATAATAAGGGAAAGTATTGCAATCGTGAAAAATTTCTAATTCCGGTTTTCAACGGAAATACACGATTTAGAGTCCCCTGAGTCAAAATAACCAAGTCCTGCGAAATGGCCTGTGTTTGTGTGTGTGACAGGGGTCGAAATTATAAGTTAACTTTTAATTTAAAAAAGTTTAAGTTAAACTTTATTTTTTTCTTTCCCTACTTGAAGGTTTTATTGAACATTACCTTATTCATTAGGAAATAAGTTATCTTAAAACTTTTATCCAAATAACTTTTTACGTAAAAGTTTATTTCAAAAATTTACTCTGAAACTTATTCATAAAAATATTTCATTCAAAGAAAATAATTTATTTATAACCAAATCCCGCGAAAAGGTCTGTGTTTGTGTTAACACACTAGCTCAAAAACTATAAACCTTACAAACCTGAAATTCGGTTTGGTATTTGTGTATGCCCGTGCTATGACAGCAAAAATTTAGTCAAATTTAGACAAAGGAGGGGGTACTTTATTTAATAACTTTTTTTCGATTTTCTCAAAATTGGCTCTAACGATTTTGATAAAATTAAGTACTTAATCTTATGCCCGAGATATGGCTACAAATATTTCATCCAAATTGTCTACCGGTGGGGGCACTTTATTTCATAGTTTTTTTCCATTGTTAAGGTTTTTTTTCGGTTTTCTCAAAAATTGGTTTAACGATTTTGATCAAATTGGTCATGTTTAATGAGTATTATTAAACACTATCAGTAAACAAACTCTGCTTCTATGTTAACAACTTTTACGATCAAAACCCAGGGCGAAAAAGTTATTGTTTAGCTCATACTTTAATTTTAATTGCTTCATATGTTTAGATGAACCTTGAACTTTTTGAAGGAAAACCTTTTATCAAAATGTTATTGGAAAACTTTTATTGATAAAACTTTTTAGTAATAAGTTTTTCAAATACTTATAAAAAACAATAATTAAAAATGAAACTTATTTAAAAAAGTTAATGACTCTTTCGACCCCTGGTGTGTGAACCGAATAGCTCAAAAACTATAAACCGTACGAACCTGAAATTGGGTATTTAGAGTATGTATACCCCGCGATGTGACAGAAAAAAAAATCATCAAAATTGGTCAAACGGAGGAGGCACTTAATAAATTTAATAAATTTTGTCTTATTTTTATTTTATTTTTTTATTTTGATCAAACTCGTCATGTTTAATAAGAAAAAGGTATTCTTTAATATCAGGTAAGTTTTATCATTATTAAAATGTTTTGAGAGGATTTAAATGGAGAAGTGTCCGCGATGTGACAGCAAACATTCCAATAATTGGTCACAAGGAGGGTGTGATTTATTTAATAGATGTTAATGTTTTTTTTTTTTTTTTTCGATTTACTAAAAAACGACTCTAACGATCTGGATCAAACTCAGTATTTGATATAAGTATACTCGTATTCACGCGAAGTGAAAGCCGAAATTTCATCTAAATTGATCGAATAGAGGGGGCAATTTATTTAATACATTTTGTCTTATTTTCACGATTTTTTATTTTTTTTTCTCAAAAACGGCTCGGGTCTTTTGCAGAAAAGCACCCCCAGTGATTTTATAATGTGAAAAGTGATTTCACATGCTAATGAATATTTATTTTAAATAGATCATATGATATTTTATAACCTAGATTCAATCTTGTTTAATTAACAATCTATTTGTGTTTAAAAAGTTTTGTAATGGGCCTTATTAAGTTGATTCAAGAAGTTCCAGACAAAAGGAATGCAATAGAATTCCTTCAAAATAAGGGAAAGACAATGATCTAAGATAAGATCTAACTATCTATAACTATCAGGTTATGATTTCCGACATCTTACAGTGAATCATTCCAAAAATTTTCGTGACCCAATAACGGGAGCACACACTAATACTGTAGAAGGAATGTGGGCACTTGCGAAAAGAAGGAACAAAGTAGAATGCGGAACTAGAAGAACTTTATTAGACTCTTATCTATGTGAATTTATTTGGAGAAATAGGAATAAAGACAAAGATCTTTTTGAAGAAATATTAAAAGATATATCAGCATTCATGCCTCCTAAATGAGATTTAATTTATTGTTTTTTAAATATAAAATATCTCAGTTCAAATATTGTGTTATTTATTAAAACTAGTAGCCATTATTTTATAGTAGAGCATTTAATATCAAATTAAAACATGTGATCAAATTTAATAGTAACTAAACTATATCACATTATAAAATCACTGGGGGTGCTTTTCTGCAAAAGACCCAACGGCTCGATCGATTTTGATCAAACTGGGTATTTGATTTATTTATATGCTCGCGATTTGACAGCCAAAACTTCATCAAAATTGATAAAACGAAGGGGGGCCCTTTATTATAATTTAATACATGTTTAAGAAAAGGCGTTCTTTTCATACGATAGAGTTATCAAGATGTTTTGGAACATAGATATTCAATGGAAATTTCATGTTTACATGGTAACTAAATAAATTTTTCAAGAACTATATAGAGAATTATAAAATCAGACGCGATGGAGTGTTATGCTTGCATTCCCGAATTATCAAAAATAAAACCTTATATTTAACAATGAAAAAATTGATTCTACTTTAAAGAACAAATACAAACAAAAATAAGGAAATGAATGGGAAAAAATGTTTTTAGTTGAGGAATGGCTTTTACATATTTATCAAAACACTTCAATTTCTAATCTAAGTAAGTTGATCGAAAAATATTTCAACTCTGCAATTTACCTACTTGACATAATAGTTATTTTCATACTAGCACCAAAAGTGGTTGTTTTCGATGCGCGGACGAGTTTAACGCGCGAGGTTAACCCTAAGGAAATTAGACGAACCACAAAACAAAACACCCTTTTGGTACGTATTATGAACTATATTTTTCATCATACTACTCATACTTGAGTACAATAAAACACTTTTATATTTGATTAATGAATTACAGATACAATATAAAAATTAAATTGACACCTTTTTTTTTTTTTTTTTTTTTTTTTTTTTTTTTTTTTTTTTTTCATCATTTCATTATTAGCCTATTCTAAAAGAAAAGTACTTATTCTTCTGGTATATCTAGTTATTTTTCACTGCAAACATAATACTTATATAACAACGAAGCACAGTATAGCTACATGTAACTTCCTTTAAACACATGTTTATTAATATTTGAGGCGTTTGGTTTCAAAACCGGTTTCATCCATTTTTTTTAACAATTTTTTCTTCATTGTTTTCAAGTTTTCATGTTAAAAAAAAAATGTGTTTGTTTCAAAAACGTCTAGATCCTTCGAAAATCAATACTAAAAAAATCCATTTCTTATCAAAAGCGGTTCCAATTGATCCCTTTTTGATCAATCTTGAATAATTGTTGAAAATGGATGTACCTGGTTTTGCCTCATTTATCAGTAGGAGGTAAGGTTAGCGCACCAAAAAGATTTTTTCACCATACTACGATGTAATCACCTGTTTTACACACCTAATTTGCGGTCCGAAAGCTACACTTCGCCGCCCTAGGGCCGAAAATGAATATTTCGCCCTAGGGCCGCAAAATCAGCTGTTTATTATTTTAATTCATTCATTTCATTATATACATTACATAAGTTTGTTTTGCTCGTTTTATTGTTTAGTTATTTAGTAATTATGGCTAATAATATATCAGAATCTATAAATAGAAGAGCAAAAGAAATCATAGCAGATTTGTTACCAGCAAAATCAAAAGATAGGTATGACGAAGAGTATACAAATCCAACTACGAGTAAAAGTGTGAATGTGTCAAACAAAAAACTAGTAATAGAATCTTCAAAGGGTATTATGTTTTCAAATTTTCAAATTTTAACATTTCTATAAATCAAAAATAAACGAACTAACTTATTTTAGCATTTTGAAATATATCAGTTGTATTAAATGAAACACACATATGTTCATTTCTCTTTATTAACTTACATAATAACATAACGTAAAACAATCCATACATTAAACATTCATCATGTCCCCATAACCACAAGATAACCTTCTAACAAAGAGGTACACTTAACCAAAAGAAAATCTTGTTTTTGATTAATGTTATATCGCATTAATATTTATTGTAGTATGGTGAAAAATAGCGTTCGTGCCTCGGGCCAAAGTGCTTTTGCAGGCCCTCGAACTTTTCATGACCTCGACTACGTCTCGGTCAAAAAATATCTCGGGCCGGCAAACGCCCACTTTCGGCCCTTGGTACGAAATATACTATTCAGGCCTAGGCCCGAAAAGTACTACTTTACGGACTCAAACCGAGTATTGAAAACATATTGTTTTGATGCAGTATGATGAAAAATTGATTCTTTGTTTGTTTAACGTCCCTTCATTCTACTAAGACTAATCCAACAATGCTACAATGGAAGTCCTAAATTTTGCCTGTCCAGTTGTAATTAGGATAGGGATCTTAAACGAGTACCTGACATCGTACATGCTCGTGACCTCCATTTTACGTCCTATCCGAGGGACGACATAGTCAAGGATTTTTTACTCCCCTTAAAAATTCCTAGGGCGACCACGGGACGCGAACCCACGACCTTTAGTATTGCGGATTGCCTTCCTAACCATTATACCACAGGTGACCCCGACTTTTTCGATTTTCATAAAATAAATAAGCCTCTAAATTAATAAGCGGGACGAGAACCCGCGACCTTTGGGATCGTAGGTTGCCATGGTAACCACTATACCACACGTGACCCCTAAAATTGATAGTTATACGCGGACAAAGCATTTTAAAACATTCACATTTTTAAACAGCAAACCTTTTCAAATGCATGAAACAGATGATGTATTGACATTTACCCATGTATTGTTGATTACCGCATATCATACCCAAAGGCAATATCAATCAAATCCGATATTAAGTAAATTTAATTGAGGATTTATTTCAAATAAAGAATGAATCGATTTCAAGTATCCAATATCGATGGTAGAGTGGCAATATAATATAGAAATATATATAAAGCCGTGTATACAGCGCTCTCTTCAGCACCAATAATTCGACCCTGACAAAAAAGCTAATGAAAGAGGCTGTTGACCGAACTTGATTAACATGGCACTGTAAACGGATACTTATTGCGGTATTTGTTACCGCCCGGTGGAGTACGGATATTGTCATCCAACGCTCCAACGAATACTTCAAAATCCCTTTATTGCCAACTTTCATTGCTCCCAAAAGGTTTTTTATTAAAGCCCAACCAGCAAGTATAATAATTTTCATTTCGTAAACCACACCAAGTTCCTCAACCTCAAGTTCCATTGTATTCAGAGTCTCTTTCCTGATATTGCTAAGAAATATTTTTCGATTTCTAAAGGACAAAGGAACTTTAAACAAACAAACAATCAATTTTTCATCACACTGCATCAAAAACATATGTTTACAATACTCAGTTTGAGTCCGTAAAGTAGTACTTTTCGGGCCTAGGCCTGAAAAACATTTTTGGTGAGCTTACCTTACCTGCTACTAATATATATTAATAAACATGAGTTTGAAGGAGCTTACTTGTAGCTATACTTTATTCTAATATAAGTAGTATGTTTGAAGTGCAAAATAACATGGATATACCAGAAGAATCAGAATTGTACTATAAATATTAATATAGATATGTAAGTACTTTTCTTTTATTACAGTTTAATAAACAGATGTTTTTTTTTTTAAAAAAGGGTGTCAATTTAATTTCTTATATTGTATACTAGCATTCCCCGCCGCGGCTTCGCCCGCGAGCCTTTAAAATCAATTCTGTGAACATTATCTTGGTATTGATCTAATATAATATGTTAACCGATGTTAAGGAGATTTAGTAAAATTTGAGCTTCCGGTAGGTGAAATGTTGGAGGGTAAGCTGCCGGCTCGGTAGAAGAGACGGAGACGCGCAATGGAGAGAGTTCACTAAAACCGCCGAAACAAAAAATGACTTACTCGTCGTGAACGCTTCATTTTTCGGCTGTAAAACATGGTTTTCGACGCCCAATAGGGCCTTCGAGTTAAACTCGTCGTATCAAATTCTTTAAAATGAGTCCTAATTAGATATATTTTCTCATAGTTCGAAAATAGATGTCCGTTAAACGACAGTTAGAGTTAAACGACAATTTCGCCATTTACATTTTAGATATTCTTAGGAGTTACATTTTTGATATTCCTTTTTTAGTGGTTACCTACATCGCTTTTAAATTCTAAATTCCGAAGTTTCTAATCATAAGCAGTTTTTGCTCTGCGTTGATTCTGTCAGTCAGGACAAAGCCTCTTATACATATGGAGAAGTATATATATATATATATGAAGAAATATATGGAGAAGAGATCGAAATAAACACGCACCATCCCCAATCATGGGAATCACAGTGTGCATAATTTGATTACCACTAATATTTAAATAATCAGTAGCCATATTTTATGTGAATGTCTATTTTAATACTATTGTAACGTTAAATCGATATTCAGATAAAAAACATAATATGGTTTAAAATCTCAACAATAGATTTCCGTTAGAGTTAAACGACAATTTCGCCATTTAAGCCCCTTAGGGGTTACATTTTTGAAATTCCTTTCTTAGTGGTTACCTAAATCGCGTTTAAAGCCTCAATTCCGAACTTCAAGTTTCCATCATAAGTAGTTTTTGCTCTGCGTTGATTCTGTCAGTCAGGACAAAGCCTCTTATATATATAGAGATCTATGTTATTATATTGTATATCTATGTTATTAATAAAATATAAAACTGTTGTAATGTACTCAAGTATGAGCAGTATGATGAAAAATATTGTTCATAACACGTACCAAAAGTGTGTTAAGCTCGTCCGCGCACCGAAAACAACCATTTTTGGTACTAGTGATGAAAATAACTATTATGTAAATTCAGAGTTGAAATATTTTTCGATTCCCTACATATAGAAAAAAATCTGGTTCGATGCACGCAACACACACCTTTAACTTACCAACTTACTTAGATTAGAAATTGACCTTTTTTCGATAATATTTAAACGCCATTCCTCAACTTCACACATTTTACCATGAAGGAGGTTCCAAATTTAAGCAGTTAGAGTCTCAAATTTTCTTTTATTGACCTTTATACATGTTACTTACTCTTTCTATTTCTTATACTAGTTTTAAATTACTTTACCAAATCAAACATAGTTTTTTGATCAAACAGACGGACTCAGTACACTATCTAGGACTCCTTTTCGACAGAAGGATGACATGGGGCCCACATGTCAAAATAAAAAAAATGACTCTTGACAAAAGACTCAAACTTCTCTACCCGCTACTTTCTAAATCATCAAAACCGAAACTGAAACAAAAACTAAATACGTACTCTTACTTACTCAAGCCCATATGGACATATTCCTCACAGATATTCGGCATTGCTAAAAAGACTCACTAACAAAAACTTCAAACTTTTCAATCAAAATTGTTACGACTTATCACAAAATCACCTTGGTACGTGACTAACCAAACTTTACATACAGACCTCCATATACCAACAGTCGACCAGTACATAAGGACGCTATACAAACGATTTTTTACTAATTTAAACGGACACCCTAATAGTCTAATCAGTAATATGGCTGACTTACGCATGGGTACGAGAAGACTAAAAAGGCGCTGGATGAGAGATCTGCTCTCTTAGACAGCCGAGGTAATTGACTGAAGCCAGGAAGGGGGTGCTGCTGGGTGCTTTCCCTCCTCATGCCTCACAAGTCATTATGTCCTACTACTGTCAGCTCATTCGCTGATTGTCAGCACCTTGCTGACAGGTGCGAATCAATTTTAAAGTAAAAAAAAAATAATTTGTTTTTAAATTTATGATTTTTAATGAGTTTGTTGATAGATTGGTAAGATGGATTTTCTATATTTTGTTTTTGTTTAGTTATAATGTATTTTAATTGTAAAATTTAACTACAAAGCTGTGATTTCCCCTTGGTTTTAGTTTTTTTTATAGTTTTAAATTTGCTCTTGTCGGAGCGAAACGTCAACATGAATACAATATGACTTTGACTGTAACACCAATTTGAAACAAAAAAACAAACTCAAAAGCTGTAAAACAAAAATTTGAGAACCAATTTGCTTTAATTTGGAACCATCTTCATTCTTTTAGCGGTCTTCTTTAGTCATCTTCTTTTTGAAGATTAATACTTAATAACAGTTTCACTTACGAACTTACTTATATTAGAAATCGACGTGTCTCAATAATATGTAAACGCCATTCCTCAACTTCACTCATTTTTTTCATATTTATATGCTTATATTTGTATATCTCTATAAGTTATAAAGTATTTGTATTGCAAAACTTGAAAGTTCTAAGTACTTTTCGATTCATTATTGCTTATTTCTTTCTTTAAGGTACCTAATTTCACCAACAGTCGAGTTATTTTACTGCTTGCTTGTTTTTTACTGCGAGTTGCTTTTTGTAATAATAATAATAATAATAATCTTGATTGCTTTAAATGTTTTACAGGACCTTGTAGCAAGGAGTATGTTTTTTAAACAAATATACAAAAAACTTTTTTTTATACATAATAAAATACATAAATATCAATATTATACATATACATTATATTATTATTATATTTAAATTATACATTATACATAAGTACAAACTTATATCTTAATTATATTATCAATAATATACCATTTCCTTATGATAATTTATCTAACTTTCACCAAAACAAAAATGAAACCTACAAAAATGACGGTAAAAATACAAATTTTATGACATGTTACATGACTATCTCTTTTAATCAAACATTAAAAAACTTCTTATTTTTAAACTTTCTACAATGAAAATAAAAACATGTTTACGTTTATTATAGTCTGTGATTGTTAGGATGTCCTGGAACATTTCTTTATTAGTTTTCTTAATGTTGCTGTATTTTATAAGAAATTGGTTTCTGAACGGATTTAAGATGGGGCATGATGTGAAAAAGTGTTGAAAATTGTCTGGTTCATTCTTGTTGCAAAGAGGACATGAGGATTTCGGGTCGAAATTATAGAGGATTGAGTTCATTATGAGTCTCTGAAATTTGGAACCAGCTAATCGTACTTGTGAGATTACTCTTATTTTATTTAGGTGACATCCATATTTTACATAATCTTCATGCTTTTTCTAAATATTTCGTGAAGATGAATCGATAGAAGGTGTACGAGTATTTACGTCTCGTATTAAAGTTTGTCTCTTATGCTTTTCTGGAAACGGAGAAAGATTTCTGTTCTTCTAAAATCACTTTATATTGCATTGAGAAATTTATTATCGAACTAAAGTTTCTAAACTAAGATGCTTTAAATAATTTGAACAAATAAATTATTTTATTGTTAAATAACAGTTTTTATTTTCATCAGTGCTAATACAGGAAATGAAATTTTGGATGTCACATCGCAGGCATATACAAAATTCAAATACCCAGTTTAATCAAAATCGTTTGAGCCATTTTTGAGAAAATTGAAAAGAAAAACGTGAAATTGAGACAATTTATTGAATAAATTACCCTCTCCGATAGACCAATTTTGATGAAATTTGTGCTGTCGCATCGCGGGCATATACACCAACCGAAAACCCAATTTCAGGTTCGTACGGTTTATAGTTTGGAACTAAAGTTTCTAAACTAAGATATATTTAATTAAAGATTATCTTATGCCATATTTTTTCAAAACTTAAATGTTTTAAATAATTTGAGCATCACTTATTTACCCTCTAAAGTAAAATAATCTTTTTTATTGTTAAATAAAAGTTTTTATTTTCGTCAGAAATAATGCCTGATATGGAATTTTGGCTGTCTCATTAGGGGTATATAATTAAATCAAATACCCAGTTAGATCAAAATGGTTACAGCCATTTTTGGTAAATAAATAAAATACGTGAAAATGAGACAACATTTATTAAGTAAAGTCCCCCTCCGGTTGATCAATTTTGGCTCTAACATCGCGGGCATACATATACATCAAATATCCAGTTAACTTTTACAGTAATAATTAATTCAAAACAGGGATTATAAGACACCTAAGTTGAAATCTGTTCTTTGTGTTACCCCAAACGTAGCAACACAATTGCGGTGTAATGAGGGTCGCAGGACATAATCTCAGAGGACTTTCGGGCTTAATAAAAGCAGACCTTACAAGCAGAAGGCACGGGACAAGAGATAGATGGGAGGATTAAAAAGTACAAGGGGACAACCTAAGGGATTCATCACCCTCCCTCCCCCTCATTAAGGGCACAATTAGTCCTCTCAGTGGGATTTATTTAACTGTTGCAGCCTTTGTAACTGTGGCGAAAGGTTTAAGCCTTTGTTATGGAAGAAGAGGTGGAAAGAAAAGCTCCCTTTAGTCTATATAAAACAACTGAAAAACCATTTCTTCTCAAGTTTAGAGGTGAGAGATAGTCAACTGTTATTCTTTACGATAGGTCGATTGATTTTTAGTATTTTCAGTTAAAACTTTTCCCCTTTATTTTGAAAAGCTAACGTTTCCATCCCACATGTGAATCTTCATCTGGGCTACTGAGTCCAGAATAATACAGAGACTCCAGAGTTGGGATCGAAACGTTGGCTTTTCAAAATAAAAAAGTTTTAACTGAAAATCCTGATAATCAATCTACCCATTTCTTCTGAAAAGAAAAAAAAAATAAGGAATAATATTAGTCCTTTCAGGATGAAAAATAAAAAGAATAATTCATTCTTCACTCATATAATAATTCATTCTAAATTCATAACTTTCACTTACCTATATATGAAATATATAGTAAGTGGAAGTATTGCGAACGTGAAAAATTACGACTTCCGGTTTTCAACGGAAATACACGTTTTGAAGTCCCCTGAGTCGAAATAACCAAGTCCCGCAGAAATGGTCTGTGTGTGTGTGAACAGACTAGCTCAAAAACTATTAACCGTGCGAACCTGAAATTAGGTATTTAGTGTATGTATATGCCCGCGATGTGACAGCAAAAATTTCATCAAAATTGGTCAAAGGGAGGGGGTACTTTATTTAATAAATTTTTATGTTTTTTTTCGATTTTCTCAAAAACGGCTCTAACGATCTTGATTAAACTAAGTATTTGATGTATTAATATGCCGAGATATGACTGTAAAAACTTCATCAAAATTGATCAACCGGAGGGGGGACTTTATTTACTCAAAAACGGCTTTAAAGATTTTGATCAAACTGGGTATTTGACGTATGTATATGCCAAAGATGTGACATCCAACATTTCATCAAAATTGGTCAAACGGAGGGGGCACTTTATTTCATACCTTTTTTCCAATTTTTACCTTTTTTTCGATTATCTCAAAAACGGCTATAATAATTTTGATCAAATTCGTCATGTTTAATGAAAATTAGGTGTTCAATAATATCAGGTAAGTTTTATCACTATCAACATTTTCTGAGGAGGGACTAACAAAACACATTAATTTCTAATCTAAGTAAGTCGGTAAGTGGAAGTTGTGTGTTGCGCGCAAGCACCAGATTTTTTATTGTTAAGGTAGTTATGCGTTGAGGGTACCTATTATATACCTACTTAACTACCTATAAATGTTAAAAATACGTACACCATTTACGTAATTTTTTTTTTATATTCCGACAGGTTTGGTTCCAGAACCAAAGGGCAAAGATAAAGAAAATGCAGAAAAAACACAGGCTGGATCAAAAAAATAATAACAACGGCAAAGAAATGGACCTGGAGGAGAAGGGTGACAAAATAAAAGACGATGACCACAGTAAGTGATTTAATATCGATTTAACTTTAGTTTATAGCTCACCACAATAAGTGATTTAATATCGATTTAACTTTAGTTTATACCTTACCACAATAAGTGATTTAATATCGATTTAACTTTAGTTTATACATTTCGCGAATGATTTTTTGAATAGATAAATTTAGATAGATCTGCAAACTAGGATGAAATAATCAAGAGAGCATTCGAGGAATTTGGTCTTGAAGTACTTGAATACCTGGATCAAGTTACGCCTCAGGTGCCAGCTGCAGACAAGGCTATTCGATTTCAAACCGAGTCATCTCATCTCTTTCTTATTATTAATAAATTTTTATGTTTTATTTTATTTTTTAAACGAAAATCTACTTGCCCACCTTTGACAATTAACAATGACCCAGTTCCTTCAAAGAATTTCGTACGATACCTTGGACTGTACTTAGACAAACGACTCACGTGGAACATACATACCAAATTTGAAAATCAGGAACTCAACAGACGGTACAAGCAGCTTTCACATCTCCTGGACTACAGATCAACACTCACCTTAAGAAACAAGCGAATAATTTACACGACTATTTTAAGACCTATTTGGACATACGGAGCAGAACTTTGGGGTTCCGCGAAAGACATCCACATAAACAAAATAAAAACATCACAATCCAAAATTCTCAGGTGCATCACTAATGCATCTTGGTTTATTTCGAATAATACACTGCACAATGACATGAACATACCGACAGTAAAATCTTTCATACACGACAAATACCAAACATTTCACTCTTCAACGCTACATCACCCTAACCCACTCATCCATTCTCTTTCCTCCTCCCTGTTACCTGGTCAGCCTCCAAGTCGACTGAAACGAAGGTAGCCAAGAGACCTTACCTACTTTAGTAAATTATAATGCAAGAAAGTCTCAAGAAAGTCAGAGTCAAAAGCAGCAGTGACCAAATTTGGTCGATGCGCCACAGCGCTGGTGCAAATCTACATGAGAAACATAAATAAATAAATTTTATTTTTTATATTATACACTTTAGATGCGGCGGCGTATTTTAGGGGTATCCTGAATTGGACGGTATCGGTCCCCGGGGTCCGACTGCTGGGATGAGCGACAGACGATATCGGGTGTCGGGGTCCGATGGGAATACTTTGACGTAAGCGTTATCTTTTGATTAAAAGGGAATTAAATGAGCGTCTCAAGGGCATTATCTCTTGGGAAGGATTGGAACGAGTGATAATAGGCGCGGGACAGACCGATACAGGATTTACGCCATTCTTTATCGAAAATCGGTCCTCGGAATCGGATTCTAAAAAACAACAGAATTTCAGCTGTTAGCAACATTTTCTGCACTAAAATGCAAAAAAACTCATTAAAAATGTCTAAATTGAGTATTTGAAGTGTTTTGACTTTCGGACATTTTCATGTGAAAATCGGCTGTTAAGAAGGGAATTTAAGACATCGGCCCCGCACCTAACGTATTATAAAAAAATCTGGTGCGTGCGCGCAACACACAACTTTCACTTACCAACTTACTTTGATTAGAAATTGACATGTTTTGCTAATTATCATTTCCCAAAGTCACACATTTTTCTACATTCATATCTTATTTTTGTTAATCGTTAAAGCCGTTTTTGAGTAAATAAAAAAACCCGTGAAAATGATACAAAATTTATTAAGTAAAGTCCCCCCTCCCGCAGATCAATTTTGATGAAATTTTTACAGTCATATCTCGGGCATATAAATACATCAAATACCAAGTTTGATCAAAATCGTTAAAACCGTTTTTGAGTAAATAAAAAAAACATGTGAAAATGGTACAAAATTTATTAAGTAAAGTCCCCCCTCCCGTAGATCAATTTTGATGAAATTTTAACAGTCATATCTCGGGCATGTACGTACATCAAATACCCAGTTTGATCAAAATCGTTAAAGCCGATTTAGAGTAAATAAAATAAACACGTGAAAATGTTACAAAATTTATTAAGTAAAGTCCCCCCTCCGTTTAATTAATTTTGATGAAATTTTTACGGTCATATCTCGGGCATATTAGTACATCAAATACTCAGTTTAATCAAAATCGTTAGAGCCGTTTTTAGAAAATCGAAAAAAACCTAAAAAGTTATTAAGTAAAGTCCCCCCTCCCGTAGATCAATTTTGATGAAATTTTAACAGTCATATCTCGGGCATGTACGTACATCAAATACCCAGTTTGATCAAAATCGTTAAAGCCGATTTAGAGTAAATAAAAAAAACACGTGAAAATGATACAAAATTTATTTATTAAAGTCCCCCCTCCGGTTAATCAATTTTGATGAAATTTTTACAGTCATATTTCGGGCATATAAATAGATGAAATACTCAGTTTAATCAAAATCGTTAGAGCCGTTTTTGAGAAAATCGAAAAAAACGTAAAAAGTTATTAAATAAAGTACCCCCTCCCTTTGAGCAATTTTGATGAAATTTTTGCTGTCACATCGCGGGCATATACCTACACTAAATACCCAATTTCAGGTTCCCACGGTTTATAGTTTTTGAGCTAGTCTGTTCACATACACACACACACACACACACAGACCATTTCGCGGGACTTGGTTATTTCAACTCAGGGGGTCCCAAAACGTGTATTTCCGTTGAAAACCGGAAGTCGAAAATTTTCACGATCGCAATACTTCCACTTACTATATATTTCATATATAGGTAAGTGAAAGTAAAAAAGTATATTAGAATCAGTGTTACAAAAAGAAACTGATACAAATTCAAAAGCATGAAATTAAAGGATGCGAAGAGGCTAGAAAATTCACAATTACAATTCCGCATTTTCTCAAAGATGGACCAAGAAAGACAGAAATCGGATCAGATATAGGCGAGACCGAGGGGAGTTGTAACAATTTTCTCATTTTGTTTCATACCCCAAATCCTATTGATAGAAATCGTATGATATTAGTAGCAATCGATAGGGCATTCTTTACACTTGCGAATGGCAAACATAAAGAAATTGTAAGCGTTAAATATTGTGGTCGAAAATCCACTTAACCGTAAGAATTCAACTTGTTTCAACCCCCCTCATACCGTGGTGAGATGAAACTGGGGTCGAGGAGAGTTGAAACATGTGATTTTTGAGAAGTATTAGGGTCTTTAAAATAAAAATGATGATATAATTTAATGGTATTTATTAAAATTAAACTTTTGAAGTACAAATCGAACTTGTTTATTAATATTTTGTGCAGGTATATCAGTTAAGTAGGTACCTACAGCTCTAATACAAATAATCAACTCCTAAAGTAGTTAAAAGAACCATTGTAAAGTAGTTAAAACAACCTATTCTTAACATTAATTAAAATAACACTGAGATAAACAAATGGTTTTAAATTATAAATCTATGAAATAAAATAATTATTTATTAACTTTTAGCCGTTTTTTAATTAATAAAAATCAGTTTTGATCAATATTTCTTCAAATATTTGTTACAATACTCTCACAAATGTCAAAAATAAAACTATTATGAAAATAAAAAGGGTCAATCTGCAAACATAAAGTTCCCCACCAGTGCAAGTTTCATGAGCCCCGTTGTTGAATTCAAGTCATATTTTTTGCTTGAAGTTAATTTTTTTTTATTCAGATTTATAGATAGGCATTCTTTGTTAGAAAAATCTGGTGTGTGCGGGGAAAACACAACTTTCACTTACCAACTTACTTAGTTTAGAAATTATTATGTTTGGTTAATTTTCTCAAAGTCACACACTTTTCCACAATTCATTTCTTATTTTGTTTTTAATAGCTCTAAAAAAAAAAAAATACTGTTTTTATTTTATTATTAAATAAAAGTTTTCTTGTGATAATTCGGCAATGCAAGCAAAACACTCCAAGTCGTCTGATTTTAAGATTCTCTATGCAGTTCTTGAAAACTTCATTTAGTTACCATGAAACAAATAATTTCCTTTAAGTAAACAGAACAGCTTTAATTATGAACAATGGTCTGTCATTAAAGGCGTACTCTGCAGGCGTGGGCTCAACGTGTTTAATGAGTTGACGGAATATTTTTTTTTTCTCCTCTATGTGTTTACTTGATTTTTTTCATATTTCGTATTTAACCATTTATTAGTTTTAGGCGAAACGAGAGACAGATAATTTCTCCATATAAACCAAGACAAAGGTACTTTATAGGAAAACAAAAAAAGGTCCCTTCCTTTTGAAAGGGACAGGACATTATGATAATGATAAAGCTTACCTGATATTTAAGAACACTCAATTTTTATTAAACATGACGAAACAAAAAGCACTCCGTTTGACCAATTTCGATGAAATTTTTTCTATCATATCGCGGGCATATACATACATCAAATACCCAGTTTGATCAAAATCGTTAAAACCGTTTTTGAGTAAATGAAATAAACACGCGTAAAGGAGACAAAATTTATTAAGTTAAGTCCCCCCTCCGGTTGATCAATTTTGATGAAATGTTTGCAGTCATATCTCGGGTATATTAATACATCAAATACTCAGTTTAATCAAAATGGTTAGAGCCGTTTTTGAGAAAATCAAAAAGGACGTAAAAAGTTATTAAATAATATCACCCTTCCGATTGACCAATTTCGATGAAATGTTTGCTGTCACATCGCGGGCATATAAATACACTTCTTCTTCTTCTTCCTCGTTCTTCCCATCAAATGGTCACTTCCTTTGGTAATAAGTGAAGAAAGTCGGCAGTCCTCCTGAGGTCCTCCAGGGTCCCGTAGAGCTTTGCTTCCATCGATCTCGGTTCAGGCCAAATCCTCCTCCTAGCCTCATCGAAAAGGACACAGTCTTGAAGCACATGCTCAGCTGTTTTTGCTCCCCCACCACAGGTACACATAGGACTATTACCTATTTTAAACTTCTTGTAGAGATGAGCATTCAGTCTGTTGTGGTTAGTCCTAAGTCTGAATAACATAACTTGTTCATTTCTATTTAGTTTGTGGTAGGGGTCCTGGGGGTTGTTTTTAGGATGCCTGGTGTTCCATCTTTGTCTTATCAGGGCTCTGTTTATTGTTTTTACCTCTTTCATTACCCCTGATACCAAAGTGTGCGGGAATCCATTGCAAAACCAATTTATTGCTGATTTGGTTGAGCTTCTCTAGATCAGATGCCTTAACTTCCTAAATATAAATACACTAAATACCCAATTTCAGATTCGCACGGTTTATAGTTTTTGAACTGGTCTGTTCACATACACGCACACAGACCATCTTGCGGGACTTGGTTATTTGGACTCAGGGGATCCCAAAACTTGTATTTCAGTCGAAAACCGGAAGTCGAAATATTTCACGATCGCAATATAATACCTTACTATGTATGTCATATATAGGTAAGTGAAAGTAAAAAAATAAGATTATACTTTTAAATTTTGTTTAATTTTTTTTCATTTCAATGGAATATATGGGTCATTTCAAAATTTTAGTCACATTTATGTCACAGAACAATAATTGGGCCAAATAACAGTTGAATCCATTTTGATAATTTTTTCCTGAAATCTATCTGTTTGAAAGCTTACTTATCATTAAACATTAATTGTGATTTGTAATTTACGGCCCAGGAAAAAAAATGCAAAATATTGATTTCTCACTCCCTAGTGATGTCACAACCCAGAGGTACTCCACAAGTTAGCTGAATATTGTGAAACTTCTGGGTGTAAGCCCATAAATCTAGGGTTTTTTAGAAAGGTTATTAGGTCTAAGTCCAATATTCAACTGATGAATAAAAATTAATTAATTCAATTCACCTAATTAGTTCATTTCATGAGTGTCACTGGTGTTGATCCTCACTCCCTAGAAATTTTTTAAAAGTTCCGCCAAACTGGAGGAACAGGGAAGTTTTGTTTTTCCAACCTATGCGATAACACTGCTTCAACATGGAGTTCACATGATTTCTCCCTCTCAGAACAATCCCGAGACTAGGAAGGTTAATTTGTGTTCAAGTTTTGAAACTCATTGGGTATTTTTATTCATCCTCACTTTCTAGTGAATAAGTTTTCCAATATAGGTAAGTGGATTTTAATCATACTTTTCACATTGATTGTAGTTTGATAGTAATTTGTGGAAAATATTTTTGAATAACTTACTTACTTACTCTACTAACCGCCTGTGCCATTTAATAGCGGAAACCTCACTCCCTAGTCTCTCACTCCCTAGAAAATCTTAAAATCTAGGGAGTAAGGTTTGAACATAGGGAGTGAGGTTAACATCTAGTGATTGAGTGTTTTCAAGTTTTTACAATAAATTTATAATACAAAAAGTCTATCACTGTGCATTATTACTTTCCTTGCTCGCCAAAGAAGCCCAGCGAGGAGCTATTGCACAGAATGAAAAAGGCAAATGCTCAGGTACGTCAAGATGTTATAAATTTTCTTGAGGATGACAAACATTCAAAATTGTGTCCAGGAAAAAAGGAATGTATCACAAGAAATTAAGAATTAAAGTTAAGAAACAAAAAAGGATTTTATCATGGTCCCTAAAAAAAACTTCATGCTCTCTTCAGTGAGCAGGTAGATTACAAAATAAGCTATACCACATTCACAAAATTAAAACCTTTCTGTGTCGTCTCTCAGAAACAAAGTAACAGGAATACATGCATGTGCACTATCCATTCAAACATGGAATTTTTAGATAGCTGGTTTATTCAGAGCCAATATCATACTAAACTCTAAGCTGAGCGATCTCGTAAGCAAAGTGTGCTGCGATAGCCAAAATCCTTCATGTTTACAAAGAACTTGTGCTTCCTGTGCACACCTGATGATACCTTATCTGCTATTTAGTAATGGAACTGAAGTAACTTACCGGAAATGAATGCAAAAAACAGAAAGTTACAGGAGTAAGGATGGTATCGAAAAGGAAATTAAACAATTTGCGTTAGTCAGTGTAACCATGTCTGCTATGGAAGCGGTAGATTGTTTTGAAAAAGAATTCCCGAAATTTTTGTTCCATGAAGGCATCACATCTCATTAATATCGGGCACTGAGGTATCTGAAAAGCAGACTGAACGAAGATGAAATATTAATTCACTCAGATTTCAGTGACAATTACTCAATCAAATATGCTTCTGAGGTTCAAGCTTTCCATTTTGGCGGGAGCCGAAAACAGATGACGCTCCATACAACCGAGATCTATTTCAAAAGGGATGCATACTCTAAAGTGACATCAAAATCAATGTGCACCCTTTCTGACAACTTAGACCATGGTCCATTAGCCGTATGGGCTCACCTTCAGCCTGTTTTACATTACATAAAATCTGTTGTGTCTAATATCAAGACTGTTCACTTTCTGTCTGATAGCCCAGCAACCCAGTACCGGAATCGCACTCTCTTATACCTGCTAGCTAATGCCATAACAGTATCATAAAAGATAAAGCTGATAAAGTTTCGCGGCTATAAGAACAAATTATACCAGCACGTTTGTAGTGTAGAGAAAGTAAACAGGGACAACGATTCACTTTTGGTGAATGGCCTAAGGAGCTTCGGAAACTTGAAAAAACAATTCATTGCCCAAGATAATGACGAATGTACGGTGAGTTTCAAAGTTATTATTACTGTTCTTCTAATATCCCGCATCACCCTTCTGCGAAGAAAAATAGTTCACTGTTTTGAAGATGACATTATGTTTTTAAAAAATGAATATTTATTAGCGCTTAAAAAATTGTGTAATATTTTATATTTTGATATTTTATAACTGCTTCTTATTTTCTAAAAAAAAAATGTTAAAATGAAATACTTTTCTCACTTCCTAGACACCTACCTCACTCCCTGGAATTGTATGTTTTTCAAAATGGCGTATGTATGGTTTGGCTGGTAATTATGTATGCTCACATCAGTGACTTGCTCAGACAACCTTAAAGATTGATAAGGAGCAAAAAAACACACAAATTATTATTATTTTTTTTTTGTTTAATTTGATACCTGAATGTGACCGAAATTTTGAAATTACCCATATAACAAATGGGTGTTTAGAGGCAGAGGCTATCATTTAATCCTTTAATCCTTTTTCTTATTTTTTGTTGGTTGCAGTTGTCACAGATTAGAAACTTATGTAGGATAGATTATCTTTTCAACAAAAAAAAAAGAATGGACAAATTCATATTGATTTACGATATTTAAACCTTTTTGTACCATTGAGCCCAACTCCAGGTCTAGGTTATAGAATATCCGAGAAATATTGTTATCACTGCTGCCTGGTTGGGGGGGGGGGGGATTACATATTGAAGAAACACGTAGCGAACGTGAACAAACCCGCACACCCAGGGAATATTCTAGTGTGCATTAGAGGATATAGAAGAAGGCGCTCAGTATTCGGCAGGTATAGTGTTTGCACAATATATAGGATAGGACAGTCTGCCGTCCCGCGATCTGTGTTATTAGGGAAGGAGTGGGAGCTGTGTGGTCTGAATGTAAAGGAGAGTAAAAGTGGGGGGGGGAGAGTTTGGTAAAGTGAGGGGGGGGTTTTAAAGTGGGGGGGGGGTTGCCCGGCAACTGGTCCCTTCCTTGTCAGCAATATGGAGTCCCGTCTTCTGCCTCCTGATGGAGACTTGGGGGTTCTTAAATAAAGTTTCGGACAGCAATCTTCCATATTCTAAGTTTCGGGCTCAAAAATCTCATTTATAAATTCTTATTTATTGGTTGATTATTGGTCAGGATTTTCAGTTTAAAAAAATCTGGTGCGATGCGCGCAACACACAACTTACACTTACCAACTTACCTACTTAGATTAGAAATTGAAATGTTTTGTTAAATGCCATCTCTCAAAGCTACAAATTTTTCTACATTCGTTTACTAATTTTTGTTTGTATTTTCTCTCTAAAGTTCAATAAACTTTTTCATTATTAAATAAAACATTTTACTTGTGATAATTCGACAATGCAAGCATAATACTCCAAGTCGTCTAATTTAATAATTCTCTATGAAGTTGTTGAAAAATTCATTTAGTTATCATGAAACAAACATTTTCCATACAAAGAACAAAACGGCTTTAATTATAAACAATGGTATGTTATTAAAAGCGTCAGGATTTTGCGTTAAAAAAATAAAAAAAAATGTTTTGGCCAACGTTTCGATCCAACTTGTGGATCTTCATCAGTGCTTCTGAGTCGAGAGTATTTTTATTACTCTGGACTAAGAAGCCATGACGAAGATGCACAAGTTGGATCGAAACGTTGGCTTTTCAAAATAAAAAAAAATATTAACAGAAAATCCTGATCATGAACCAATCTTTAATAAATAGCAGTTGACTATTTTTCGGTGGCGGGATGGCAGGGTGGGCATTGAGAACCGAAAGAAAGTTCAAAACCCGGAGCCAGGGGAAATTTAATAATACTCGGCATTCATCCCCCGTCCTCTCCCCTGCCCGGGAAACCCCGTATAGCCTAACAGGCGAGGAAGGGGAGGACCAATAAAAAAAAAGAGTTTTCACCTATCAAATCTTATTTATTGAACAGATGGCCCAATTTTTACCTTAGGTTGCAAGTGCATCGAGCTTGGACAAAATTTTAAAAAAATATTTGTCAAACAAATCGAAAAGTTAGGTCAATTGGTAGATGACTACACTATGCTGTTTGGTCTAAAGTTCTCTAAAAAGAGTTTTGAAGCAAATGGAAATTGGGAGGGACTGAAGTTTGAGATAACGGTCGGTCGCTTTGTTTCTTTGACGACCCTTTATGTTACTAAGGCTAATCGGACGATGCTACAGTGGGAGTTCTAAATTTTGCCTATTTAGGTATAACTAGGATTAGGTATAACTTGGGATCTTTAACTAGTACCTGACATCGTCCATTTTACGTCCTACCCTATGGACGGCATAGCTAAGGATTTTTTACTCCCATTGAAATATATAAACAAAACAACTGATTGCCTGCCATTCCCTGGACTTGAAAAATATTTGTTAATGGCATAGAAAACATAGTCACATTTTTCGTAACAAAATATTTTCGACCTCTATAATTCAACTACCAGAGAAAATTTTTTTGCATATGCAAGTTCCGAATATGTCGAGATGTATGTCTCGACAACGCCTTTTTTTCTTCGAAAGCTCCGACACATTCGAGGATTGCGTTCCGAAAAAGGAAAAAAAATCCTGGTTGCATGGTTACTTGAAGAGGGTATATTTTGGCTTTCCTCTAAATGCAGTTTCTGTTTGTTTGTTTTGTTTAACGTCACTTTCTGCCACTTAGGCCAATCAGACGATGCTACAGTGGGAGTCCTAAATTTTGCATATCCAGGTATAATTAGGATAGGTATCTTTAACGGGTACCAGACATCGTTCAGGCTCAGGACCTCCATTTTACGTCCTACCCTTTTATTTTGGGATTTTTTATGCCCATTGAAAAATCCTATGGCCACCGCAGGATGCGAAACTACGACCTTTAGTATTGTAGGTTGCCATGCTAACTACTATATTACATGTAATCCCTAGGGTCGATCCCTTTAAAACCATTAGTTAGGCTTCAGTCGCATGCTGTTTTTTTTTTTTTTTTTTTCACGAAATATTTAATTCAGTTTTACAGATAATACCACCGCAAATTTAATTTAAAAATTAATTAAAAAGTATTCTTCATCCCAAACATTTAAATTTGTACTTTTTTTCACAAAATACAAGACTGCAAACTAAAATATTACTTTTTATTTTTCAATAGAATTAAAATATTTATTTCACATCAGCATCGTCTTCCATCTGCCTCCCAATTCCAGTACCATTTTAGGTGTTCGGCTTGGATCCATTCTTTTTAAGTGGTCATACCATTTTAGTTTCCTATATTCTTCAACTTCCAGTACGTTTTCTTTGACACTCATTTTTATCAGATCTGACACTAAGAGATCCTGGGCAATTTCATCCAAAAATCCATCTCTAACGAATTTCCTTTTTTGTAGGACAATGATTAACCTCCTCAACTTTACAAGAAACTCGTATGTACACCGACCCTTCCACATCCTGCTTCCACCTCCATACCCTTCGGCTTCCACATGATCCTGATTGACCTCCTACTGTTGCAGGTTCCCAGGGCGGCCCTGCTGGCTACCTCGGAGACAGCTGCAGCGACACGGAAGGCCTCGCCACGGACTACAGCAGGGTGAAGGAGGAGAGAGATCGGGAAGAGGCCGTCTTCTACAGGAACATGATGGCGGAGCAGCAGGGGGCGATAGTGCAGCATTACCTAGCACAGCATGGTAAGAGTACAGTTACAATAAGCCTAGACTAGTAAAGCTTAATAGTTACTGAGGAACTTGAAAACACATTTTAGTAACTTTTTCTGTAAACGAGATATATCTAGAAGGAACACCATTGAACCTTAACTGAGAAAACTTCAATAAAAATTCAAAATTCATTTCAAAAGTTGAGAAGAAGACTACAATACTGCTTTTAAAAATCATTCAAAACAAGTTGTCAGAGGAACAGATTCTACGCAAGACAGTTCATGAATGCGTAGTTCATCATTCACGATGTTATCAATTGCTTCAATGCTTCAATGCTCATGCTCTCATACACCGCGTTCTTCTGCGACGATGCTTTCACCCTGGGCGACAGGACTGTTGGTATGTTCATCCTCCAGAAGTTCGTCGAGACACCATGCACCTTTTGGCTGAATGTCCAAATGATACCAAAACCGTGTTTCTTCGAATTAACTTTGCCTAAATGTCAGTCCCTGTTGAGGCTTGTCAGTCCTTGGTGAGGCTTGACAGTCCCTGCCTAAGATATGGTGGCAGGTACTGACTA
This sequence comes from Aelia acuminata, assembly GCA_911387785.2. Classification (NCBI taxonomy): domain Eukaryota; kingdom Metazoa; phylum Arthropoda; class Insecta; order Hemiptera; family Pentatomidae; genus Aelia; species Aelia acuminata. The sequence goes on from OU426978.1 coordinate 1,872,014, forward strand.
AACCATGTTTTGGGGCTTTCGTTTCTGCTTTCTTCATCTTGAATCAAAAACCGAAATATATCTGTAAACCTATCGATCAGAGTGATGAGAAAATGAAAGAAAACCGGAAATAACATTGCAATAACCTTGTGAGAGCCTGAGGACCTATATTTGTCAATCCAAGAAAGCGCCGACTTCTTCACTTCACTACATCTTGCTGTTCACTAGATACAATAACTGAGGCGTCCACTTGGATGGGGAGGATTTCTTATCATTGCACAAGTGGGGAGAATCCCTTCGAGCCTCTGGGTGTTCTAAATTGAAGAAATCCTGAAAGCGGCAGGGACTGACCTACTGCTCGGAGACCCGCAGTTTACATGAAAAAAAAACAACTCATTTACAGTAAGATCAGTAATATTTGGCTTCAGATTCGGAAAGTTTAGATCAAATGGAAAAGAATGAAAAAAAAAAATCGGAAAAGGTTGAAATGTGCGCCCGTGCCAAGTGTTCAAATTTGACTACCTTGTCATGGGGAAACTGAAAAAAATTTTTTTTTGTTGTACGCATTTAGAATTTTGGTAAATAAGAGGCCGTTTAGTCATTTTCAAATGAGGTTGACCAGAAAGAGCACAAACTTATGTTTCGGAAAATGTTTTCCAAAGTTTGAAAACATGTCGTTAACTACTCGAAAATTGCTGGGCTATCAAATTGTACGTTTTGAACATGGGCGGATCCAGCCGATCGTAAAGGGGGGCTGCAGTCCTAAAGGGGGGGCTGCAGCCCCAAAGACCTTTATTTGGATCTGCTAATCAGCTTTTTTACCTTTATGATCCTTTCCCACAACTAAAATTCTACTTGTTCTGCACATTATTTGTTCTTTAACATTTTTTTTCTTTATTGGTCCTCACCATCCTCGCCTTGTAGGCTATACGGGGTTTCCCGGGCCAGGGGAGAGGGTGGGGGATTGATGCCGAGTATAATTAAATTTCCCCTGGCTCCGGGTTTTGAACTTGCTATCTTTCCGTTCTCAATCATACGTTGCCATGGGCAACGCGTATTTTTTAAACGTACTCGGCGATCCCGCCACCCTCTTGCTTTCTTACATTAAGGAAAGTCAAATTCTATCTTTAAATGACGAAAATCTTTCCAATGGGAGGGGCTACAGCCCACCCCCCTGGATCTGCCAATGGGCGAGAATGACCCATATACGAAAATGAAATAATTTACCGTTTTGCCCCAGTGTGCGCCATACCTAACAGCCTATTATACTTAACAGCCGATTCGGTAAACTTCGGATAATACAACGTAGCAACATTAATGGAAAGATTATCCGAAGATGCCCGAGAACAAGTTGTTCGGTGAACTGTTTGCCTCAACCTAAACCCACTTTTAGATGATAAGAGTTTGTCAGATTACAGAATGAGTCGGATTAAAAATCTTTCATCAGACTTTCAAGATTTTACTGTATTTGAAATATGTTCAGTAAATAACTTCTAAATAAAATAAAAATGTATGAGCGAAATATTTCTTTTTAGTCTAAAGCTCAAAACTCGCCTCCATATTCCTGAAGTTCCAGTTCTGGTAAAAGGAGAGGGGAAAAAAGCAGGGGTTGATGGGGCCAGGAGCAAAAAAGTGCCCCCCCCCCACCCGAAATATCAGAGGAACACTCCCCCCCCCCCCCCGCAATTCCCGACCCTTTAGCCTTATATCTGGTCCGGAATATTGAGCCCCTCCGCAAAAAGGGGCAGGCATCTATTGAAAAATTCCCTACGAATAACTTCATCCGTCAAGTTATACTTTTTTTTTTTTTTTTTTTTTTTTTTTTTGTGGGCTCTCATCAGATCTGCTTAGTACGAATAATCCAGAAATATAGTTGCAGATGTCGGGGCAAATATGTAAGGGCCGCTTTCTCCAAGTTAGTTTAAACCGAGTTTAAATTTAATCCGGATTATCTCTTGGTTTAAACAAGGTGTGAGTTTCTTCAAGTCGGTTTAACCTCTAAACTTGGTTTAAACTTAGATTAAGTTAATCCTTCATATTTCCCGGTTTAAACTCTGAATTAGGTTTAAACTGCAAAATATAAACAAACATTTTGTGTGATAACATACTCGTTCTTGTTACTCAAGAATTATTGTTTTGCACTTGACTGAATACAAAAATGGAAAATATACATAATTGAAATTTTAAATGACATGGAAGAAGAAGATTATGTGTTTTTGTTGCCAAAGATACGCATCAATAGGCGCAATCAGTTAATCCAAGAATATTTTCAGAATATGTTAAATCGGTGAAGTAGAATTGAGATGAAAAAAAAAAATGTTTCTTAAAGTGCATTATTTTTATTGTGATTGGTTCATAATTAATATCAAGGTTATGTTGTAAATTATTTTTCTCTTGAATATCTCATAATGATGTAATTTTATTATTATTAAGTTATAATATCGCTCCACTTAGATCATTTTTTATTTAAACAAAATGATAATAAAAATAAAAAGGTTCAACATTATTTGAAAACAATTTATGAAATGTAATAGAGTTTATTATTATTCTTGGCATAGTAATATCATTTTATAATGAACGTTTTATTAACATACAAATTACATCTCTGAAAACAGCACCTCTCGTTTCATTGAATTTATTCGCCGATTTCTTCCATTCATCCAGTACAGTGACGAAATCTGTTTTTTTGGTTTCAAAAATGTCTCTCTTCTCTTCCACAAGAGCCAGAAGAACATTAATTTTACACTGAGAAAAGTGCTTACTTCTTTTTGCTCCATTTTTATAGAACACTTTCACCTTATTTACTTTTTTGGTAAAAACAAAATAATATGTATAAATAATCTTTCCATAACCCTTACATTACCTTCTCTTTCCATAGAAGTTTCAACAAGGAAATGTAAACAAATATGTACCAACCATTAAAAAAACATAATAACCTTCACATGCTTAGGTTTAAACTAAACTAAGGCTGTAGAAAGTGAATCAGAGTTTAAACCTCGGATTAAAGATAATCCTGTTTAAGTTAATCTAAGTTTAAACTATATTGGAGAAAGCGGGCCTTAGTAACACAAATAATCATATGGCTTGAGATTCTCCATCAAGACCAAGACAGGAGCTGATCTAGAGCGTCATGGAACCGTGGAATAGCTCTCGATGGTGCTCGAATATTGCAGTCACAAACACGTCCTATGACAGTTCGTTCCAACTCTTATTTGTTCCAACAAAAGGTCTGGGATTTTAAACCAAATGTTTTTCTTTAACGATTTGACATTGCAATACGAACAGGGTTCAAACGGATTTAACTTTTAAACTGAAGTTTCATCATTTCGTGAATTTTTTTAAGGGATACGAAGACCTTTACGACACTTTTATTACAATTTGCTTTGTAAGTGAGGTAAGTAATAAATATTTCTTTCAAAATGTTTTATTGTGTGGTTTATATTTCTTTTTGTGGGTTATGTTTTATTTTTCATTTATTTTTTAACTTTCTGATAAATTTGAATTTTTTCAGAATGGCTTAGGCCTTGGCTTAAATATTTGGCCAGAATGGCTTAAAAATATTAATTAAGGAATTAGGAGTCAATGGCACGGGTCCAAAGACCCTAGGACAGTTTAAAAAGGAAGATGCTCTTATTGTTCTAGACAAAAAGATAGGAAAACAAAACTAGTTTGTAGGTAATGCCACAGTCACACACTTGTCAGTAGAATGCAGTCAATGAGGGCTGCATGTAAGAAAAGTGGTCGGCAATAAATTATGTAAAACATATTTTTTATATTTGGAATATTCTAAGTAACAATAGAAAAATAATAAATCTTGATTTGTATTAAATTTGAAATTTCTAAATACGTTTTTTAAAAACTGTAAAAACGACTTGGAAAATGTGCATTTTATATGTGTTTTTTTATATAACGTAAATTAAAATAAATATTTTTAATCAAATTTATTGTTTTCTTGATCTTGTACGTTTTTTTTTAATATTCTAAATAAAAGCTTCCAAAAATATTTTAAAACTATAATTTGTATAAAGGATTAACTTTTGGGGTCTGTAGGACCCCAGTGTGGCATGTGGCATGAAAAAAAAATATTAGTGTGCCTTTGGAGGGTTAATTTTGCATTTACTTAATTTACAAAAAATCAGAAGTTTTTGTTACTTTTCAGGGGGGTCTGACTTTTTCCCACTTGAAGGGGAAAGGAAATTTTTGATGATGACCTCGATCCATATCATGATATATGATCAAGTACTAAAACAAAAATTCTTTTCCAAATAATATACAGATTGGTAGGGGACTTTTATCTAAAGAATGTGGACTGTATTAGGTACAGTAGCGGAACAAGGAGAAACAAAATAGAAATCCACTCACAACTTTTTGTCCGGATTGTCCGGATCCCCGACCCCACCAGGGAACACCACCGTCGCCAACTAGTTGGCCCTGCACCTACCCCCCTATTTTTTGCCTCATCCAATTTCCATCACCGATAGTTAGCTTCTACCCTTGGAGCCGTGGCTACGCTCGATTTTTTTTTTTATTATTAAGATTCAAGTAGTCCTTTTTACTCTTTCGATTTAATTAGCAATTTATATACTGCCTAACACTCCGTTCTCGTTCAATTTGTATGCTTTCTAGGTATAATCTCTGAAGCCCGAAAATAGCGAAAAAGGGGGTGGGTAAGAGCGGTTAATAACTAGTTTTATCTTTGCTCTTTACCCCATTAATTTAGATTTCTAGAGGTAATATAGATTACTAAGGGTGTAGAGAGACACTCACGATAAAAATATTGTTTAGCTTTACACATTCCTCCACATCCTGAAAGCAACTGAAGTAAATTTAGGAAAAATTATATGATTCGACGTATAGTCGGGTTTATAACAAAGTTACCCAATATGTTCTCAGCGCGAAATTTTCTTTTTCTCAGGGATTTTTGGGTATATAAAAAACTAGCTAGGGATCGACCTCACAACTTTGTGACAAAGGGAAAAGCTGTTGTGGTACTTTGCCTGTACCTTTTGGATTCCTGGTTCAATTTTATTTGAAATCCTGAAAGTTTGCCGATAAGATTGGTGCCTGATTTTTTTGAATTATTGTGACGGAAAAGGGTTTAATAATTTTTCAAAGTAGCTACATGACCTCTACTTTGTGACAGGCTAGGGAGTGATATGAAAGTATGGTTTGAATTTTCTTTCTTCTGCGCTGCCTAGTGGAAATCTGGAATTCTAATCTTTCTTGAACCGCTTTTATGAACATAACCACCACAAGGACTCGAAACCGCGACCTTTACACCAAACATGAGCCGGAGAGATATTGATATTTATTTATTATATTTATGAAATTCAATTGGTTAAACATCTTAAATCACTATTAAAAGTAACTAGCTGACCCCTGCGAAGAATTCGCACTCCAACCTACTTAAATCCCACACAGTATATTTACTATCGTTTATTTTATCAGGGGAGGGGAGTGGAAAACAAACAAAAAAAGGAGCCATGCGTAACCTGTAATATATAGAAGCGGTGAGGTTAGAAGGCGGAATACTTAAATACAGATATCGGTTTCGCATAAAGCGATTGCACTGATTTGATTGACTGAAATCGCATGTTTTTGCTTGTAAATCGCAAACGACGATGACAATCGTAAAAGACATACTGGAAAAAGTCTGGTGCATGCGCGCAACACACAACTTTCACTTACCAACTTACTTAGATTAGAAATTAATGCGTTTTGTTAATTGCCACTTCTCAAATGAACAGAACGGCTTTAATTATGTACAGTGGTCTGTCATCAAAGGCGTACTCCGCATGCGTGGGGTCAACGAGTTTTATGAGTTGACTAATTATTTTTATTTTTTTATCCTCTTTATGTTTTCTTTCTTTTTATCATATCTCATTTTTAGCCATTTCTTATTTTTAGGCGTAATGATAGACAGTTAATTTCTCCATATAAACAAAAAGAAAGGTACTTTATAGGAAACAAACAAACAAAAAAGGCCCCAACCCCCCCCCCCAAAAAAAACGCCCCATCAGAACAATTTAATAATGATAAAGCTTACCTGATATTAAAGAACGCCTAATTTTCATTTAATATGACGAATTTGATAAAAATCGTTAAAGCCGTTTTTGAGATCATCGAAAAAAAGGTAAACATTGGAAAAAAAGTTGTGAAATAAAGTCCCACCTCCGTTTGACCAATTCTGATGAAATGTTGGCTATCACATCTTTGGCATATACATACATCAAATACCCAGTTTGATCAAAATCGTTAAAACCGTTTTTGAGTAAATAAAAAAAAAAAACACGTGAAAATGATACAAAATTTATTAAGATAAGTCCCCCATCCGGTTGACCAATTTTTATGAAATTTTTACAGTCATATCTCGGGCATATAAATAGATCAAATACTCAGTTTAATCAAAATCGTTACAGCCGTTTTTGAGAAAATCAAAAAAACTTAAAAAGTTATTAAATAAAGTACACCCTCCCTTTGAGAAATTTTGATGAAATTTTTGTTGTCACATCGCGGGCATATACATACAATAAATATCCAATTTCAGGTTCGCACGGTTTATAGTTTTTGAGCTAGTCTGTTCAAACACACACAGACCATTTCGCGGGACTTGGTTAATTGGACTCAGGGGACCCCAAAACGTGTATTTTCGTTGAAAACCGGAAGTCGAAATTTTTCACGATCGCAATACTTCCACTTACTATATATTTCATATATAGGTAAGTAAAAGTAAAAGGACACCTTCGAAAAAACCCTGCGATAATTTTGTAATTTCAAAACAGAGAATTGCAGTTTTTCGCTTACAACTTGCAAACGAAGGGGTTAATCGAAAAAATCTATTTGATCGAAAATGTTCTCCTTGAAAATCTGTAAGGACTGAGACTATTTAGAAACCTCTACGACCATTTTCTCGCAAAAAAAAACAAAAAAAAAAACGCGGTTTTGCGCTTGTAACTTGCAATCGAAGGCGAAATGAGTGAATTGTATATTTTTTCGGTGTCGCGGTTAAGGAAAGATTTAAAATGATGCCTCATTCATGGAATTAGATGAAGTATTAAGGAAGTTATCGCGTACCGACAAAAAAAAGCCTTGAGAAATAATATATGTGATAATCATGTACACATTAATTATTTTGAGCATCACATATTTATTTACTCTGTAAAGTACCAAAATAATATCTTTTAAAATTAAATAAACTTTTTAATTTATATTTGTGAAAATGAGGTAATCGAAGCATAATGCTCTATCGCGTCTGATTTTATTATTAGTTATAATTTTTATTATTATCTATTTAGTTGTTGAAAATTCCAATTAGATACCATGAAAACAAATAATTTCCATTAAATATGTTGGTTCCAAAACACGTTACAACTCTTTCCCATGATCAGAACGTCGAACGAAGACATTTTCCCGGTGTAGCGGTTAAAGAAAGTTTTAAAATGATGCCTCATTCATGAAATTTGATGAAGTATTAAAAAAGTTATGGCGTAACGAAAAAAAAAAAAAAAAAAGGTTTTGAGAAATAATATATATGATTACAATTCAATTATTTAAGACCAGATAGATCAGGACTTGTGTATACTCCATTATCCGTAACTTTATTACTTTCACTTACCTATATATGAAATATATAGTAAGTGGAAGTATTGCGATCGTGAAAAATTTCAAGTTCCGGTTTTCAACGGAGATGCACGTTTTGTGACCCCCTGAGTCGAAATAACCAAGTCCCGCGAAATGGTCTGTTTGTGTGTGTGTGTGTGTGTGTGTAAACAGACTAGCTCAAAAACTATAAACCGAAATTGGGTATTTAGTGTAGGTATATGCCCGCGATGTGACAGCAAAAATTTCGTCAAAATTGCTCAAAGGGACGGGGTGCTTTATTTAATAACTTTTTACATTTTTTTCGATTTTCTCAAAAACGGCTCTAAAGATTTTGATTAAACTGAGTATTTGATCTATTTATGTGCCCGATATATGACTGTAAAAATTTTATCAAAATTGATTAACCGGAGGGGGGACTTTACTTTATAAATGTTGGCCCATTTTCACATGTTTTTTCTATTTACTCAAAACGGCTTCAACGTATTTGATAAAACTTGGTGTATGTATGTTCCCGCGAAGTGATAGCTAAAATTTCACCGAAATTAGTCAAACGGAGAGGGCACTTTACTTAATAAATTTTGTCCCACCTTCACATGTTTTTTTTTCAATTTACTCAAAAACAGCTTTGTGTGTGTGTGTAAACAGACTAGCTCAAAAACTATAAACCGAAATTGGGTATTTAGTGTAGGTATATGCCCGCGATGTGACAGCAAAAATTTCGTCAAAATTGCTCAAAGGGACGGGGTGCTTTATTTAATAACTTTTTACATTTTTTTCGATTTTCTCAAAAACGGCTCTAAAGATTTTGATTAAACTGAGTATTTGATCTATTTATGTGCCCGATATATGACTGTAAAAATTTTATCAAAATTGATTAACCGGAGGGGGGACTTTACTTTATAAATGTTGGCCCATTTTCACATGTTTTTTCTATTTACTCAAAACGGCTTCAACGTATTTGATAAAACTTGGTGTATGTATGTTCCCGCGAAGTGATAGCTAAAATTTCACCGAAATTAGTCAAACGGAGAGGGCACTTTACTTAATAAATTTTGTCCCACCTTCACATGTTTTTTTTTCAATTTACTCAAAAACAGCTTTAACGAATTTGATACAACTGGTTATTTGGTGTATGTATATACCAAATATGTAAAAGCCAACATTTCATCAAAATTGGTCCAACTGAGGGGGAACTTTATTTCATGACTTTTTCCAATTTTCACCTTTTTTTCGATTATCTCAAAAACGGCTTTAACGATTTTTATTAAATTCGTCATGTTTAATGAAAATTAGGTTTTCTTTAATATCAGGTAAGCTTTATCATAATTAAAATGTTCTGAGGGTTTTTTTTTTTTTTTTTTGGGGGGGGGGGGGGGGGCTTTTTTCTTTGTTTGTTTCTTTCTTATAAAGTACTATTGTTTTTGTTTACATGGAGAAATTAACTGTCTCTCGTTACTCCTACAAATAAGAAATGGCTAAATATGAGATATGATAAAAATAAAGAAAACATAAAGAGGAGAAAAAAAGAAAAATATTCACTCAACTCATAAAACTCGTTGAGTCCACGCATGCGGGGTACGCCTTTAATGACAGACCATTGTTCATAATTAAAGCCGTTCTTTTCTTTTGAGAAGTGGCAATTAACAAAACGCATTAGTTTCTAATCTAAGTATGTTGGTAAGTGAAAGTTGTGTGTTGCGAGCACGCACCAGATTTTTTTTCTTTCGATACACCTTTCTTCAGAATCCACTTCTCCATTGAGTTGTAAAAGAGATACATAGTGAGAAATGTATCTGTATATGTTAGGAACAATTATTAAACATTTTTATTGATTGTTTTTGTACAATGCACAGAGTACAAAGGAGTAAAGTTGCCCCTGAGTTAGGAAGGGCCGAAGATTAATAAATGTCCTTCCGAAGGAGACAATGGTAGGGTATGAGATGAGGAGCTCATTGTGCCCCAGGATCGAATCCCCAGGCCGTATTCAGGAATCGATCTACATCCATTCAGCTTATGAATTCAATTTAAATATTTTTACAACCCTCCACCAATGCCCTCACGGTAATTGCATCGTTTAAGGGTCTCTTTTTTTATTCTCATTTTTATTTTTGGAGCATTTCCATTTTATTTAGCTTCGTTAAGGGTAGAGAGTTCATAACCCGCGGGGATATGGGAGGGGCTTAAGGCAGCGAACAGAACGAGCTAATACATTTGCAGGATAAAATATGGGTGGTCCTTTTTTGTTGTGGTATATTATATTATATATTATATATTATAGCATTCCCCGTCGCGGCTTTGCCCGCGAACCTTTAAAATCAATTCTGTGATTATTATCTTGGTACTGATTTAATATAATATGTTAAGGAAATTTAGTAGAATCGGAGCTTCCGATAGGTGGAAGGTTGGAGGGGGAAGCTGCCGGCTCGGTAGAAGAGAGGGAGACGCGCAATGGAGAGAATTCACTAAAACCGCCGAAACAACTTACTCGTCGTGAACGCTTCATTTTTCGGTTTTAAAACATCGTTTTCGACGCCATGTATTTTAATAATATTGTAACGTCAAATCGATATTAAAATAAAAAACATATGGTTTAAAATCTCAACAATAGATTTCCGTTAGAGTTAAACGACAATTTCACCATTTAAGCCCCTTAGGGGTTACATTTTTAAAATTCCTTTCTTAGTGGTTACCTACATCGTGTTTAAAATCTAAATTCCGAACTTTAAGTTTCTATCATTAGTAGTTTTTGCTCTGCGTTGATTCTGTCAGTCAGGACAAAGCCTCTTATATATATAGAGATATTATATACTATTATAATATAATATAATATAATATAATATAATATAATATAATATAATATAATAATATAATATTATATTATATAATATATAATATATTCTTATCATTTTCGCCAAGCCTGGGGATTGTATTCCTATTAATTATAGTAATAGCAATTTATCTTATAAATAAAAATTACAAAATCATTACATCAGTGGTGGCAAAAAAAAAAAAAAAAAAAAAAAAAAAATGTTTCGCTTTATTTCTACAACATATTATAACTATTTTGGATGATAGTAGTTAACTTGGTGATTGTAGTTAGAACTACTAACTACATTTGTAGTTAATATTTAACAACTACATTCTTTAAGAAGTTGTTTGTTGGTTAATACATTTAATTAACAACTACAAATTAAGAAAGTAGCTAGTATTTTTTATCAGTCAACTAAAAAATGTAGTTGATAATTGAGATTATTTAAATTCTAACTACTGATGACTGTATTTAAGTAGTTGTGATCAAGAAAAATGAAAAGACAACGGCCAAGATTCGTGTTTATTGTAGGAGGTTTAAATTATTTAAATAAATGAAGTTCGAAATTCCGCTAATTTTTTTATTACTCAACTACAATATTGTTCCAACAAGCAGTCCTCGACGAGTTGTCGTGCCCCCCACTCATTTGATTCTACGTTTGATTGGTTGGGGGGTGGGTAACCATGCAACCAGGATTCCCAGTTGTCGAAGTCGTTGATTTTAAATAACAACATTCGCATGTGTCAGAGTTTTTGAAGAAAAAAGGATCCTTTGTGACATTTTTCTAGACATAAATTTCCTTGGAATTCCAAAAACATGTTCTCAGATACTTTATTTAGAGAGGTTGAAAATATTTGGTTACTGCGATTTTGTTTTTATCTATCTTATTAACCGAGTCATTTCCAAGTCAAGAGACTGGCAGGCAATTCTGTTGTTTTGTTTGCATATCATTCCATCAAGTTGGAAGGCATGTAACTAAAACCATTTAATTTTTACTTTCACTTACCTATATATGAAATATATAGTAAGTGGAAGTATTGCGATCGTGAAAAATTTCGACTTCCGGTTTTCAACGAAAATACACGTTTTGGGGTCCCCTGAGTCCAAATAACCAAGTCCCGCGAAATGGTCTGTGTGTGTGTGTGTGTGTGTGTGTGTGTGAACAGACTAGCTCAAAAAATATAAGCCGTGGGCATCTGAAATTGGATATTTAGTGTATGTATATGCCCGCAATGTGACAGCAAAAATTTCATCAAAATTGGTCAAACGGAAGGGGTAGTTTATTTAATAACTTTTTACGTTTTTATCGATTTTCTCGAAAACGGCTTTAACGATTTTGATTAAACTAAGTATTCGATGCATTAATATGCCCGAGATTTGACTGCAAAAATTTTATCAAAATCGATCAACCATAGGGGGTACTATACTTAATAAATTGTGTCCCACTTTTACGTGTTTTTTTTATTTACCCAAAAACAGCTTTAACGATTTTGATCAAACTTGGTATTTAGTATAAGTATGTACCCGAGATGTGACAGTAAAAATTTCTTCAAAATTGATCAATTGTAATGGGCACTTCACTGAATAAATGTTGTCTCATTTTCACGTGTTTTTTTATTTACTCAAAAACGGGTTTAACAATTTTGATCAAACTTGGTATTTGGTGTATGTATGGGCCCACAATGTGACAGTAAAAATTTCATCAACATTGATCAAATAGAGGGGGTACTTACTTTGTAAATTTTGTATAATTTTCACATGTGTTTTTCATTTACTTATAAACGGCAAAAATAAGAAATGAATGTGGAAAAATTTTTGAAGTGGCAATTAACAAAACACGTCAATTTCTAATCTAAATAAGTTTATAAGTGAAAGTTGTGTGTTGCGCGCACGCACCAGATTTTTTAGCCTTATGTTTTTTGTTTAGTTAAAATTTTTGTTAGAAAGATAAATAAAATTACAGTTACATTTCATTTTTCATTTCCATGAATTAAATAGCACATGGATACTTAAAGGCAGAGGCTATCACTACATGATATATATATTATTTCTCAACGCCTTTTTTTTTTTTTTTTTTTTGTCGGTAAGCCTTAAATTCCTTAATACTTCTTCAAATTTCATTAATGAGGCACCATTTTAAAGCTTTTCTTAACCGCTACACTGAAAAAATATACAAATCACAATAGGTTAAATGATGGTCAGGATTTTCAGTTTACAATGATTTTATTATGGTAAGCCAACGTTTCGATGCAACTTGTGGATTTTCATCAGGGCTAAAAGAAAACAAATATATGAGTATCTATGCTAGAGGGTGACAATAAACGGATTCATTACAGAACTGATAATAATATAAAAGATGGTGTATACATGAATATTAAAATAAGAGGTTGGTTAACAAGATAAATTAGAATCTGATATTTACCTACTGAGTCCAGGTGGATACTAAGACTAAAGGTAAAAATAAGGTGAGAGGTAGTGGTAGGGGGTTAGTTTATTTGGTAGGGGTCTTGTTCTATTATTATTTATTGTATTTTATGCTTCTTTCTGTATATTTTCCAAATTTGTATGCATTGTTACATTATGTGTTATCTCATTTTTATGTTATTATTAAGTCCAGACACACTATTAGTATACAGTACCATCTATTTTGTTAGTTTTTAAATATTTTTGTTCACTCAGTTGTCATGTGCCTTCACTTCAAAAGCGTTGGATTTCCCCGTCATAAACCTTTGAAGTCGGCAAACTAACCCCCTACCACTACCTCTCACCTTATTTTTACCTTTAGTCTTAGTATCCACCTGGACTCAGTAGGTAAATATCAGATTATATTTTATCTTGTTAACCAGCCACTTATTTTAATATTCATGTATACACCATCTTTTATATTATTATCAGTTCTGTAATGTATCCATTTATTGTCACCCTCTAGCATAGATACTCATATATTTGTTTTCTTTTAGCCCTGATGAAGATCCACAAGTTGCATCGAAACGTTGGCTTACCATAATAAATATCATTGTAACTGAAAATCCTCACCATCATTTAACCTATCGTCATTGAAGAACACTTGACCATCTCTCATCTCTACTTCGTTTGTTAGTTGTAAGGAAAAAACTTCAACTCCCAGCGAAAATGGTCGCATGGCTTTTTAGAAGGATCTAATTTTTTTCAGTTAGCCGATTTTCGTTTATATACCGATTGTCGCCGTTGTTTGCGAGTTACAATTAAAAACAAGCGGTTTCAGCCAATAGAATCAGCTCACTCGCTTTCCGCGAAACCAATATGTGTATTTAAGTACAGAATTGTAGTTGTCTGACCCTGTTTTTCCACACGGTCAGTTATAACTATGTGGCGTTTTCCGGGGCTCTTTCAGTGACAATCCTCACTAAATATGACAAACCACACTATATGATACTAAATTTACGTGTGCACTTCAATTAAGTAGGATTTAAGTACGTTAGAGTGCGTACGCTTCGCACGAGTCAGCTAGTCCTTTAAAAACAATGTATTAGATAGTAAAAATCTATCGATGGTCTCGATTACATTACTATGATATCCCAGCCTTACATGTACTAGTATTTGTACTACATATTCTGTTCCCTGTTCCAGAAGCTGAGGTTGGGAAGTGTGAGAGTGGACTCAGCTACCAAGGAGCGGGCTACGAGCCGTACTTCCTCCAGCAGGGTCTCAACCCCATCGACAGGCTCTACTCCATGCAGAGCTCCTACTTCTGCGCTTCGGAGGCCAGCCCGACGATGGAGCAGTGAGAGGTAACACCGCGTATAGCCCATTGGAATCGGCAGCGGCGTCGCATGTTCTCAGATCTGCAGTATTCACCAATGAACCTCCTTGAAAGAAACAACTTAGGATTATCAACATTTTATTTTTATTAGATTACTAGCTAGGGTGCCCGGCTTCGCTCCGGTAATAACAGAAAAACTTTAAAATTAATGGAAATATAGAACAAAATTAGCACCTTCTTGAAACTTCGGTTTTGACTTGGTATCAATATTAAGATTCGAGAACTGCAGAGTCCACCCAAATAAGGAACCCTTTATACTTTATAGGGGGTTGAAAATGGAAAATGAACAATTAATTTTAATGAAACTTTGTCGAGTTATGCATCGTGTTTTATGGTTTCTGTAATTCTGAATCGAATAAGCCCATTCCAAGCAGTCAGCAGATAATAACTTATTAGATTATAGTTGAAAAATCTAAAACCTCAGTTAAAGATATTATATTTCGAGTATAACTTAAGTGACGAATACTGTGAAGATCCTATTACATCCAGAAGAATAGAAACTACCGAAGATTCTTAGAAACTTTTTTTTAAGACTTTTCCTCCATTTCAATCTCCCTTAAGATATCCCCCCGTAATTTGACTCTGCAGAACTCGAATCTTATTACTATTACAAAGTGAAAAGCAAAATTTCATGAAGGCACAATTTTTTCACCATATTTCTTTTTGAAGAACCTAGAGGGATGATAAACTCTTATTGAAAAAATGCTGTATTTGGAGTTAGTCATTTTTCAACCGGAATGCCTATCATACATAGTAATCAAAACAATTTCTTTTTCATAACTACAATAGAACACTTTAAACTTTTTATTTTCGATTTATATTCAGTCAATTTATCTCTTTTTTTTTATGTGTCTTTTTATTCGATCACTGTACTATTCAGAAATGTTCACTCATATTGCATTAAATTTAGTTTAGTATACATTATATAGTGATTAAACGTAATCTGTTGATAAATTAGTCTTCTTATGAGAAAATTAATTTTTTTATGAAACCAGTTGGTTTTCTAATTGATTGCAGAGATGTTGAATCATTATTTTATTTTGAAAGCAAAGGCTAAATTAATTATTATCGCTTAATTTTTTAGTAATTTAAAAAGAACAGCTGAAAAAATATATAACCTTTCCAACCTCCATGGATGAATGAACAATTAGCATAGAGTGAAACGCCCCCTAGCGCTTTCTGGTAGCCTGAAGCTCGAACTAAATCTTTCATTCATAAACTCGTATCTCAATCTAAGAGGTGCGAGAGCCTTAAAATTCCAGTCCTTTTCTCTTCAATTTCACACCCTTAAGAGAAAAACGGAAACCTTCTTCTCCGTTAGGGGGCAAACAGTTACACGCTGACATAAATCTCTTAATCGTCCGTGGAGTCGTTTCTGAGCCTTATCGGCACGCACATTGTACACTTTGTTTTATAATATATATTGATTAAAACAAAAAAAAAAAAAAGAAATGATGATTTTTCTTACTTCAGATACGTTCCCCAGGGTTCGAGAATAATATAATATTTTATGGTTAAAGGAAGATCAATTAGTTGCACATAGTTTCTTTAACAACGCATATATTCCTGCTACCCATCTTCAGTGCTAAAAAATCTTATAATAAATTAAACTAATGCAGATAACTTTTCATACATAGATTCTTAATATATGGGTGATTCTAAAATTTTGGTAGTATTTGGTGGCTCTTAAATGTTTTGGATTTCTAAAGACATCTTTTCTTATGTTTCTGATTGCAGATGGCATGGTCACTTGCTCCTTACCAATGATGTGAAGTTTGCACACACTTATATTCATAGTTTTCGAGATAATGATTTTCAAGGAAAGTAATGTTCTATGAAGTAAAAAACTTATGTATGACATCATTATATTAATTTAGATCATTGAAAAAAGAATTCTCTAAATTTTTAAGTCTCGTTTCGTCTAACGTCAATCTCGTTCTTATACATATATAATGATGTATCTGATATATTATATATATATATATATATATATATATATATATATATATATATACAATGGTATGTGATATTATAATATAATAATTGGATTCCTACCATCAAAACAGTTAAAGAACTAACAGTTATCTATTGAAACTTAAAAGATGTTCCAAAATAGGAACTATAAAAACTACTACTACAAACTAAAAACTACTCATCTAGGTGGGTAGATGAAACTATTCTCTAGTTTTTACAAACTGTACTAATGTTCAGGTAGTTGAAAAGGAACTGAAATTCCAAAATGTAAAATATATTACGACCTCTTTTGATTCTTTTTCCCGCCTTCTCCTCGCTGCAACCTTTCTCTTAGCTTTTATTCCTTCTTAAGTCAATTTCGTTTTTCGATGCCATTTCCCTCCAATGAGCTTATTTTAGCCTTATTATTATTTAGCCCTATTATTTAGCCTTATTAAAAAACTTATTTGGCGGTTTAAGGGGGGAATAGACTGAACTCTGAACTGACAATGATTAGTAATTCATATATACAAGTCACAATTTAATCAGATCTCTTTCCACCCTGACAAACATTGTCACTCCCTAGCTTAAAACGAAACCAGTATCAGTCTAGGGATTGACAGGTCAGGGAGGGACAAATCGGCCATTTACCATCAATTTTGGCCAAACTAGTACAAAAATTACTTAAAGGAGGTTATGGCTGTGAAGTTACCCTATATGTTCTCAGCACGAAATTTCATTTCCTGAGGGATTGGTGGGTGTATAATAAACTAGCTAGGGAGTGACAGAGGGAAAAGCTGTTGTGTTACTTTGCTTGTACCCTTTGGAGTGTTGGCTCAATTATATTTTGCATCCTGAAAGTTTACTGATAAGATCGGTAATAATAATATTAAAGGTTATATGCACTCTCTCTCTTCTCCTGACTTAAACAGTTAAACGTATTGTACAACAGATAAATATAGTTCTATATTCGCTTAGAAAGCGGATTCAGATTATTGTAGAAAAAAAAGTGTGCATTGATTTAGTTTGGATTAATGGAGATATCATTGAAAAACGAAATCTAAAAATAAACACCAGAAAAAAAAAAAAAGCAAGACTGATTCAATATTATTCAATGATATCAGGTGATAACGGATGAGTTGATAAAGCTAAATGGATTCCCCAAGTATCTCATATCATACAGAAGTAAAATAATTTTATTCTCTAAAATGTGTTAATTCATCAATGTTAGTATTAATAAAATAATGTGTTTTTTTTTTTTTTTTTTATGAGCTAGTCTCATTTAATATGAGATAGGTATATAAATGTATCTTATATTTAAGGAGCAAGATTGGAAATTATGTGGTTATAGTGGTTCATCCAATGTATCATAATTTAATAATGTAGAGAGGTAAATGTGGCATTCTGGCCTCCATTTCATTTTTTTAATATAAAAAGTTAAGTAACTCTTCAATAAATCTAAAGGTGTACAGACAACGTACCCAAGCGTCTGGTGATATTAAATAATAGCAATGTAGGACAACTACTTAAAATGTTCAAAAGGGGTCACCTCTGGTGTAGTGGTTAGCATAGCAACTTACAACACTAAGGCACGGTGCACATGAGCTGGAAGGCCCGCTTGACGCTAAGAAGCTTTTCCATGAAGGTTTAATCCTTCATAAAAAAGTTTCAGTGCACATGAGGAGATAGGACGACGCGTCACTTTTTTGCCACCAATTGCCACTCCGATACCCAGCTTTTTTGTTCGTTTTGTCTGTATTTTATTTTATTTATCTTCATTTTAGCCCTGTCGAAGATCCTCAAGTGTGGATCGAAACGTAGGCTGTCCAAATAAAGAATATTTGACAGAAAATCCTGATAACCAATCATCCTACAGAAAACATCTGACCTATTAAAGATTAAATCTCAACATATCTTATTAATGCCACATTGATATTGATACAAAATCATCAATCTAATCAATATATATTATAAAGCAAAGTGTACAATGTGCGTGCCGAAAAGGCTCAAAAACGACTACACCTACTATCAAGAATGTTATGTTGTCATATTGCCCTATTGCCCCTAACGATGAAGAAGGTTTCAGTTTTCATTTTAAGTGTGTAATGTTGAAGGGACAAGGGCTGTAATTTTAAGCCTCTCGCTACATTTAATTAGCCCTCTAATAAGCCCATGCGAGTTAATGAATGAAAAAAATTAGTTCGACATTTGGAAGCCAGGAGCGCTAGCTAAGCTCAATTCATAAGGTTATCGTTCGTTAGTTCGCTTTGTTATGGTTTTAGCTTCAACAGTTTTCATTAAATTACACAAGATTATGTATAAATAATTATTTTTTCCTTTTTATTTTTCAATAAGGTCATTACATCTCTGCAAAGAAGTGAAATTAAAATTAAACAAAACCAACTGGATTCCTAAGCGAATTAAGTTTTACAGCAGAGGAAAGAATTGGTCGAAACATTGCCTTTAATCAATATACCAAATAAGAGTAAATTTACAACAAAAGAAAAATTGCTTATTAGTGCAGTGAGCGAATAAAAACTAACATTGAATAAAATAGATAACCTATAGATAATATGAATAAAAGATATAACCTAATGGAATATATACCGAAAATAAAGTGTTCATATAATTGTTCTGTTCGTAAATTGTCAACTGAATTCGAAAAAGGAGAAGTTACTCAACTTGATAAGGATGCAGTACCGTCATGAGAATGGTCTCAATGGAATCAGAACATAGAAACCATAAAAAATGGTCCTGGTACATACCTGGACATATTTGCTGCCGAAATAATTTTTCTTAATCAAGAAAAGGGAAGAAAACGCATTGAGAGAACCGTATTAATGGGGTCTCTTACCATATACCAAAACCATATATGGGCGGACTCTGAGGTTTCGAAATTATTAGGTATTAGAGGTAATACTAAGCTGAAGTTTCAGGATGGTACAAATTTTGTTTTAGTCATGATTAATTTTGGTCTATTTTTCTGGACTATTACATTTTAAAGTTATTGTTTCATTCCACCTATTCCACAACTCCCTGAGCGAAGCCGGGCCCCAAAGCTAGTTAATAATAATTTCAAAGATTAATTTTAAATGATTATCTAATTATATTTAAAGTTAAATAAGTAATACAAATGAAATTAATAATTATATTGATTAAAACCAACCTGTGTTAAAGAGAAAGATGGGAAAGAACGCAGCGGCTCATGTGCACTGCCCCATTGAAAACAAGTTACGTGTGGACCGCAAAAGCGTCAAGTAGCCGCCCGATACGAGGAGAAGCAAGCGTCAGCTCCTGAGCCTATCGGACTAATCCGGAACATCCGGTCTTCACTTAAAGCCCATGTACACTGCCCCTATATACCGAACGTATGTCTGTCTATCAGCGGACAAAGGTTGCGGGTTCGGGTCCCGCGGTGGCCCTAGGATTTTTTAAATGGAGTAAAAATCCTTGGCTACGCGATCCTTCTTACTTAAAATTGAGGTCCTAAGCATGTACTATCGTTGAAGATCCCTGTAAATGTAAAAATGTTTTCACTGTTAAACACCTTTTCAGAAAATTTCCAATTGTGCTGGTGTATGGGCACCATGATAAAAATAAAATTAAGTAAAATTTCATGGTATAGAGGCAAGGTTCTTTTATGGAAATGTTAGATAAATTACGTATAATTCTTTTTATAACAAGAGAGAAATTTATGTGTACAAGCTCAAAACATATGTTTCCTAGAAATAATTCTTATTTGAATAATGTAAAAGACAGATAGTATTTATTGTACTTCAAAAGCAATTGAAGTAAACACTAATGATGAAAACTTTCGATAGTCTTCCTTATCGATAGTACCTTTCGGACGTAAAACTATCGATAATATCAATAGAATGTGGTAATGAACGGGGGGGGGGGGGGGAGAGTAGAATGGTTGAATTTTTTAATTGGAACGATTGAAGCTATAATTAGCCTTATTTTTTTTCTACTATTTTATTTTATTTTAATTGGAATTTTTAAATGGAATTACTTAATTAATTTTAAATGGAAAATAATAAACATTTCTGCCAATGGATGATGGGTTCCATCATAACGAGGGGTAATTTTTGTTAAATAAAGTCCGGTAAAAAATCAAAACTATCAAAAAGTCAAGGAAAATGGATTTAGAGGAAGTTGATACCAACCCTCTTTAAGTAACCACGCGCCCGGAATCCTCATTTGTCGACGAAGTTGATTTGTAAGGTACAAGACACGACAACATTCAGAACGCGATCCACGAGTGTGTGGACTATCCTCTAGATCTACATATGTAAATACGCACCTTTTGTTAGAAAACTAAATTAAATTACTCAGTAACATTTTATTTTAATTATATAACATTTAAATGAACTGTACAGCTCATAGGTGCTTAGAGGTAGATGCTATTATTACTTTTCTCTTTATTTAGTTGGAAATACTATCGATAGTTATATATCACTAGACAACACAACCCTATTTCACAAAATTCAACTTTTAACTTCAATTCTGGATTTTGAAGCATAGTTCACTTCGAACCATATGAAGGGTCATAGGGAAAAACCACGGTAGTCCAATCTAGTCCATTCTGAGAAAAATGAAATTTAAAGTTTATGGTCACCTTGATCCATTTTCCAAAAGTTAAAATTAGTTTCAAAAACATATTACTCTAACCCGGATAGCTGTTTACCACTGTAAAAAATTTCCAAAACCAAATAGTAGTTTAAATGCCAATGAAATAAGAAAACATCACCAAATTTGTGACCTGTAAATTATTATTACTTTTTTGGGTAAACAAACAAAACAATATATTTTAAATTATATATGTTTTTCTATTTGCTAATAGAAATAAATTTATTTCTCTATTCTGTCTACTTTTTGTGAGGTCGATAGTTATGTTACCCGCGTTGATCTTTTGGCCCCATCCCAGTATTAATTAAACCTTTATTAATGAACCGGACTCGAGTTTCATCACCGCCACGAATTGACAAAAAGCCTTCAAACAAACTTGAATATCACTGTATTGATAATTATTGTTCTTATCTTCACAATAACTTTATAAACATTTATTAGCTATAGATACCACAGAATTTGTTCTGGTACGACGACTTTTGATTGGATTAACAGTTATGAGACCGCTAAGGAAGGCGTTTTGCTCATCTCTTGATGACATATTATTAAAATTAGATAATATTTCATTTCTTGCAAATGAATGATCGTTTTGAAAACTTTTAAATCGTATACAAAAACAGTTTTCAGCTGACTCGTGAGTTTTTTCATGACATCAGACATTCGTCATTTTTTTTTTCTTTTTTTGTTAATTGTGTTCAATTTTATTCATCTTCACCTGAACTAAAGTCACTGTTCATATACACTTCAACCACAGACAAACACCACAGAAATGGACTACTGTTAATCTTTCCCCGACACTCAGGACTTCAGCTGTTTTCCCCCTTGTATCGCTTTTAAACTATAGATTTTATGTGGACTATCTTTTTTCTTTTTTCGACTGTAACAATTATGAAAAGAAAGTACACTTCCTATACTATCAGAAGGCAAAACTTGTTTCAAATCAACAAAAAGTTGACTACCGTTTTTTTTTCTTTTTTTTTTTCTTTCCGGTTGGCGCATTAGGCCTAATGAGACCTTTGGCCGCGCAGTGTGGTCTTCTTACAGACGTTTGTTTTGCTTGCGGGAGTACAGACAGCCTGGAGGGGGTAGCCCAAACCTCACGTTGCTGCAAGCCATGGTCACCATGGTACAGCGGCAGACTGCCCATAGCTCCATAACCAATCCCATTGGGGCCAATTTGGCAGTGTCCTTCCCACCGATGGCGTCAGCTCTCTCGGGTTCAAGGACAGTGACAAACTGGTCTAGGTCCAAGGATTATGGTAGCCCAGAGTCAGCAGGCCCCGAGAACCTATATTTCTTTCCCTGAAGCATACCTTCCCTGAACCAAACCTCCGGGCGGTTACTGACATCCTGGAAAGCCACACCACGATTCTCGATGAGATACACGGGGAAGGTTCATCACTCCTACACGCCCGGTCGGTGTGAGTCGCCTCCAGTAGGCTGACGGGCCTCACATACCCGAGGGGGGTAGACTTGGACTGCGTGGCGTTCATTGGTGGGCGGTCACCCATCCAAGTACTGACCACGATGGACGTTGCTTAACTTTGATTATCTATTGCAAGCGCCCTTGTCCATTCGGCCATCCCGGCCCCCCACCCCCCACCCTTCATATGTTAGTGCATAATATTAAAATGTTGTGTTCCCTTAATACCACATATTCCTCTAATAGTTATGGTTTTAATGTTGTAGTATTTACTAGGATAAAACAGCTTGTTACAAAAAGAAAAATTTTGAATAAAAACTAAACAAAAATATGATACAGAAATATTGAGCTGTAATGTTTTCAGTTTACTTTCAAGGGGGTTCAAACTATTCAGAATAAAAAAAATGCATGTAAAACTAATAAAAAAAGAAATCTATTACTCAGTCAATATCACTTACAACAGCCTGGTTAAAAAAGTGAAATATAGATAGATAAGGTTAATAAAATATAATTGTTCTTTTATGAATTTATCTTATTCATTGAAAAAATGTAATAAAAATTAATGTTATATACTTTGATTATTTATGATATATCGCATATTGAAATGAGGAAAACATGTTATAATTTTATGGTTAAGAATTGTTACCTCCTAGTCCTAAAATAATTTTTAGAACTATTTATAATTTTAAATTTGATCAATACAATTATATGCATAATGCTGAATATTTTTTTCTTTTGTCACGCATATAAAATATTTGTAAGTCATTTGATTACCATAATTTACCAATATTATCCTTAATTTGCTTATAGAAAGATTTGTATCGCCAATGTCACCAAAACGTGTGCCCGAAGTAAGTTAGACAAAGTGTTAGTTATTGGAATATTAAATAATAAGATTGTATAAAAATTTATGTTTTATCATCATGTCTAGTCAATGTAAATAAAATAGTTCAATAATTATGTGTAGTTATTACCATTATTATACAGTATAAAAATATTATTTACACTTCCAATATGGTAAGTTCCATATTGGAACTTTCTCATTTCCAATTTCATTCCAGGTTAAAATGATAACCCACGAAAAGTATTACTATACTTAGATGTAGCGAAGTCCTGGACGGGCCCACGGTTAGCTCAGTGGTAAGAGCGCCGCAACGTAGATGCGGAGGACCTGGGTTCGATTCCCGGCCGTGGTCGAATCTTTTATCTTCTAATAAAATAATTTAAAAATTATTAAACCAAAGACCATAAATAAATAACATCAATAAAGAAAGCTATAAATTGGGAAAAAAAATTATAAAATAGAGTGCCCCCTCTGTTTGATCAATTTTGATGAAATGTTGGCTGTCACATCTTTAGCATATACATACATCAAATACCCAGTTTGATCACAATCGTGAAAGCCGTTCTTGAGTAAATAAAAAAAGAACGTGAAAATGATAAAAAAATTATTAAGTAAAGTGCCACCACCTGCGGTAGATCAATTTTCAGTCATATCTCGGGCATATTAATACATCAAATATTAAGTTTAATCAAAATCATTAGAGCCGTATTTGAGGAAATCGAAAAAAACGTAAAAAGTTATTAAATAAAGTACCCCCTCCCTTTGACCAATTTTGATGAAATTTTTGCTGTCACATCGCGGGCATATACATACTCTAAATATCCAATTTTAGCTTTTGAGCTAGTCTGTTCACACACAGACCATTTCGCGGGACTTGGTTATTTGGACTCAGGAGACCCCAAAACGTGTATTTCCGTTGAAAACCGGAAGTCGAAATTTTTCACGATCACAATAGTTTCCCTTACTATATATTTCACATATAGGTAAGTGAAAGAAAAAAAAAGGCATTATAGCTCCTGTCATTCCAAATCAAATTTCAACTAACCTAACCCCCCCCCCCCCCCACCCGTTCATTATCATATACGATCGGTAGTATCGATAGTTTTATATCCAATTCTATCGTAAAAAAACCGATAACTACTGAAAGTTTCCCGTAGTATGAAAGAAAATTTTTATTTAGTTTTTTTTTGCCCACCTTTGGCCATTTAGTGTGTAACCGAGTTCATGGGATAATTTTTTCGGCTCACAATCCTTATAAGTTCTTAGATTATTACTACTCCTACATGTTCCTCTCCCCTCGAGATACTAGTTCATCTCCCGTGCCCCTCGAAGCCACCCCTCCTCAGACAACAGGCCCCACTACAAGACGACGAGGAGGAGATGAATTTATTTAAGAGCCCCCTCCTTGTAGCACTGTGCTTGGGGAGTGAGCATCTTCTCAACTCCTTCCCTCACCAGGCCATGAATATTCCACCCAACTCTTCCAACAACTTAGCCTCGAATATCGATCCTGTGCAAGCAAGAAGAGGAACGGATGTTTTAGCTGTACTCAAAATAATTTAAAACCAAGGTGGTTACCTACAATAATGAGTAAATTAATATAAAATAATTTAAAAATTGACGAACGTCAAGCGATGCCCAAAATCGGACAAAAATAGTCCATCTCCCGTAAATACCCGCAAAATTTGCGAGATTGTTGGGAGAGGTGTCAGTGAAGAGGAAGGATTTGGCACCGTTTGGAAGCGAGCTCCGTGGTGCAATGGTTAGCATACCGCGCATGCCACAAAGACCCGGGTTCGATTCCCGGCGGAGCCAAATCTTTTCTCTTCAAAAATAAATTATTTAAAATAATTTAAAAACAAGGTGGTTACCCACAATAATGAGTAAATTAATATAAAATTATTTATTTATCGTTGGGAGGCTGACAACTTAAGAAAGAACAATAGTTAGTTTATAAAGCCGTAATATTTAAATATGCACGAAAAATCCATCATTTATACTTTTTAATTGAATGAATGAACGATTTTATTGCTTATAAAGTTACAACTTATAGCAAGAAGTTGGTTGTTTACATGACATAAAAGAAAAAATATTTCAATAAAAATAAAAAAAAGAAACACACTTTATGATTAATATTTAAGAAAAAATCAAAATAAATTTAAACTTAACGTGATAAAATTGTATATGATATTATAATTTAATGTATAAAAATTTTCTAGGGCTTTTCTATATTTGACAAACATTTCCTAGTTTTCAGGCACTTCTTGACGAATATAAATATGTCGATTTCTGTATACTGCGCGAGAAGGTGCGACAAATTATTTGTTTTGTGCAATTCTTGAAGTACAAAGCCTAAAATATTTTGAAAGGAATTGTTTTAGAATGGGGCATGCCAGCAAGAGATGGGATTTCCTACATAGAGGGCACAAAGTCTCGGCGTTGAATTTCATTGAATATTTTCGATTTTAAGATTTTTCGAGATCGGAGAAATCTTTTTTTGTCAGTGCTTATACTTTTATATTAAGTACCTAAGTTTCGATACAGGCGTCTATGGAGAGTAAATTGATCATATTGGGAGGTGCAACCAGCCCCCGCTACTTCTTACAAGCCTAAATACTCTCCTTACAAGCTTAAATACTTTCTCGACCTCTCTCACACATACTGTAACACCCTTTATTACATACGTAAAAGTAAAACGAAATGAAAAAAATTATTGTCCACTAAAGTTTAAATAAATTCATTTTTTTTAACTAACAAAAATGAAAATGAATGCACTAAATCTTTATATATATAAAAATCTTGGGCTCCGATGTTTGTCGAAGGTAAAATCAGAAACTACTCAACCGATCTTTATGAAATTTTGCTCATTGTGCGAAGTTTTGTTTAACTTAAAAGATAGGATAATTTTTATCTCGATGATTAGCCTCAATATTTCTTTTATAGCATATTAAATGCTTATTATATTACAATTGAGTGCGATTATTTGGCAAAACGGCAAAAAAGTGGAAAAAACTCTATATCTTGGGAACGATTTGTCCTATCGAGATGGAAGTTGTTTCATTCGATTATGGATGGAAAATTAAAATAGGATTGCAACTAAATTTAAAAATTATATTATTTATGTCTATATAATTATAGAGGAAACTTTTGATAATGGATATTTTAAATAATTAAAAAAAAATTGAACTTGCTTTTAACTTAATTTAGCTACAGACAAACAAAGACATTGATGACCTTAGGGTTTTATGGCTTTTAAACCTAATTAAACAAACAAACTTAATTTAGCTTATTTTACTTTGATTTAACTCAATATCAATTCAAATTTCCTTTAAGGTAGCATTTTCTTTTTTTTTTTTTTGTCAGCTAATGTCTTGCAAATTTTCATAGGAAAATATTGAGACCACTGTCTTTAATCGCCTTTCTAATCACTTCATACTGATATTTAGATAGTTTTGACGGGATAAAAACAACTCGACCAGAACCAGTGTCGAAAATTTTACTTCAAAAATTTTTCTCTGGGAGGAGGCTGAAGCAGCTGTCTAGTTTCATTGAGTATTACACTAACCATATTATATTTCAAATTTAAACAAAAATTAAACCATGATTGGGTAGGTATGTGGGGATGTGATTAAATGATTTTTGAATAAATTGGAGACAGTCAAGTTAAGGGTATTTTACTTCTCGGGACAATTTTTGGGCGCCGCGAAATTTTTCACATAATTGAAAATAACTACCCAAAAGGCAAAAAAAGGCAAATGAAATCAGAGGAATATATTCTCTGATACATCCCGGTCCTAGATCAACCCCTGCCATCTTATCTATCCTGCCAGGATAAGGCTTTATCTATAATCATGCTTCAAATTAGTTATTTTGTGCGAAAGATTTTCGCTTATTTAATCGTTTATATTGGATGGATACTGTTATAATGTGGAACGTCTATATAAAGGTTGTATATATATAAAGGTTGTAAAACAACTATCACTTAAATGCGCTGTAACTAGCTCAAAATATTTTTATAAAAAAAAAAAAGATAATATTACAACCACGATGGGGTCACCTGTGGTGTTGTGGTTAGCTTGGCAACCTACAATACTAAAGATCGCGGGTTCAATTCCAGCGGTGGCCCTAGGATTTTTTAATGGGAGTAAAAAATCCTTAGCTATGCCGTCCCTCGGATAGGACGTAAAATGGAGGTCCCGAGCCTGTACAATGTCAGGTACTCGTTAAAGATCCCTATCCTAATTATACATGGATAGGCGAAATTTAGGACTCCCACTGCAGCATCGTCCGATTAGCCTTAGTAGCATAAAAATGGACGTTAAACAAACACACAAACAATTACAACCACGACACAACCTTAAATTTTTGTTTAAAGCGAATTTTCGATAAGACAGGAACTAATCGTTTTTTATGTGTTGACTATTCAAGAATGAAAAACAATAAAAATTAACTCCAGATATGAACATTGGATTTCTTTTTTTTTCCTAGTTTGCCACAATGTGCGCCGCACTGTTCTGCACTTACTGGCTTACCTAATCGCACAGTTCCACGGCTATTTTGGGTGCACTCAAGCGTGGATTTTGTTCTATTTCTCTGAAGATCCAAGGCTCATCCCTGTGAATTAACATTTTTCTTGCACTTTTAACTTTTTTTCTGGCAATGCGATTTTCCTTTTTGTATTGTATCTATCCACAATATACTGGACAGTTGAACGGTTTTTTTTTAACGATTTTAGCTATTTGATAGAGAGATTTCCCATCATTAAAATGTTGAATGACCAACTCACGTTCTTTTAAAAGTTCTATGTAGTCCCATTATATAAAAAGTTAAAATATACGACTGATATTGTTAAACTAGATTTGAAAAGAACCAAACACTTTCGACACAAGAGTTTAACAAAGAGAAAATGGTGTAATGTATACAAAAATTGATAAACATCAAAGTGATTTTCACTGTGAGATCAGGAAATAGTATACATACGGGTTTATTGTCATTATTTCATCCTGGCTTATTTTTATCTGTTTACAAATTATTGTGATGTTAATGGATAACAAAAAATTGTAGTTTTCCATATAATTCAAGTTGAGTGGGTTCGCGTCTCGAGGTGGCCCTAGGATTTTTTAATGGGAGTAAAAATAAATGCTGTACCTCGGATTGGACGTAAAACGGAGGTTCCGAGCCTGTACGATGTCAAAATTTAGGACTCCCACCGTAGCATCGTCCGATTAGCCTTAGTGGCTTAAAGTTATGTTAAAACAAACAAACAATTCAAGTTGAACAATTCATTTATTAAAAGATTTCTTTGAAAACACAGTTGTATCATTTTGACTGTGAGCCACAGTATAAATAGTAATGTCAATACTGGTTTATTGTGGATTTGGAGTATGATGGATGGTTTGGTGTAAATAATTCCAGGCTTGAGTGGAGTTGTTATTTTCAAGAGCTAATTGCAAATAGTAAACGTTTATTAAATTATTTGGTTAGGATTATTGTCCTCTTCAATCAAAATATTTGGATTACATTCTTGGCAATTCGAAGGCAGGATTTCACCGAGTGTTTTATTACCAATCTTAAGATGCAATCATTGTTTTAAAAAAATACATGTGTAGGTTGAAGGGTAAGATATTGTTATTACTTTCACTTACTTATATATGAAATATGTAGTACCTAAGGGAAAGCATTGCGATCGAGAAAAATGTTGACTTCCGGGTTTCTACGGAAATACACGTTTTGGGGTCCCCTGAGACAAATAACTAAGTTCCGCGAAATGTTCGGTGAGTGTGTGTGTGAACAAATTAGCTCAAAAACTATAAACCGTACATTCATTTACTGTCCAAGTATTATCGAAAAGATGAGTACCCTGGAAGCGAAATTAATTTTTTCAATAATAAATCCATTCAGTTAATGTAAAATCAAAATTCGAGATGTTCGGAACCTAGCCCTTGTGAAAATTATAGGGTGTAAGAATTTACCAGGTTAAAAAAAATTTATTGTAAATATTATGAATTTTTTGAGGTCAGATCATCAGTGAGTCCATTCAGCGGCCAGATTGCTTCATCCCTCCAAAATTTTTGAACTTTCTATGACGGACAATTTATGCATAGAGGCTGGGTGACTCAACTCAGCCCATATTTTTATAATGACCCAGATATTATTTCTATAAGGTGTTATATTTGTCGATACGCCATAATATTTGATTAATATTATCACATTCCATGATGATAGATGATAGATAGAAATAACGTTTATTCATGAAAAAATTGTTTAATACAAAACAAAATAAGAAAATACTAAGACGTAAATAGACAATGGACGCAAGTCCGTCTGTCGAGATATCCTAGCCTGTTATAAATATAAATAGGTTGCAAATATATAACATACTTCTGTTATGGTTATATATTTGCAACCTATTTATATTTATAACAGGCTAGGATATCTCGACAGACAGACTTGCGTCCATTGTCTGTTTAAGCCTTAGTATTTTCTTATTTTGTTTTGTATTAAACAATTTTTTCATGAATAAACGTTATTTCTATCTATCATCTATCATCATGGAATGTGATAAAATAATCAAATATTATGGCGTATCGACAAATATAACACCTTATGGAAATAATATCTGGGTCATTATAAAAATATGGGCTGAGTTGAGTCACCCAGCCTCTATGCATAAATTGTCCGTCATAGAAAGTTCAAAAATTTTGGAGGGATGAAGCAATCTGGCCGCTGAATGGACTCACTGATGATCTGACCTCAAAAAATTCATAATATTTACAATAAATTTTTTTTAACCAGGTAAATTCTTACACCCTATAATTTTCACAAGGGCTAGGTTCCGAACATCTCGAATTTTGATTTTACATTAACTGAATGGTTTTTTTTTTTTTTTCGACTGACGTGTAGGGGAATCTATTTCTACTGATTATATTCATGAGTCATTTCTTGTCTATATTTTGTTGCAATTTTTAGATACAGAAATAGATGTTGGTTGCATTTGCCGTTTAGGATATCTACGGTTTCTTCCATATTCATAGACCGTTTTCCAAAACAGTTAATCCTGATTTCATTTAGAATGGGGCATGTTGAGATAAAGTGGAAGGAGTTTTCTATTGTATTGAGGTTGCACATGGTACAATTATTTCTTTTGTTCATTGCAGGTAAATAGTTGAGGTTCAGTAGTTCTCTTGCTTTAAATATTAATCTGATGAAATAAATGTCTTTATTGTCTTCAAAGTACCTATTGTCATAATTCAGAGTTGCATAGAGCTGGTGAAATTCGGCTGCTTTAGCTCTTTTTATGAATGTTTCTCTTTTATATACCTTAATTTTATTGACGAGAATGGTTCTATTTTTTTCTATGTCTTGTAGAAAATTCTCTTTTGTTAGAACTATTCCGTGTTTTGCTCCTAATCTCTTCAATGTTGTTGACCAGGCTATACTGTTGTCTATCATCCTCCGCGCTATCATTTTTGGAAATCTTCACATTCCATGATTGAGGTATAATTTAATATTCTTATAACATCCTTATAATTTAATATCCTTCTCCTCCAGTGGGGAAACATTTTCAATTTATTTTATTTAATATCCTTATAATTTTACAACCTTCTCCTCCAGTGGGGAAACATATTCAAAACCAACAAGAAAACGACAGGAGGATAGCTATTAACACAAGAATACTTTATTTTTGAATAAATAAAAAACTATCTACTTTTCGTTGACAATGTTAGAGAAAAGTTTTTTTGTTTGTTTGTTTAGTGACCTCTAACAATGGTACAACTGTGTTTTCAAAGAAATCTTTTAATAAATAAAATAGTTCAACTTGAATTGTTTGTTTTAACGTCACATTGTGCCACTAAGGCTAATCGGACGATGCGAAGAGGGAGTCCTAAATTTTGCCTATCCGGGTATAATTAGGATAGGGATCATTAAAGAGTCTGTAATCGTACAGGCTACTGGCTCCATTTTATGTCCTATCCGAGGGACAACATAGCCAAGAATTTTTTACTCCCATTAAAAAATCCTAGGGCCACCGCGGGACGCTAACCTGCGACCTTCAGTATTGTGGGCTGCTATGCTAACCACTATTCCACAGGTGAACCCTTTTTTGCAAAGTTGAAAGCTCCCACCTATCTAAAAATATCATAAAAATTAAAAAATAATCACGAAAATCGGCTGTTTGTTACATGTCCGCATCGTGATATTTTATTTACAATCTCAGCCCATTATCTAACCAGTATTAAACAACAGCTAACAGAAAAAAAAACCCAAGACAAACACGAGAACGGTAGAAATATCTAAAACAAATCCACTCAATATTTCAAGTGGTACCTTGTAGTGCATTATACGGTTGCGTAAGAAACACCGCAAACAGAACTTTGAGCGAGCTGGAACCTAGGACAAGGCATCTTATTCAAGTTATTACATATTAAGGGAAAAAAAACTGTTCAACAGTTGTTGTGAACAGTTACAGAACTGTTTTAGTAGCTGAAGATGCCCGAATAGGCGAAAATTTGGCATGTAATCTGCACGATTAAGTGAATTATTGAAATAGTACGAGACTTTGAGGCCTTGCATTCTATATCTATAATTCAATAGTCTCTTCCAAAAAAATTTGTTTACAAACTTGTTTACTAAGAGAGAAACACTTTATTATCAAAATATATGACAAAAGTGGGGCTGCTCAATTATATTGAGTTGCTTAAAAACACAGCTTTCTTATCAGTAAAAAATACATATTTTAGTAACGCAAGCGCAAAAGAAAATTAAGTGAAAACTAATTAGTTGCTGAATACAAAAGCAATTATAATAGGCTAAAATATAGTAAATATAATAAAAAATATATTTTTTTTTTATTTTATTTAAGGTTTATTGGCTTTAATGTTACACATGTAGCCATTGTGTCTGGCCCATTTCGTGTTAATATGGTTAGTAATATAATAAAAAATATAATATAATAAAATATAAAATATAATAAATATCACTTATTTACATTGTTTACATAAATAATGCAGCCTGCTAAGCAGTTGTCAATTATATATATGATTATTTATAATACCTAATGAATCGATCAGAATTGATTCAGCTAGGATGGTCAGTTTATCTTGGTCAATTCCCACCACGTCGAAGAATTTTCTCGCTACTTTGCCAATTGTTCCTCGCGAACCAAACCACAACCCTGTGACTTTAAACTCCCTATCACCTACTTCTTCATAAAATTTATCTTTGTAGAAGGGTATGCATTTTTCGTAGATCTTCTTCTTATCCCTATCTACTTTTTCGGCCTGTTCACTGTCGTTTGTTTCGTAGCGAACGGTTGGGTCTAATATAAACACCTCCTTACCATTTGGCTTGTATGCTATTATATCGGCATATCGGGTGCAGCCGTCAGTGTCTATGCCATATACTTCCTCCAGACACTTGTACCCCTTTTCAGCCAGCATCTCCATTATGGCGTGTTTAACCCTGTGATGGCGACGATTAATCAGAAGATGGTTATGTGGACAGCTACCCAGCACATGTGATGGGGGTCTCGTTCTCTCTGCCACATTTACGGCAGAGGAGTCCAACCTCTCCTGCGGTTTGTCCTCCAGCTCCAGGAACTGCACGCAGAGGGGCATAATTTGTGTTTAGTTTAATGGCATTGGTCCATTCGGAGGCCGAGAGAATCTTTTTATCGTAAATAAACTTATTAGCTTTGTGATTCTCCCGAAAATGACAGACCCCTAAACCTTGCCATTTGCATTTACTCCATTCGGTGAACGACTTATCCCGAAGAAATTGCCGTATCTTCTTAGAGCCAAGAGACTCTTCTGTGCCTTTTATAACAAAACCAAGTCTTTTGGCACACAGTTTTGCCTCTTCCTCATAGTTGAATATCGGCTGGAACTGCTCATCTTTAACTCTTGACAGTTTCTTGGCTATTGACCATTGCTGTAGAGGAGCCTCCCATTCGCATTTCAGAATGCCCAGACCTCGAAATCTACGCGGCGCATAAAGCATGGCCGAAGATGTATTGGCTGGTAGTCCTATCATAGCCTTTACATTCCTCCTTAGCATAATGTCAATTCCTTCGAGAGTTGTTGGGCTAAGTTTAGTCAATGGTGCTGTCTGAAGGGGGTATGTCACCATCGGGAAAATATATTGATTTAGGATGTTTAGCTTTTGATCTGGTCTCAAAAGATTTGATGCAGTAAGCTTTTCCATATTTTCGTTAATTTTTTTGACAGCCTCTTCGTTAAAAATAATCTCCCCTGAGAATTTGACTCCCAAATATTTAATGACTTCCCCTTCCTCAATGCATTTTATTTTACTCCCGTCTTCTAGAGAAAGAGTACCACCCACAAGAACTCCCTTATTTATGTTAATGGCAGAGCTTTTGCTTTGGTTAATAGAAAGACCAATCTCCCTGAAGATTCGAGATACCATATTTATAGTTCTTTCAGCTGCTGGAATATCGCAAGCATTTATTGCTTGATCATCCGCAAATCCCGTCACAATAATCCGATCTCGATTTTCATTTAGAGGGTAGCCCAAACTATTCGCCAAATGTGGATCACATTTTATAATTTTTTTACAGTTAGTGTATATTCGTATAATTCAAAATAAAATTATTCGTTTTATTGCATTTTGTTACCACTTTGAATTTAGCTAGGAATTCATAAAAATCAGGAAGTAATTATTCCATACTTTTTAGTGCATTTATTTTTACTGGTTCCTAGTATTCAAAGTCGAATTAATTTTTTTTTTTTAATAAAAACTTTTTTTTTGTCTAGTAAAAATCAGAGGTGTTAAATGTACATACTGGGAGCATATATCAATTTTAAAAGTTCTCACATTTATTAAGACGAAAAACCTTATACCGGTTTTAAATGATTTTGGTTCCCAAGTGCTAAATTACCAATTATAAAGTTATGACGATATTTTTTAAATTATCAATAAATCATCATACAACATGGATAAAACAGCTTCAAGATATTGTTAAAGTTAAATCAAGATGAATCATTCAAGTTGATAATTAACTATAGTTGGTATTTGGTCATAAATTCATGCAAAGCAGATTTATTCATTACTGTTTATATATTCGGGCTACATATTTAAAAGGATATTATAATTTATGAGGAAAGTTGTTCTGAAGTAAGCTCCCCCAACGGAATTCATTACAAAATAATCTACTCCCCGCTTTTGAAGGATCAAGAATTTGATTTCGTGTTTGCTCTAATAAAAAACACATTGTTACACTAACTATTATTTTCATCATACTACACTACTAAAGGTCGCGGTTTCGCGCCCCGTGGTGGCCTTAGGATGTTTTAAAGGGAGTAAAAATCCTTAGCTATCCCGTCCCTCTGATAGGACGTAAAATGGAGGTCTCAAGCCTGTACGATGTCAGGTACTCGTTATACCTGGATAGGCGAAATTTAGGACTCCCACCGTAGCATCGTCCGATTAGCCTTAGTTGCATAAAAATGGACGTTAAAACCAACAATCATCATACTACATCAAAAAATGTATTTTCAATGCATGCTTTGACTCCCTGTGGTGGTAGTGGTACTTTTCGGTCCTAGGCCTGAAAAATATTTTCGGTCCGCTATTACTTATTAACCCTTGAACCGGGCGGGATGTATAAATGCGTCCTTGAAATATATGTTGTACCCTGGAACTGGTGAAACTTATATTTTCGTACAACATGGTATTAGTCTTCGATACATATATTTTTAGTTTATGTATATGTATAAATAAAGAATTATATATACATATATAAATAATAATAAAAACAACAAATATTTCAGGACGTCTATATACGTCCCGCCCGATTAAATGGTTAATAATCGTCTGTTTAAAATAGGTAACTTGTCCGTAGTACTGTGTTTCTTTATAAGTAGAATGCTTTAAGTGCAAAATTTCATGCAAATTCCAGAAGATCTTTAAACAAACTACTTACAGCTAAATCCCGTACTAATATATAAGTATCTTTCTTCTAGGTTAATAAACAGATTTTTTTAAATTACTAATTTAATTTCTACGATAGGTTAGATAGATTGCAGGATTTTCAGTTAAAACTTTTTTATTTTGAAAAGCCCTTGTTGGTTTATAATTTAAATTCTAATTATATTATATCTGTAAGTTATTAATGAAATGTAATAAAGTATTTTAATGTACTTGAGTATGAGCAGTATGATGAAAAAAAAATGTTTTGTTACTAGTGATGAAAGTAACGTCACTTGCCGCTAAGGCTAATCAGACGCTGCTAGAGTGGGAATCCTAAATTTTGCTTATCCCAGGTATAATTAGGATAGGGTAGCATCACAGGTAACCATCACAGGTAGTCCCTCAATGGTTTTTATCATTTCATTTATCTGTAAAACTACAATTTTACAGTTAATTATTGACACTTAAAATAATAATTGCGCACTAAGACTTTAAGGCCCTTTACACGCCCAAGCCATTTGCGCAAGCCAGTTTGTGCAAATGGCTTGAATGAAATATTTCCGTTTACACGTTCAGTTCAATTTTACACTAATGTATGTGAGGAACCCTAAAAATTGTAGTTTTGAGCGTATTTAATGTGATGAACTAACTAAATTCTAATGTGGCAACCTCAGGTAATTAGTGTATAATTTTATAAATTGGAGAATGTGAAGGATGAACTAATTCTTCAACTCCTTTCGGCAGGCAGTTCGTAGAGAGTTCATTTCTTTATCAACGCCCTCTCTGTTGGCCTCCGAGTCGCATTTTTTCTATCAAAGCCTCGTATGATTTTGCTTAACGTTCGCTGTAATCTATACTTTTTTATTTGAACCACCATTTAAGTGAAGCGGTTTCTTATGTGAATGATTCGTATTCCACATCTGACATAAGTTGGATAATCAAGCTAAGAGGAGAGCTCTTATATCTTAACCATAGGAGGCACTATCAGCACGGAGAAGGTATTTGTAAGTTGTGCAATATGAAGGAGAGGGAGGATATTGTACATTTTGTAGCAACATGTCCTGTGTTGAGGGAGTTTAGGATAAAATGGTTCTCCAATTCGGTCTTAAGTAGGGACGAGTTAATAGAATACTTAAATGGAACGTGTTGGCCTAAACTATTAAGATATACTAAAGAGGCTTGGAAATATAGATATGGATTAATTAGGGAATATAATGGGTAAATAGTGTATAATGTGTATATTTGTATATGAGTATTATATATATGGGTTCATTAATTATTAAGTATTGTTGTTGTTCTCGTGTTTTGTTTTTAGCTAATGTATTGTTGGGACCATTTGATTTACTTATTTTTATGATTAATTAATATTTTTTGAGTATCAAATTTAAAAGATGAATCATACTATTAAAAGTATTGGAATTAGAATTAGAAGTATTTATTACTGTATTTATTCTGTATTTATTTGTTTGTCTGTTGTTTGCCTCTTTGATTGTTGATATCGTGTGATTATAATGTAAAGAATATTGGACTCGAGTTAATAATTTATGACACATTCACTGTTACTGTTATTATATTATCGCTAGGTCTAAATTAGTTAATATGATATGTGCCGCTTTCTCAACCTCTGATGGTCGTTGACCAAGAGTACATGTCGAGAATGTAATTTGTAATTTGTATAATCAATAAAAAGACATTGTTATTATTATTATTAATTTATACTTTTTACTTTCCACAAACACGGGAACGACTTGTACGCTTCAATGAATTCTGCAATCCATTGTTTTTCACTCACCACTATGACAACAAACAAGTGTAGATAGCGATCGAAGTAACAGAGGTATTTCTAGATTGTTTCATTAAATGTGCATGCCTGAAATTGGAACTAATGCTTAAGCATCGTTTACACGCTCAAGCCAATGCACCAACCTCAAGCCAATTTTCTGTCCGGACAGAATTAGCACAAGCCAAATTTTTCGTCTTGCACAAACTTCAAACTAGCGTTTACACGCAACGATTTAGTTACACAAACTGGCTTGTGCAAACCAATGTGAGCAAATGGCTTAAGCGTGTTTACGCACCTTTACAGTTTGACCATGGAATGTTAATAAATGCGGGCTGCGCAAGCGTAAGAGTTGTTATGTTGTTTAATCGCCAGCAGGACGTAAACTAATGCTTTTCTTATGTGTTTATTACATTTGCACTCTTTGTATTCATTCTTTTATGATGTCGGATTGTAAGTATAAAGTATAAATAAATAATATTAAAAAATCGTTGTTTATCAATAACCTTTACATACAGTAGGCAAAAAAAGTATTTGCACACCATAAAATTTTGGGTTAATTTTTAACTACTTGCAGAGAATAACATGAAATTAATTTGTTTTATTCTACGGTTACTTAAATTCAAAAATATAATAACAGTAATAATCTAAAAAAAAAATCCTATAACAATTACATCAGCACAATTAACAGAATTTCAAGCAAAAAAAATATTTGCACGCTTCATATCTTAAAACTAATAGTGGTAGAGGTGAACGTTGTTTACAAACAAATAAGGATTAATACGATAGTAGAGGAGTTTTGCAATATTATTAAGTTGAGATTTATGTTTGAAATGATAAACATGCCGAAGAAAAACGAAATATTGCGTTCTGATTGTGAAAAAATCATGGTTTTGCATGAGTTAAGCAAAAGTTAGCGTGAAATCGGAAAATGTATGAAAATCGGGTTTTCAACAGTTCAATATTTTTTTAAAAAAAAGAATTGACTGTTAGTGTTGAAAACAAACCCCGGAAAGGACGACCATCCAAACTCACACATCGACTAAAACGTGAATAGTGCGAAATGCTCTGAAAAATCCAAAATCTAGCACACACAAAATTGATGACGACTTCGCGACAACATCAGGTAATGCAGTTACCTCACAAACGATAAGGAATGTTCTGCATAATGAGGGAATTAAAGGTGGAAGTTCTCAAAAGAAGCCCTACTGTGTGAAATAATCTGACAGAAGAGATTGCAATTTGCAAAAATATACAGAGATAAACCATTAGAGTTTTGGAAAAAGATTATTAAGATTTCAGACGAAAATAAATTTGAAATATTTAAACTGGCGAGCATCCGTACAATTTGGAGAGGAAAAAAATACAAGGCTTGAGGCGAAGAATTGGTTGTACAATGTGAAACATGGGGAAGTATGGTCTGTGGCTGTATGGCATTTGAAGGTGTGGGCAATTTAGAATTTATTAATGGGCATATGACGGCCTAAATGTATGTGGAAAATGTTGCGCCGGAATTTGGAATCGAGTGCCAGGAAATTAAAGTTCACAGATTCATTTTATTTCCAACAAGACAATGACCCAAAGCATACGGCAAACCTTACCAGAGAATGGTTCCTTTACAATGCTCCCGGCAGGCTAATTACCTCTCCTCAGTCCCCTGATATTAATCCAATCGAAAATTTGAGGCATATTTTGGATCAAAAAGTAAGAAAAAACACATTACAGGCAAAAATCGTCTAGAAAGCTGCCTAATAAAGGAGTGGAACAACATCGGCTCAAATGTGACTCAAAAACTGGTGGAATCCATGCCGAGGAGATTGGAAATGATTATAAAGGCGAAAGGAGGGCACACCAAATACTGAAAAGTATGCAAACAAAAGAACAATGTGATTTTCAGGCTGTGTAAATACTTATTTGGCGTAAAATTTTGTCAATTTTGTTAAAGTGATGTTAATTGTTATAAAAAATTTAAGCACAAATTCTTGATTCTTTTTATATTTTGACTAGAAAAAAATATTTATTGTGATATTTCAAGTTACATAATGTTGTAAAATAAAGAAATTCATGGTGTGCAAATACTTTTTTTGCCTACTGTATATAAAAAGTTCGTGTCCCGATGTTTGTCGGAGGTATACTCAGAAACTATTCAACCGATCTTTACCGTTCATTTCAACCGCTTATATATCAATATTTCTTTTATTGCAAATTAAATGCTTATTATACTACAATTGAGTGTGATTGTTTGTAAGTTCTATAAATTTCCAACAGATGGCGGCGTAAGTTGAGTTATTGACACAAAACTTCATTTTTTCTCGATATTTAGGGTGGGAATAATTCTCTAAAAGAATAAAAATTCATCTGTACAAAACCATAGTAAGACCCGTAGTTTTGTGTGGGTGCGAGACATGGCCCCAGACCAAAAAAACAGAAATTATGGTCAATGCATGGGAGAGAAAAATATTAAGAAGAATCTGGGGCGGAGTTTCCAAAAATGGAACATGGAGAAGAAGAAAGAATGAGGAGCTGATGGAGCTATATGGAGAACCGGACATGGTGGCGTTAATAAAGAAAGCCAGGCTGAGATGGCTGGGACATGTGGCAAGAATGCCGGAGCACAGGATAGTAAGAAGAATACTCTATGAGAAACCGGACGGTAAACGAAGCAGAGGGCGCCTTCGAATCAAATGGCTGGATGATGTCGAGGAGGACCTGAGACTGCTGGGTGTACCAAACTGGAGAAGAGTAGCACAGGATCGCAGAGATAGGGCGGCCACGGTGCTGGAGGCCCGGCTTCTTGCAGGATCGTAGTGCCAGATGTAATATATGTATGATAATAATAATCATCCAGTTGCCAAATCTATTTTTTCCTGCATGGGCTATGAAAATCCGTGTTTTTACTTTCACTTACCTATATATGAAATATATAGTAAGTGGAAGTATTGCGATCGTGAAAAATTTCGACTTCCGGTTTTCAACGGAAATACACGTTTTGGGGTCCCCTGAGTCCAATTAACCAAGTCCCGCGAAATGGTCTGTGTGTGTGTGTGTGTGTGTGTGTGTGTGTGTGTGTGTGAACAGACTAGCTCAAAAACTATAAGCCGTGTGAATCTGAAATTAGGTATTTAGTGTATTTATATGCCCGCGAACTCACAGCAAAAATTGCTCAAAAAGAGGGGGTACTTTATTTATTAACTTTTTAATTTTTTTTCGATTTTCTCAAAAACGGTTCTAACGATTTTGATTAAACTGAGTATTTGATGTCCTAATATGCTAGAGATATGACTGTGAAAATTTCATAAAAATTGATTAACCGGTGGGGGGACTTTACTTAATAAATTTTGTATCATTTTCACGTATTTTTTTTATTTACTCAAAAAAGGCTTTAACGATTTTTATCAAATTCGTCATGTTAAATGAAAATTAGGTCTTCTTTAATATCAGGTAAGCTTTATCATTATTAAAATGTTCTGAGGGGGCTTTTTTTTTGGGGGGGGGGGACTTTTTTGTTTGATCCTTAATAAAGTACCTTTGTTTTAGTTTATATGGAGAAGTTAACTGTCTCTCGTTACGCCTAAAAATAAGAAATGGCTAAATATGAGATATTATAAAAATAAAGAAAACATAAAGAGGAGAAAAAAATAAAAATATTCAGTCAACTCATAAAACTCGTTAAGACATAAAAGTATGTCTTTAATGACAAACCATTGTTCATAATTAAAGCCGTTCTGTTCATTTAAGAAGTGGCAATTAACAAAACGCATTAATTTCTAATCTAAGTAAGTTTGTAAGTGAAAGTTGTGTGTAGCGCGCACACACCAGATTTTTTCCTTTGGCTATTATGTGTCGCCCCTTCAACTATGGGGAAAAATCGAATCTATTTGTTTTAGCAAAAGACAGGTTAACCAAAATTATTGTGCACCTATTAGCACTATAATAAATAGAAATTGTGAATTCTAATAATAAAGAAAAATGAGAATTACTATTATAAAAGTTATAAATTATCTCATTCATAAAATTAAATTGTTTGTATTGATAAGTAGTACTGTAAGAACATATGGTTTTTTTCACATGGTTAAGAGTACTTTTCATAACCTGTTTCTGGTAGCACCATTAGTTATATTCTAAATTTAATTAATATATTACTGCAAAAGATTACATTTACAAGAGTACGTTTTCCCTATCAATTCTACTAAGCCTTATTCCAAATAGATTCCTTATTAATTCCTTTTCCAGTTTACATTAAAAACTTTAACCCTTCTGAAACCCTGTCTTTATACTACAACCGTAATTTTATGGAGTGTTAATAATAAATGAATGAGATCGTGTATATATTTACTTATTCACTGAGAACTAACATGAGCGCGAGGGCAACGAGTTGGCGTTAGTAGTGGTACCTGGTGGGGTCGGAGAAAACCTCCCCCACACTACTCTATAGTCTTACCTAATAAACATTTTTGGATTAATTACCTATGCGAGAGGTAACTAGTCACGAAAAAAAGACGTATTAATTACGGTTTAAAATTTAAGTTTGCGAGAACTAACTAAAGCTCGCATTACAAAGTTGGTCGCGGTAATCAGGAGAGTGTGGGATGCCCCATCCGCCTCTTCCCCACCACTACACCACATAATAAAGAATTTTTGAATATTTTCCTTTGCGATAGGTAATTAGCTAGGAAAGAAAAAAAATAGTAATTAGTTAATGAAAATTTAAGTGTGCGAGAGCTAACTTGAGCCCGAGGGCAACGAGTTGGCGATAGTGGTGGTTCCTGGTGGGTCGGGGAAAGCCCTCCCCCCACCCTAATCTATAGTCTTACCTAATAAAGATTTTTGAACTAATTTCCTATGCCAGAGGTAACTAGTCACGAAAAAAGTCGTATTAATTACGGTTTTCAAAATTTAAGTTCGCGAGAACTAACTAAAGCTCGCATTACAGAGTTGGTCGCGGTAATCAGGAGAGTGTGGGATGCCCCATCCGCCTCTTCCCCACCACTACACCACATAATAAAGAATTTTTGAATATTTTCCTTTGAGATAGGTAATTAGCTAGGAAAGAAAAAAAAATAGTAATTAGTTAATGAAAATTTAAGTGTGCGAGAGCTAACTTGAGCCCGAGGGCAACGAGTTGGCGATAGTGGTGGTTCCTGGTTGGGGTCGGAGAAAACCTCCCCCCTCCCTAATCTATAGTCTTACCTAATAAAGATTTTTGGACTAATTTCCTATGCCAGAGGTAACTATTCACGAAAAAAAAAAAACGTATTAATTACGGTTTTTAAAATTTAAGCTCGCGAGAACTAACTAGAGCCTAGCATT
Organism: Aelia acuminata; assembly: GCA_911387785.2. Taxonomy (NCBI): domain Eukaryota; kingdom Metazoa; phylum Arthropoda; class Insecta; order Hemiptera; family Pentatomidae; genus Aelia; species Aelia acuminata. The sequence continues at coordinate 1,914,073 of OU426978.1, forward strand.
GACAAAGTTGGTCGCGGTAGTCGGGGGAGGGGGGAAAAGTATAAAACATCGAATTCTCTCCTTATCTAAACCATGTGTTTTTGTTTAAATTTACAATATTTTCCTTATAATAATTACACATCGTATATATTAGAATAAAAAAACGTAGTTATTAAAAGGGTGGGATCATGCATGTGTAGCTATTTAATTGCTTATAACTTAAAGACCTAAAATTTATCTTGTCTTGCGTATTCTCGTGTAGGTACTTGTGATGTTAAATCAGTTTGGTGTCACCCGCGAAACTTTTCCGAGTATTCGTTTCCTTTACAAGGACAATTCCCCTCTGTCATTCCCCTCTCCTCTTCCAAGTATTTGTTTTTACTTCAGCGTGTGTGTGTGGATCTCATTTCTGATTCCTACCCTTCATGGAATTAACGTGTATAATCTCTTTTATACAAACTTTGACTAATTTCTTTTTTTGAAAGCAGGAAAAGGAAAAAATCAAGAACCTGAAACATTGCCGAAAAATATGTTAGGAGATATGAAAAAACAGTTTTAAAAATAAGTAAGTTTTTTTTTTTCTTCAGGGAAAGGCCTTTTAAGAATACGATCACTATTCCTTTCTAACTTTCGATTTCCTATTCTGTACCCTTCCGTATTGTCCTACATTAAAAATACCGTAAACGACAATACACATTATGCATGGCGGCGACATGGAAACGACAAAACTAAATACAAATACGTTAGATTAATAGGATTAAAGGAGCAGACGGGCAAACATCCGAGGGGTAGACCGAGACAAAGGATTGAGTGAAGGCTGATATGTCGAAGTTGGGTCTGGATGAAAATGAAGTTGGTTCGTCAGTGGACGGAGGTGTGCAGGGAACGAGTTTTGGAGTCAGCATCGAACCTTCGGCTTCGTTAAGTCTTTATTATTATTATTGTTGTGGTAATGAAGAAAAATCTGGTGGGATGCACGCAAAACACAAATTTTACTTGTATACTTACTGTGGTTAGAACAGTAGCGGATCCAGGGGAGGGGCGCGGGGGGCGCGCGTCCCCTCCCTGAGAGGTGAGGACACTCATAAAGTATTACTATTTCTAAATCAAATGAGCTATATTTAGTCATTTTCAAGTCCATTAATTGAAAATGAACTGTATTTAAACATTTACAGTAATTTATTACGTCATTATGTACTAATATGTATTTTAAATTAGGGCCTTTATTGCTCATGAAATGTAAAAAAAAAAAAGTGCGCCCCCCCTCAGAAAATTTCTGGATCCGCCACTGGATTAGAAATTGACGTCCTTTTTTTCAAATTCATTTATTATTTTTGTTTGTATTTTTTTCTCTAAATACAATATCTAATTCTCTATGCATGTATTCTCTACACAATATCTAATTCTCTATGTATGTATTCTCTACACAATATCTAATTCTCTATGTAGTTGTTGAAAACTTGATTTAGTTATAATGGAAACAAATATTTTCCATTAAATGGACAGAACGGCTTTAATTATAAAGAATCGTCTGTCATTAAAGGCGTACTGCGTATGCGTATCATATTTCATATTTAGCCCTTTTTTATTTATAGGCGAAACGAGAGACATATAATTTCTCCAAATAAACAAATACAAAAATATTTTATAAGAAAACTAAAAAAAGGCCCCTTTCCTATTTAATTCCCCTCATAACATTTTAATAATGACAAAGCTTACCTGATATTAAAGAAGACTTGATTCTCATTGAATATGACGAATTTCGTCAAAATCATTAAGGCTGTTTTTGAGATAATCGGAAAAAACGTAAAAATTAGACAAAATTCTTTAAATAAAGTACCCCCTCCGTTTGACTATCTTTGATGAAATTTTTGCTGACACATCGCAGGCATATTCATACACCAAATACCCAATTTTAGGTTCGTACGGTTCATAGTTAGCTAGTCTGTTCACACACACACAAACATAAACACCCACCAGACACACAATCCTGTCTTTCCGTTGAAAACCGGAAGTCGAAATTTTTCAACGACATAACGAAATACTTTCCCTTACTATACATTTCATTATGATCATATATGTTCATAGAATTTATTCATATTATTATTAATATGAATATAAGTTTTAAGTTTGGCGCTCAGTTTCACTATTATATGGTCGTTCTAAGACCATATAAGATGTATATAGAGATTATATATACTATATTATTCATAGTTTACTATTCATATTTTATTATTTATAGTTTACTACTTATAATTAGGGCCCTAGAGCGAGGGCACGGCTCTAAGGGTGGATGCAAACTATCGGTGATGGAAATTGGATGAGGCCAAAATTAGGGGGGTAGGTGTGAAATTTTCATATATAGGTAAGTGAAAGTAAAAATATAATTTTGTATGTCTAATATCATAAAAATGGACATGTAAAATTGAGAAATTTAGTAGTGAATGAATTCCGAAAAGATTAATAAGCGCTGCGTCGAAAGGTGAACGTCCGGTAGGTAAGCCGAGATGGAGGTGTGAGGATTTCGTTAAGGCTGAAGCTATATTGCGTCTGGATGGCGGTCGGTGGATAGAGGTGTGCAGGTGTCGGCGTCGAACCTTCGGGTTCGCTAAGTCTTCATTATTATTATTATTGATGTAATGAAGAAAAATATAATTTTATTTGCCTAAAATCTCTCCACGATGTTTATATAATAAAGGGGACTTTATTAAATATATCCCCATAAAGTGGGGGGTGATAATACTCCAGCGCTCCCCCCGCAATAATTGGCACCATGTCTCGGCACCTCTCTAAGCTCCCGGCTCCTTTTATATAGAGCCATATCTTGGGGCCTTGCAGCTCCATGGACCATATTTCCAGAGCACTGGAGAAAAATTATGACTGGCGGTGAGCTAAGGGCGGAGCGAGTTCTATATATATCCCTCGGGGACTTTAGTTCGGTAAGTTAAGTCCGTCAGGGTTAATTAATTACCAGAAGGCCCCCTTATATAAGCTGGCGCCTAACTAACGCCTTTTTAATTAACTATGTAAATTGGGCCGGGCCCGCTAAGAATCCTAGCGGCTTATGAAGACTTCTCCTTAATATAGACCCAGGCCAGAGAAGTTATATTGTCTCAGCTGTGGAATAAATGCATGTTAAGTCCGCTTCTGATATAACCGACTTCCTCGCCCAATAAGCGTCATATAAATATTTTTCAAAGTCGTAGAATATACTTGAAAAAATGTTAAATAAGATATTAAAATTGATTAGAAATATTATACTTGAGCGATAACAAATCAATCAGATATCTACCCATCCCTTCTTACTCTTAAATGTCTTTAATTCGTGAGAAAATAAAAAATATGAACCTAAAAATAAGACAATAAATTAAATAAAGTGCCCCCTCCGTTAGAGCTATACTGATGAAATGTTGGGTTTCACATAGCGAGAACCTAAATACCTATCAATACCTAACAAGTTTGATCAAAATCGTTAGCGCCATTTTTGAAAAATCAAAAAAAAAAAAACAAAAATTAAAAATGAGATCTCTATTCCGTCTACACATCAGATATCCCTGAGCACCCTCGCACCACTATCATTAGTTTCGCTGATGACACAGCTATCGTTTCATCACATCAAAATCCTACTATCGCATCCTTCGGCCTTCAAAGTCATCTATTTTAAATAGAAAAATGGTTCGAAAAATGGAAAATCAAAATTAATTTCTCCAAGTCAGTAAGTTTTTCTCTACGAAAATCTACTTGCCCACCTGTGACAATTAACAATGACCCAGTTCCTTCAAAGAATTTCGTACAATACCTTGGACTGTACTTAGACAAACGACTCACGTGGAACATACATACCAAATTTAAAAAACTGGAACTCAACAGAAGGTACAAGCAGCTTTCACATCTGAACTACAGATCATAACTCACCTTGGGAAACCAGCGACTAATTTACACTACTATTTTAAGACCTATTTGGACATACGGAGCAGAACATTGGGGTTCAGCGAAAGACATCCACATCAACAAAATACAAACATCACAATCCAAAATTCTCAGAAAAATCACAAATGCACCATGGTTTATTTCGAATAATACACTGCACAATGACATGAACATACCGACAGTAAAATCTTTCATACACGACAAATACCAAACATTTCACTCTTCAACACTACATCACCCTAACCCACTCATCCATTCTCTTTCCTCCTCCCTGTTACCTGGCCAGCCTCGACGTCGACTGAAAGGAAGGTGGCCAAGAGACCTCTTACTTTAGTGAATTATAATGCCTCAAGAAAGTCAAAGTCAAAAGCAGCCGTGAACAAATTTGCTCGATGCGCCAAAGCGCAGGTGCAAATCTACATGGGAAACATAAATAAATAAAAATGAGACAAAATTTATTAAATAAAGTGCCCCCTACGATTTGATTACATCTTTTTTGTCACATTGTGGGCATCTATATACACCAAATACTCAATTTCAGATTCGTATGTCTTATTGTTTTTGAGCTAGTCTGTTCACACACATAGTTAAAGGCGTACTGCGCATTGGAAAGAATTACCATACTGTTACAAAATTGATACCTTTTTATAATGGCGTTGACCAAACTATGGTTTTACGCCTTTAACCCAAACCAACCAACAGATACATGAGACCATTTCGCGAGACAGGGTCCATTATTTGGACTCAGGGGACCCTAAAACGTGTATTTCGTTGAAAACCAGAAGTCGAATTTATTCACGATCGCAATACTTTCCCTTACTATATACTTCACATATAGGTAAGTGAAAGTAAAATTCATATGATTTTGTTTCACGTTAAATATAAAGAACATTAAAAAATACATAAAATAGAACATTAAATTCTTCATTAGTGGAGTACCCTGAATATCTATTTCGGTTCGGTAATTATAATCCTCTCTCGTCCAAAAAAAAAACACCTTAATTTTACAAAGAAAATTCAAAATGTGGGGTAAAGACTTTGATTTGGATGAAATATTAGTTTATTTTCGATTTTAGTGTATATCCGTTGAAAACCGGAAGTCGAAATTTTTCACGATCGCAATACTTTCCCTTACTATATACTTTACATACAGGTAAGTGAAAGTAAAAATATGTATTTGAATGTGCTTATGTATATCTGCTAACATTTCTTTTGACAAAGAAATCTGAAGAAAGATACAGAGAAAATATTAAAAAAATCTCAAAAAATATATCCCTAACATAAATGGAAAATAGTTCATTCAATAAAAATTGAAGAAAATTAAAAAAAAACTTAAAAGTTATTAAATAAAGTACTCCCTCCGTGTGACCAATTTTGATGAAATGTTTGCTGTCACATCGGGGGCATATACATACACTAAATACCCAATTTCAGGTTCGCACGGTTTATAGTTTTTGAGCTAGTCTGTTCACACACACGCACACACATACAGACCATTTCGCGGGACTTGGTCATTTGGACTCAGGGGACCCCAAAACGTTTGTATTTCCGTTGAAAACCGGAAGTCGAAATTTTTCACGATCGCAATACTTCCACTTACTATATATTTCGTATATAGGTAAGCGAAAGTAAAAATTTGTGACTTTGAGAAATTGAAATTAACAAAACAGGTCAATTTCTAATCTAAGTAATTTGGTAAGTGAAAGTTGTGTGTTGCGCACATCGCAACAGATTTTTTTAATTTCTGTTTTATATTGTATATAAAACTTCATATTTTCGAACTTTTGACATTTTTGATGATTTTTCATCGTATTTAAATCCGAGCCCAAGTCACAACAGATAATGATTTGCATAACCACGGCCATCTGTAGCGATTCTCTGCCTCTGCGACCTGACTGCACATAAGATGTGATGATTCACCATTGTCGAAGCTTTGTCCAGCCACTCTATTGTCCCGAGTCCATCAAAGCCCCCGACAATGGTAGCCAGCTCCTCGCCGTCACCTGCAGTCACCTGCCGATAATCCGGTTAGGCCGACAGATCCGATTATAGCCAGAACAAACAGCCTCCGGATCAAGTGACATCCCCGAAGTGGATACCTCGCTGCGTTTCATGGTCTGTCGCCGAGGGGTTCCGGGGGGGATGGAATGGACCTTGGATATCTGTGCCAGGAGTAGCAAGTTGATTTTGATGCCCCCATCTTCAATAATACATCGGTTAACATTCAATTAACTAATTTATCTTAGCCAAAATAAAAATATTGGAAAGATGATAGTTGACCGGATATAGAATAAGGTTGAAAATAGTCCGGGGAGGCGGTCAATAAAATACAAAATAGTATAAAACTATTTTATTGTTGCTGACGTTTCGACCCAACTTGCAGGTCTTCGTCAGGGCTAAATAAACAAGACACAGACAATAATATGAGTAATTAGGACAAAGAATATGAACTGGCTAGATAAAATATAAAAAATATGAGGCAATATGAGACATCCCCGCCCCCTCCGACAAATCTTACCTTCTCACTCTGGCCGTGACATTCATCCCTGTCATAAGGTAAGCTCCTTCATTTACTATATTTATAATCCATCATATATTAATCCCTCTTCAACTCTGCCCCATTTTGCCACCATATCTGCCCATAGTACACCATTCTCATAACATATCCACTATTATGTACCTTACCCCATCTTATCACACCACCTATACTATCAGTACAAACAGCATATCCTTGGATATCTTGCAATCGTGTTAACAGTATCAGTGTCAATAGCCATATTACACCATGTGTATATAAATTAGATGCTTTACCTTAAGTTTACAGTCATTTATATCTTATATAGTCAGTTCATATTCTTTGTCTTTTCATAGTTTTTATATTTTATCTAGCTATTTCATATTATTTGTCCTAATTACTCATATTGTTGTCTGTGTCTTGTTTATTTAGCCCTGACGAAGACCTGCATAGTTGGGTCGAAACGTCGGCAACAATAAAATAGTTTTATACTGTTTTGTATTTTATTGACCGCCTCCCCGGACTATTTTCAACCTTAAAATAAAAATAAGTGATTTGGTTTAGGTTTATATACTGATAAAGTGAAACTTCTTCTTACCCTGTTGTCAAAATTAGAATCAAGCTTAAAAATCTATTTAAGATGTACGAACATGGGTATCTTGTTGATTAATGCAAGAAGAGGATTACTCATCGTTTGATTTGATTTTTTTTTCAAATATCAAGTAATTGTTTAGGTATCTTAAGTTCTAAGTAATTGTTCATTTCTTCGTTTATGTTTATCAATGGATAGAATATTCACTCGCATATTTATTTTAATTGGATCCAGCGCTTTGAATATTACACTTCAAAAACTGCACTTTAAAACCCAAGAACACGCTGATGGCATTTGACCTACAAAATCCAGTTTGATTATGATATGGCAAAAATAAAAGTTAACCTTCTCAAATGACAAGCAAAGAATAATTATATAAATTAAGAGGACAAACCGTTATGGGCTTAAAAACTTTTTTTTTTGCGAAAATAATAAATCACAATGGGCCGGGATGGCCGAGTGGACAAAGACGCTTGCAATAGGTAATCAAAGTTAAGCAACGTCGAACGTGTTTAGTACTTGGATGGGTGACCGCTCCATTCGGGTGACCACCCGCCAATGAACGCCACGCAGTCCAAGACTACCCTCACTCCCGGGTATGTGAGAGCCGTCAGCCTACTGGGGGCGACTCACACCGACCGGGCGTAGGAGTGATGAACCTTCCCCGTGTATCTCATCGAGAATCGTGGTGTGTTTTTCCAGGATGTCAGTAACCGCCCGGAGGTTTGGGAAAGAAATACAGGTCCTCGGGGCCATAATCCTTGTACCTAGACCAGTTTGTCACTGTCCTCTTACCCGAGAGAGCTGACGCCATCGGTGGGAAGGACACCGCCAAATTGGCCCCAATGGGATTGGTTATGGAGTTACGGACAGTCTGCCGCTGCACCACACAGTGGTTCAAAATCGACTATTTTCGGAAAAAACTTTGTCAAACCTGATCTGTAACCTGCAAAATAATAAAGTTAATATTATCATAACCACGATTAAATTTCATATAAAATGTACAGGTTGAAGCCCCACTTAACCGGCTATTCGGATTAACCGGCGCGCCATATTTTGCGGTACGATGGAAAAATGTCATAACCGAGCTCCAAAGTGTGGCTTTTCTAATAATTTGGTACTGATTTTTAGATAAAGATGCATCTAACATTAAACTTAAAAGCTTTGTCTGGTGTAAATCTTTCAGGTTTTAAACAATTCTGATTTTTTCTAGCCGCCGAATAAATTAACTCTTCTGAAAAAGTTTCACGCATTTTTGTATTTTCATATGTTTTGTCCTGTCACAGCACTGGTCGAAAAGTTTTTCTTTGCGCCCAGCATGGGATGAAGGTCTTGGTGCGATGTCCATCGGCGACACTCGTGACTCCAATTCGACTGAAAACGTTTCTTTTAGCCAGATGTCATTCTGTTTAAAAAATCTTTCGTTTTATAGCAAGACGATTGCCATTTTTTATTAAAACTAGGCAAGAAAGTTTGACTTAGTTTAAGCTCAATTCGCTATATCAAATCATCAGACATCCCGGGATATTGGTTAATAATAATTTCAACACTTTTTCAAGTTTGTTTGAAATTAGTATTTCAACTTTACGGTTTAAATTTACGAATTAAATTTAATTCGATATATGAAATCACAAATTTTTCCATTTTAATTTAATATTATTACTCAATCTTTAAAACACACGATAGTATAATGATTAGCCGGAAATCTAAACTGAGCTTGTCCTCTCCCAAATGGAACTGGAATGAATAATGCTTACAATCTTGGTGTTTGTAAATAGCGAATATAAAATAAAAACATCTGCCACCACAACAGTCGCAGGTGGTCGCAGCAAAAATGCTTTTATTTATTTACAAGATGGATTAAAATATTTATCTACATAATTTTCAGCCCACCGGAAGCCGCCGATAAAAGTAAATTCATCAATATTTTCCATTGATTTTTTTCGTAATTAATTTTTTTTTTAATTTAGATTGTTCTTAGTTTTGATGAATTTTTAATTATTAATTCCAGTGAAATATGTATGCTAGAGGTGTGAAAACCCCATCGGATATTACTTTTATTAAATTTAAGTTCCCATTATTGAACGTATGAATTAAAACTAAATTTTTAAGGGAACGTCTAAAAAAAGGAAAAACATAGTTGTATAACGTTCTTGGCCTATTTTTGTTCATAAGCGATTTTTTTTTTCAAATATTTCTTATGAAAGGGAACACATTACTACTACGTTACTATATCTCAAAGTATAAATAATTACTCATGAAATATTTTCTAAGTTCAAACTTTAAAATTGCTATTTTTCCACCCTTGAACCACTGTGCACCACGGTGACCATGGCTTGCAGCAACGTGAGTTTTGGGCTACCCCCTCCAGGCTGTCTGTGCTCCCGCAAGCAACACGAATGTCTGTAAGAAGACCACACTGCGCGGCCAAAGATCTCATTAGGCCTAATGAGCCAACCGAAAAAAAATCACAATGGCGAACAATATAAACAGAAATAATCAACAAGGTTACAAAAAGTACTGACATGTAATGATACAGTAACACCTAAATAACCAAATGATTTGAACTTTAGAGCAAGAATAACTCTCCAGTCCAACGCTTTTCATATTTAGTCTGAATTAGAACATCCCAGATGGTTCCCGACAAGCGTGGTAGGTTCTCGAACAGTCAAGAACATGTACTAGAACAATTTGTTCCGACAAAAAGCCTAGAACTCTTTTAAATCGAATGTCTTGTGTTTCACGTTACAATATGTTACATTCAGCATCCGAACTAAAGTTTCATAACGATCCTCACACTCATTAAGCGATGGAGAAGAGGAGATTAAGTGAGTAAGAAGCGGATATAATCTGTAAAAAGTAATACAAGGTAGCCTTATGATGGATTACCAAACAGTGTTTTTGTCTTCTCTTGAATGATTGGTGTGCACCCAACCCAACACAGTAAAGGCGTACTGCGCATGGGAACGAGTTTATACAGGCATTGTTGACCAAACTATGGTTTAACGCTTTTTACACATAGACCATTTCGCTGGACTTAGTTATTTGGAATCAGGGGAAAAGTTGTATTTCCATTGAAAACCGAATGGCGAAATATTTCACGATCGCAGTACTTCCCCTTACTATAAAAATTTAAGTGAAAGTAATATAGGCTTACGGACCCGAAAGTTCGATACCGACACCACCCATTGCATTATTAATAGGGAGTTTGGTGGATATTAGGTATAACCGATGCTGTACTATATTTCCATTACTATTTACTTATAGTCCTGGAGCTGAGGGCCAAAAAGGTGCCTGATTTGAAGAAAATTTTTGATCATATAGGCTGAAAGTACTCATTTCATAGACAACAAATGTGAACGTCTGCCACCTCAGGTCGGTTGCCATCAAATTTTATAGGCGAACAAAAGCGAAATTTTCGAACGTTTTTTGAACTTTCGCTTATAACTCGAAAACGACTTATCGCATAAGAAATTTTGTTCTTTCTAAAATAAAAGGGAATTAAATTTCGCGTCGACTGAAGTCCTCACAGTTAAAACCGATTGTCGATTTAGCCACTTTAGCGGAAAAATGAATAACGTTCATGTTCCAAAGCCTGCAATTTAAAGAGGGTTACTCCAAATAAAAAATGTTATGTCTAATGGTTATAGAATACTGAATTCTGTGTAAAACGATCTCATTAATTCTAAAATTAGCCCACTCCTGTGGAGACAAAGTAATAAAAACATGTACGTTTTTATCGCCTTGTGGTCTAAAATCCGTGAAATTTTTTGAGGTTTTTACAGTTTTTCGCATATAATTTAGCAAATGCAGATCACAAAGTATTGCTTCCTTCTTACCACAAGAGGCTAAACTATTGCAAATAGAATGATATATTTGAAGTTTAAATCGATTTAGTGGTTTAGCCGGGTTCAGTACATCAAAAATTTTTAATTTTTAAGATTTTGGTTGAAACCGTGTTCGATTTAGTTTGCCTATAAAATTGGATGGCAACCGATCTGAGGTGGCAGATTTTCACATTTGTTGTCTATGAAATAAGTACTTTCAGCCTGTATGAACAAAAATTTTCTTCAAATCAGGCACCTTTTTGGCCCTCAGCTCCCGGACTATAAGTAAATAGTAATGGAAATATAGTACAGCATCGGTTATTCCAAATATCCGCCAAACTCCCTTATTATAATGCAATGGGTGGTATCGAACTTTCGGGTCCGTAAGCCTATATTACTTTCACTTAAATTTTTATAGTAAGGGGAAGTACTGCAATCGTGAAATATTTCGCCATTCGGTTTTCAATGGAAATACAACTTTTCTCCTGATTCCAAATAAATAACTCCAGCGAAATGGTCTATTTGTGTAAAAAGCTTTAAACCATAGTTTGGTCAACAATGCCTGTATTAAAGGTATCAATCGTCCCAATATGGCAACTCGTTCCCATGCGCAGTACGCCTTTACTGGTTGTTAACAAGGAACGGTGTACTGCGCATGCGAATAGAGTCGACTTAAGTCTTTTAAGAAACAATAATAAATAAAAACCTAGATGTTAAAAAATGTGTGCAGTTACTGAATGGCCTTAAAATATTTATCAAAACATCGATTTCTAATTTAGGGTCAGGTGGTGTAATTGGGAACTAGCGCTGAGGTGGGGGCCTGGAGAACCAAAAAGCTGTCAAACTATTAAGTTCATATCTCTATGAAGCGGTAGAATGAGATCCCGCGTTTCCTAGTCATCAGTTTCCTGTTCATTGGTGACTTTATAAAAAGTATAAATTTTTTTTTGGAAAACCGAACTTCCATCCTACAGTTAAGAGCTCATATTGAAAGTGTCCTTCAAGTTAATAATTGTAGCTTAAGATGTCAATTAATAGTATTTGTAGTGCTTTTGTCTTAGTTGGTTTTTTACTACACACTACATTGATGTTCCCAATTACCCCTGAGATTTTTACCTCAGGGGTAACTGGGAACTAAATTTCAGACTTTTTTTCACATCCCTACAATAATGAGAACATGTTTTTTTCTAAAATAATGAATTGTCCTGATAAATTGACTGTTCCACTGACCAAAAGGATGCCAAGGACATACATTAGGAAGAGGTCTCCTCCCTCTTACACTATCCGAGATGTGACCCATGGTATCAACGAAATTCCCAACGACAACTTGATGTATCTTGTAGCTGCTGAAAAGTTACGAGTTTCGAAAACGGTTATTTTCAACCTTATCAAAGGTAGGAAGACTGATATTAGTAGATTGGGAGCGGGGAGACTTATTTACTTGCCCCAAGAGGTAGATGAAACCCTTCAACAGCAGGGCACAAAAGGGTTATCCTTGCTACAAAACAGAACTTGTCCAGCAGTACCCATCTTTTCTAGAAGCATCGCCAAAAACACATCAGACTCAACCATATCTGAAAGCCCCCCAAAAAGCAGGGACACGGATGAAACACCACAAACATCGGGAAGTTTTGGCTTCTGATTAGGTGGTGAAAAGACTCAAAGAGGAAAAATTTTCCGTCAACATGAAACAATCAAAAGCTGTTTTGCCGACCCCATCATGCATCAAAGTAGGTAGAAAAGAACTGTACAATTTCAAAGGTCATATAGGTGTGATGGAAATATAAAATTTAGGTATCAAAATGTTGGGTTGAGGCAAAATGTGGTCACCAAATTGTGGTTGGGCAATTATTATTATTATTATTTTTAATGATAATAATAATAATAAATGATAATACATCAATTTAGGGAATGACTAAACTTTTTTCTCATTTCTAAAAACTATGTATGTTAATTTAAAATAATTTGATAATTTGATTTCGTAATTAAATTTATGATGCTTTTTTTTATACCCAATTAATATTCAGTAGTACAAAGCTGTAATTTTTGCTTTCCATAATTTTCCCAGTTCATATTTCATTTTCATGTTTTCATAGTAGTCGAATTGATATGGTAACATCTTGATGAATAGGTGAGTTGGGGTAATTGAGAACATAACTTGGGGTAATTGTGAACAAAGAACTCAAATGTTCTATGTAGGCTAGGTACATAATAGGCTATGGAAATAATTCTAGATGAGGGCTTGGATTAATTTAATCGCCACTGTTTAAAAAGTAGCCGTTCCCAATTACCCCCTACCTTATGGGGTAATTGGGAATTTTTGAGGTAATTGTGAACGCGTCAAATAAGGCCATCACAAGAACGAATTTTTATGTTAGGCGTGTAGGAAACTTTAGTAACATATTTATAAACAAGTTAAGGCATAAACATTTGATTTTGAATGCTTTGCATTGTCAGAGTGGTAATAAGAAGGTACAAAAATGTGAAACCAACAAATTTCGTTCCCAATAACCCCACCTGACCCTAAGTGACTTGGTAAGTAAAAGTTGTGTGTTGTGCGCATCGTACCAGAGTGTTTTTTTTTTTTATCCTATTCCTTTTTTTCCTTTCCAATATCCCGGTTCGCCCCCACTACAAAAATACCCCTAGGACCAGGGCCCCCGGTAAACAAGAGCCGGTCTCCTATAACCTATAGAGAGCTCTATCTAACCTACAGAGACCCCGGAGGCGGACCAACAAAGCGGACCAACAACAATATGTCAGTCTGTTTGCTGCCCCCCGTTATCGAGATTGGTTCTGCGCGGCGCTGTTTGTTGAGGGCGAGGGTCCCTGGCCTGTGTCTAATTGGTGCGACTGTGTAATCCGATAAATAGGGCTCCCTGCAAGCAGGCGACAATGAGCGACATTAGGCCGCGACTACGTCACTTAGATATCGATACTTCTTAAAAAAAATGAAAAAAGAAAGAAGGCATGAAATAGATTTTGAGAACATCAAAACTCTACACAAATCCACCTCGCGGCAAAAACAAAAACAATATAATCCAAGGGTCTTTTCTACATTGTGGCTGCCAATTACTTTAAACAGTTAATCATTCTTTTTTTATAAATAAACTAGCTAGGTTGCCCGGCTTCGCTCCGGTAGTTGTGTGCTAGTATAACAGAAAAAATGAGCACCTTGAAGCTTTGGTTTTAACTTGGCATTAATATTAAGATTCGAGATCTGAAGAGTCCACCCAAATAAGGGACCCTATACACTTTATGGGGGATTGAAAATGGTAAAAAAGAATTAATTTTACGAAAATCAAGGAACAATTTCTTTACCATATTCCTTTTTATCCTGAAATATAAGGAGTGATACAATATTATTGAAGAAATGCTGAAATTGGAGTTAGCCATTTTGTCAACTGAAAGGCTTATCCTACATAGTAATCAAACCAACTTCTTTTTAATAACTACAATAAGAACACTTCAAACTTTTTGTTTTGATTTATATTCAGTCAAATTATCTCTTTTTTATTTCTGTTCTTATTCGCTCACTGTACGACTAAGAAATGTTCAATCATATTGCATAAAATTTACTTACATATTATATAATGATGAAATGTAATGTGTTGATCAATTAGCCTGTTTATGTGAAAATTAATTTGTTAAGGAATCCAGTTGGTTTTCTAATTCATTGCAGAGATGTAAAATCATTATGTATTTTTTAAACGCAAAGGTGAAACTACTTATTTACGCTTAATTTTTTAGAAATTTTGAAAGAACTGTGAAAAAAAAATATAATCCTTACAAACTGAATGAATAGAGAATAAACATTGAGTATATCGCACCCTAGCGCTTCCTGGTAGTCTGCAGCTCTAACTAAATTTTTCATTCACTAACCCGTAAAGGTAGGCTAGTTAGATGGTGCAAGAGGCTTAAAATTCCGACCCTTTTCTCTTAAATTTTATACCCTAAAAATATAAACGGAAAACTTCTTCACGGTTAGGGTGTATACTGCTACATAACGACATAGCTTTCTTGGTAGTGCAGTCGTTTTTGAGCCTTTTCGGTACGCACATTGTACACTTTGCTTTATGATGTATATTGATTAAACCATATACCACGTACAAACTCTATTAAAGAGAATATTCCCCATGTAAAAGAAAATATATTACATTTTTTTCAAGATAAAGGTGTCTTACCTAAATTTAAAAATTGCGATTTACGGCAACTTAAACAAAAAAATCTGGTGCGTGCGCGCAACACACAACTTTCACTTACCAACTTACTTAGATTAGAAATTGACGTGTTTTGCTAATAATCATTTCCCAAAGTCACACATTTTTCTACATTCATATCTTATTTTTGTTAATCGTTAAAGCCGTTTTTGAGTAAATAAAAAAACCTGTGAAAATGATACAAAATTTATTAAGTAAAGTCCCCCCTCCCGTAGATCAATTTTGATGAAATTTTTACAGTCATATCTCGGGCATATAAATACATCAAATACCAAGTTTGATCAAAATCGTTAAAACCGTTTTTGAGTAAATCGAAAAAAACGTAAAAAGTTATTAAATAAAGTACCCCCTCCCTTTGAGCAATTTTGATGAAATTTTTACAGTCACATCTCGGGCATAAAAATAGATCAAATACCAAGTTTGATCTAAATCGTTAAAACCGTTTTTGAGTAAATAAAAAAAACACGTGAAAATGATACAAAATTTATTAAGTAAAGTCCCCCCTCCGGTTAATCAATTTTGATGAAATTTTTACAGTCATATTTCGGGCATATAAATCGATCAAATACTCAGTTTGATCAAAATCGTTAAAACCGTTTTTGAGTAAATAAAAAAAACACGTGAAAATGATACAAAATTTATTAAGTAAAGTCCCCCCTCCGGTTAATCAATTTTGATGAAATCTTCACAGTCATATTTCGGGCATATAAATCGATCAAATACTCAGTTTAATCAAAATCGTTAGAGGCGTTTTTGAGAAAATCGAAAAAAACGTAAAAAGTTATTAAATAAAGTACCCCCTCCCTTTGAGCAATTTTGATGAAATTTTTGCTGTCACATCGCGGGCATATACCTACACTAAATACCCAATTTCAGGTTCCCACGGTTTATAGTTTTTGAGCTAGTCTGTTCACATACACACACACACACACACACACACACACACACACACACAGACACACACACAGACCATTTCGCGGGACTTGGTTATTTCGACTCAGGGGGTCCCAAAACGTGTATTTCCGTTGAAAACCGGAAGTCGAAAATTTTCACGATCGCAATACTTCCACTTACTATATATTTCATATATAGGTAAGTGAAAGTAACACTTACTATATATTTCATATATAGGTAAGTGAAAGTAACACTTACTCTTTATTTCATATATAGGTAAGTGAAAGTAATAAATACTGAACATTACTAATAAACAAAACTTATTTCTCCTCAGAATCACTAGATTGTAAAAAGGACTACCATTTTCTCTTTAAAATAAGTATGTATTAATATACATAAATATTTTTAATGTTCAGTTTTAGATTGCAAACTATATACGAACTCTTCTTTCATGAGCTTAGGATAGGATAGGGTAGAGGTTTTAGGGCGATAAATATCTCGATTATTACGGGGTTGAATCACAATTGTAGCATTTTTGTGTAAGATTCCTGTCACTTGATATGTTATACACACTAGTATTGATCATAGTGAAAATCATTTGGTTTCCTATTCCCCTAGTACCATGGACGACTCGGACTTCACTTGGGACCAAATTCTCAATTGCTTGGTTCATATTGTCGCGCTCAGATTCCATTATTAATG